>NQYQ01000037.1:131917-161103 GCA_003055925.1 Escovopsis sp. Ae720 | reverse complement strand
GGGCGGAAGCTGAGAGTGAGAGAGATGGAGGGGAATGAGATAAGAGACAGAAAGTTGAGGAAAAAGGGGGGGTAGAATACGGGGATCAAGGAAAGACATAAAAGTTAAATAAGAAAGGGGGGGTGGGGGGAATCAAACAGGAGAATAGTCATAGTCATCAGGGGGACTCACTTCTCGAACACAACGCCCAGCACGTCCTCAACGTCCCCCGCCTCCCCTCTGCCCGTCATCCGCGCCAGGCAGTCCGCCGCGTACCGGAGGTACTCGGCCGCAAGCACGCTGTCCGCGTCCCCGTCCGCCCCGTCCTCCCCTCCCGACCGGGCCTCCGCCACAAACTCCTCCAGGTGGGTCCGGCACTTGGCCAGCAGCTGCGCCTGCCGCGCCGTCACCCCGAGCAGGTCCTCCTGCTCCGGCTCCATCGCCGTCAGCGCCGAGAACGACCCGCCCAGCGCGTCCATCACCGCGTGGAGGCCACCCGGGTCCGGAAGGCTCCCCTTGGCGGCGGCGTTGCTCGGCCGCGACTGCGACTGCGGCTGCGTTTGCGACTGTGACTGTGCCTCACGGCACGAGATGCTCAGCACCTCGGCGCGCCCCAGCCGCGAGCTGATCCCGCTCAGGACCTCCCGGAACCGGTTCATCACCGCCTCCAGGTCCGCGGCCGACGGGCCCGCGGCGTCGCGTTTGTTGACCACGACCAGGCACGCCGGCGCCTCGGCCGCGAGGCGCAGCGTCTCCTCGTCGTACCGCACGACCCCGCCCCCGCCCCCGCCCCCGCCTTCGCGGCCCGCCGGCCCGTCCTCCTCGATCGACGCCAGCGCGACCACGACGTGCGCGTCCTCGGCCTTTTGCCGCGCGCGGCGGATGCCCTCCCGCTCCACGGGGCCGATCGGCCCGTGCCCCGCGGATCGGAACCCGGCCGTGTCCGCGAACGAGCACAGGTAGCCGCGGATGTCCAGGCTCGCCTCGACAATGTCCCGCGTCGTGCCGGCCTCGCCCGAGACGATGGACGCCTCGCGCCCGACGACGAGGTTCATCAGCGAGCTCTTGCCCGCGTTGGGCGGGCCCACGAGCGCGATCCGGATCCCGCTCCGCAGCAGCTCGCTGCGCTCGGCCCCGCGCTCGTGCAGGCCGATGCCGCGCAGGATGGCCTCGACCTGCCGCAGCACACCCGCCAGCAGCTCCGCCTGCGACTCGTCAAAGTGCTGGTCCTCGGAGAAGTCGATGAGCGCCTCGATCTCCCCGCGCGCGAGCAGCAGCTGCCGCCGCCACCCCTCGTACGTGCGGCCCAGCGCCCCGGACGCGCCCCGCACCGCCGCCCGCCGCTGCTGCTCCGTCTCCGCCGCCAGCGTGTCCCCCAGCGCCTCCGCCTGCGCCAGGTCCAGCCGGTCGTGCAGGAACGCCCGCCGCGTGAACTCCCCGGGCTCCGCGTACCTGATCCGGCCGCGCGCTGCCCCTACCCCGGCCGGAGCCCCGGCTCCAGGTGCGGGGATGCTGCGCGGGATGGCTCCGAGAACCGCCCTCACCACTGCCGGGCCCCCGTGCACGTGCAGCTCCAGGACGTCCTCGCCCGTCACCGTCTTGGGCCCGGGGAAGTACAGCACCAGCGCCCCGGAATCGAGCACGGCCGGCGCCGGCCCGGACGGCGCGGGGTCCAGGAGCGTACGCACGGCGGCGTACCGCGGCTTCGGCAGGGGCTTCCCCGGACACAAGGCGCTATAGACCTATTCGCGACGAGATCAATGATTCAATTCATTACCCAATCTGGCCATGACGCACGATGAAGGTGAGAGTGACGGTGCCGGTGCCGGTGACTCTTCCAGGAGGCAGCATAGCCCGGTGGGAGGAGCAGGCACGGGGCAAGGGGGGGGAATCAACGTCCTCATCTCTGACTCACCTCGAGGCACAACGGGCCAGACACCCGAATGATGGCGATCCCGGCTCGTCCCCGGCCGCTCGAAAGGGCATAGATGGTGTCACCTGCGACGACGGGCGGCGCGTGACCACCGCTGCGACCTGCCGCCGCGAGCTCCCCGTTGGTGGAATCAGGGCTGGCGTTGGATTCGGGGCCGCGACTGAAACTGGAAGATGCGCAATGCGGGCGCGAGGCTCCGGGCGAGCGAGCCCCTCGTGTCCACCATCCAGACGTCTTCGTACCGGTACTGGTACGGGCACAGGTAGCTGTACGTCGATGTGCATGTGCATGCGCATGTATCCCCCGCGCTGGAGGCCGCGCCGGCAGCCTGCACGTCCATCCACCACCACCACCACCACCATGAGGCGTCGAAGAAAGGGGGGGTGAAGGAGGAGGAGGCGTGTGCAGGATCCAGCGCGTGGCGCGGCCGGGAGAGCCCGGCTGCAGACTGCGCCTGAGCATCAATCAGGGAAAAGAGAGAAGGGAGAAGAGGGCGAGAGCCGGGTGTGGGCGGGGAGGGAGGGGGGCGCAGATGCCGGATTGAGGATGTTGCTCCGGATCGGTTTGCGATCGAGGGCGCCATCGCGGAGAATCAACCCACTTGATTTGATTTGATGTGACCGCAGCTCAAGTTTCAATTTGTGCTCCCGCGCCTCAAGGGGAATGAATCTTAAGGTGGCTGAGGTCGATGCGGGGGGGTTTTAGCGGTCGAGCTGCTGTCTCAGGCCGCCCGATGACGCGCTTTAGCGGGATGCGGGGGGCCTGCTAGTGCCTGCAGCCGCTGTAATTGGCGATGCGTCAGCCGCCTTAGCGGGCAAGCTCCAGGGTAGCCGAAGGTTGATGGCAGCTCAAGATGTCTTGAACTCGTATCAATCTGCTGTGGCGCAGCAGGGTTCCGTAGGGTTAGGGTCAATCTCAGCATTGAAATCGTGCATCCATTCAATTCAATGTTGATGGATTCATGGTTTTTTGAGCTACCCTGCAGCCTCTGCTGGCTGGATTTTCAACATCTTCATTGAACTTCAATTGACGGCCAAGGTCAACTCCACGAGCATCATTGAAAGCACACCATCGAGCAACCTAGCATCAATCAGAAGAACGGAGACTGAGAAACGCATTCTCATCAAATCGCCTGGGAATACTCTGCCAGTTTCAAACGCGAAAGAGAGACGAACAGGAGCTCTTCTCACAGCACATTCTCATCTGCTGCCGTTGCCAGAAAAACCCGCCATGGCGGCATCGGCAAACACCCACAGACGTTCCCACAGCCTGCTTCTGCTACAGAAGCTCCTCAACCTGCGAGACACAGCGAGCCCCCTGACACTGCTGCTCGACACCCTCGAGCAGACCGCCAGGCCTGTCGTGTCAGAGCTCACGACAAGGGCAAAGGTGAGCTCTCCCCGACTGCGTGTTTCATCACGGCAGACACGAGTACTGACCTGCCACGTCCAGATCGCAAAGACAAAGAGCATCCTCCTCTCCTTCTCCACGCTCAGGAAACCGCGGGATGTGGACGTCTTCATCAAAGCCGCGGGCAAGGACCTCGCCCTCGTGAGAAAGGAGCTCCTGGCCAGCTACCCACCCTCTCACCCCACCGCCAAGGACTCATCGGCAGCACCCACACAGAGTGAGTCATGCCCTCGAGACGTTTGAAGACATCTGTCGAGATGATGAGGGAGTGGCATGTGCAGCTAGCTGATCAAAGACCCTCAAGGGGCCGTCGTCGTCATCGACTCGCTCAACGCCCTCGCGTCGTCCGCGCCCCAGTCCCTAGCGCTCTTCCTGTCCGGAATCATTACGCCCGTCGTGTCCGTCGTCGCCGTCTACCATCTCGACGTACCCGTCGTCCTGCCCCGCACCCGGAGCGAGTACGAGCCCCACCCCTTCGCGCTGCTCTGCCACCTCGCCACCGCGGTCCTCCGGCTCTCGAGCCTGCAGCAGGAGATCGAGCGGCAGAGGGCCCGCAACAGGAGCGTCCAGGAGCCCGAGTGGGGGCTCGCCGAGGGCCGCGAGGGCGTCCTGCTCGGGCTGGCCGAGAGGTCCGCGCCCGAGGATGAGGGCGGCGTGGTCGTCGACATGGAGCTGAGACGCAGGAGCGGGCGCACAATCAACGAGAAGTTCATCCTGATGCCCTCGGCGGCGGCTACGAACACACCTACGACCACGGCCACGGCCACGGCCAGGGCCGCGCCGGGGAGACTGAGTCTGCTGGCCGACCATCCCGTCTTCGCCACGCCTGAGGCGAGCCACGGCGGAGAGGGCGAGGACGAGCCGGAGAGCACGTTCGACCTCGGCCTGACGGAGAAGCAGAGGAGGGACCGCGAGGGCATCGTGCTGCCGTACTTTGACGCGCAGACGGACATTGGCGCCGGCGAGGGCGGCAGGATCCTGTACGAGATGGGGCGCGAGGATGACTTTGACGACGAGGAGGATGAGATATGAATATGAATCATCCAGACACACACACACACGATGAAACCGCCCGTTCCAGATCCCGCGCGGCAGTGAAACAAGGTGAAGCATCGTCCTGCCCCTGGATTCCCAAGATCCGAACCCGTAGACGAGTGCGTGTTGTTCTCTGAATTGCTCACTCCTTTGTAAACGGAGTTGCATGCACGTTCATCCATCAAGCTTGCGCCACATCCACGGCGCACAGCCACACTATTGACCTCTGCCTCAACCTCCCAAAAGAGCCACCTCATCAACTTCGCGCCAACCACCACCACCTTGAAGGACATTACCCCGATGATCCAAGCAGCATCAAGGATTCACGATCCGCAGGGGCCTGGCTCACGACTCGAATCCTCTTCAAAGCTGCCATATTCCTTCCGGGGACCCCGATTGCTCTGCCACGCGCGCCAATCCCTCCGCGACCGCCACGCCCTCGACGGGTGTTGTATGTACAGGCACTCTCGTACGAACTCGTACAACCCCCAGGGTCCTCGACGCACGAAATCTATCCGAAACCGCGAGACAGCCATCCATATCCGCCAACCGGGTCGTCGCCTCGCCGCACCCTTCGCAGCGGCTTCCTGACACGTGGAGACGAAACGTCCTCGGGCGTGACACCACACCACCATCGGCATCGCCATATCGACCATCGTCATCATCAGCATCAGCAGTGACCTCCAACACGCAACCCCAACCCCTCCGCCGTCCCTCACAATGATCCGCTCCACGCAGATCTGCCGCCTCGACGGTTCGTTCCCAAACTCCCACCCCCCCATCCCCCCCCCCCCTTCCGGCCATTGCCATCCAGCCAGATATTCAGCCAGCTTTCTTACCCCCCCTTCTCCCTTCCAGGCCTCATGCTCTGCGCCTCCGTCGACGACGACCAGTCCGAGGCCTCCATCGCCGAGGTCAAGCAGCAGGTCCGCCAGATCCTGCGCAAGCTCTCCCGCGCCTCCGAGCCCCAGGCATCCATCGAGTCCGCCGCCTTCGCCCTGCACTACCTCATCGACTCCGACATCGTCTTCCTCGCCATCTGCGAGCGCTCCTACCCGCGCAAGCTCGCGTTCACGTACCTCGCCGACCTCGCGCGCGAGTTCACCACGACCTACACCCCGCAGGCCGTGCACAGCCCCGCCCTCCGGCCCTACGCGTTCATGGAGTTCGACGGCTTCATCGCCAAGACGCGCACCACGTACGCCGACGCCCGCGCCGCGCAGAACCTCGACAAGCTCAACGACGAGCTCAGGGACGTCACCAAGATCATGACCAAGAACATCGAGGACCTGCTCTACAGGGGGGACAGCCTCGAGCGCATGGGCGAGATGAGCTCCCGCCTCAGGGACGACAGCAAGAAGTACAGGAGGGCCGCCGTGCGCATCAACTGGGAGCTCCTGCTCAAGCAGTACGGGCCCTTTGCCGGCCTCGGCTTCTTCATCCTCATCTTCATCTACTGGAGATTCTTCTAAGCATGCAGCCCATCGAAGACCGACATACATACAGTGAGGAAAGAATGAATGGCCGGAAGAAGAAAGACAAAAAAGCATTGATCAATACATGCATGGGAGCGCGGCGTTGTCGGTTTACATCTCTGAAATTTGGTAATGGGATTTGCATACAGAGCTGTGTGCTCAAAATGTCTTGGCTTGCTCTCGTCTTGGTGGTATCGTGCCTAACTATTATCATTATCGTCTTCTGCCACCGTCTTCGTCTTTTTGTCTTCCAAAAGTAGACCATTGACTCGTGTGGGCGTTAATGCCTTTCTCACATGACCACGCATTTATCCGTTGACGGCAGTACGGGAAAGGCCAGCGGCAGCGTCGCTCCCGCGCCGTGCCGCCACTCCAGATGCTCCTGCAGCGACTCCAGGTCGTCAAACAGGTCATCGTCCGGCCGCCACGATTCCTCCTCCTCGCCCTCCCCGTCCTGCGAGCGGCCCCCTGCCTCCTCGCACAGCGGACAGAGGAGCCTGGCCTGCCAGTCGCCGTACGGGGGCGCCATGTGGTTCGCAATGGCCACGGGCGCGAAGATGATCTGCTTCTGCCGCTCCTCCCAGTCTCGATCCAGGTCCCGGTCCAAATCTAGGTCCAGGTCTAGGTCTAGTTCCGCGCCCCCGGCCCCGCCCGCGTGCGCCGTGCCGGTGGCCTGCCAGTTGGAGCTGCTGGGGAGCAGCGTTGCCGACGCCGTTGGCGGGAGTGTCGACTCGCCCTGAACCGTCCGCAGGGAGGGCATGTGCTCCAGGTCCGTCCACACGAGGTGCCCGTCGCAGAAGTCGCACACGAAGGCGATGTCGTGCTCCCCGAACCGCTGGAACGTGCCCACGCTCTTGCACGTCCGGAGCTCCTCCTGGCACCTCTGCTCGTAGGCCGGCCCGCCGTCCGCCGTCCCACCGGCGCGCTGTATGCGGTGGACGAGGAATGCGCCCAGGCACCGCTGCGACGCCTCGTGCGAGGACGTGAACACCCGCATGGCGATCCGACACTGCGCCCTATGGAGCTCTCTCTTGAGGGTGTACGTCTCGCGCACCCACGTCGGTTCGATCGCGCCGCCGAATCGGTCCCAGTCCTTCAAGTTCTGCACGTGCGCATGGAACTTGGCGCGCAAGGCCCTCAGTTCTCTGATGGAATCGTCTGTGCCGTTCGCATCGAAAAGAAAAAAAAAGTCAGCATTCCCAGGTATGCCGAGCATCGTCATCGTGCTACCCCAGGACGCATTGAGGGGAAGGGGGGCGGCGGGGCGCAGGCATTGAGGTTTGAGACTCACACCTGCGATCATTTTCGTACTGAGAGCGGCCATTGACCAGCGGACAGAATTCCTGGAAGTCCTTCTTGGCCTCGTCGAGCAGCGCTTCCAGCGCGCGCACCTGGTCGTGCTCGTCCTCGCCCCACCGGCGCTTATCCGAGGCGCTGAGCGTCCGCAGGCCCTCGGACACGAGATTCGCGATGTCGGCCAGCAGGGTCCCCGACGTTTCCAAGCTGCCCATCGCGAAGCGCCGCGCATGCGAGTCTGGCCCCGGCCGTCGGTCCTGGAGCTCTGGCGCGCGTACTCGTGATTGTGCGTGGGCTCTTCCCAAGGTCGCGGGGTTGTCTTCAATGGGCAATGGCTTGTCGGAGACGGGCGAGAGACGAGGAACGATTGGGGCTCAGAGAGCTGGGCGAGAAGAAGAAGGACGGGATAAACGAGAGGAGAGATAAAAACGAGCGTGGGTATTTTGTAGAAGAGAAGAAGATTGAAAGAAAGAGAAAGGATGGTAAGGAGGATGAATGAAGGGGAGTGGAAGAAAAGAGGGAACCGAGGATCGAAGTCTATGTGCCCATCAACGGGCCTTGAAGAGCCCGCATCCACCGGCGCGGCGCATGGGGAGCACCTTCCAAGTTCTCATGACACAGGACGTGGGAGGAACAAGTCTGAGTGACGTAACCTCCGAGTCGTACCTGACATTTGGAGATGATGCGAACCCTCAACAAAAAGCAAAACAAAAAAAAAAAGAGGAAGCCATCAATCCCTACTCCGTACAGGTATACGGGGTACGAGTCCCAGCCAGCGATTTTGGCCTTTGCGAGGCACACGGCGTGAGCCGGTGGCTGTGGCGGGTAAGATTTCACGGGCCAGAATTGGGGCTGATGCGATGCGCCGCGCTGCAGATGATCCATCTGCTGGGGATTGAGTTGCGGAGGCAGGAGCACTTAGCGCAAGTGCCTGTAGATCGAGCCGCTAGTCCGGCGAGCGAGGTGAGGCTGTGGGGGTGGAGCGTGCGGGCGGGCGCTACGGTGGATACAGGGTATGTGTGGATCCTGGGATGCGTCAGCCATCAATGGCACGATTGAATATGTATTGAACGGGTTCCTGGCGTTGTGGCTGTGTTGGCAGACCTCCTGAACGACATCAATAACCTTCGAGCTCTTGAAGTTACATGTAGTGGGGAGTTGGAGATAACTCGTATTCAAGCACAGGTAGCTCGTCATATCTGTACCAGGCAGGTCATCTTCATTCAGTCCGAACTTTATATGGTGCTGTCTATCTGGGTGGAAATCGTCAACGGATTGCGGGAAACATTGAGGTGTTCCGACGTCTCTCATCTCCGCTTCGTGGCGGCTCCGGCATCCACGCCAGAGGCCTTGGCCCCGTCCTCGGCCTTGTCCGCCTCGTCCGCACCGTCCGCCTTCTCCACCTTCTTCTCCTTGGCCTTGTCGTCCTCGCCCTCGTCGTCGTCGCCGCCCTGTCCAAACTCGTTGACGCGCGTGTAGTCGATCTTGTAGGCCCATCGCTGGTAGATGTAGATGAAGAAGATGATGTCGTCGCGGAAGGTGGCGAGGCGGTGCAGGAAGGGCATCTTGATGGTGAACGCGAAGAGGTCGTCGATGAAGGTGTTGAGGAACTTGTACATCATGGCCTTGGCGGGCATGTGTGCGACGCTCTTGAGGCGGTAGTTGATGTAGAGCGAGGGCACCATCATGAGGAAGCCGTAGGCGTAGACGGAACCGACGAGCGTGGTGATGACGAACGAGTACCAGGACTTGTGGGTGTCGTAGAAGAGAGAGTAGACGCCGTATGCGACGAGCAGCGGGGCCGCGACGACGTACATGTACTTGAAGGCGATCTCGTCATACTCCTTGGTCTTCTCCTCGGTCTCGGTGAGCTTGTGCTTGTCCTCGAAGGCGACGCGGTAGGGGATGAGGGATCCCGGGCGCGCGGGCCGCAGGCGGACGTTGACGACGGTGGTGATCTTCCAGAACTCGATGACGATGCCGACGACCTGGGAGCCGAGGATCATCCAGCTCGTGTTCTGGGAGTTGTCGAGCAGGTAGAGGAAGATGACGGCCTGCATGAAGACGTTGGCCAGGATGGAGCGCACCGAGATGCCGACGTTGTCCTTCTTCTTGCGGTAGTGCGCGATGTCGGAGCCGAACGCGAGCGTCTCGAGGATCATGTGCGCCACGCTGACCACGGCGGTGATGCCCAGCAGGATCGGGTTGGTGTCGATGAAGATCTCCTTGACCATCTCGATCTCGGAGCCGTCGCCCGAGCCGGGGACGGGGTTTCCAAAGGCGGCCTGGCGGGCGTTCTCCTTGGCGTTCATCTCGATCGACGACATCAGGTGGAACTTCCACGTCGCCAAGTTGGCGAGGTCGATGTGGAGCGGGAGCTCGGTGACGGTGTCGTTGAGGAGCGTCATGTGAGACTTGAGCTGCCAAAACGTGTTGACAAAGAGCAGGGGGTCTGCGTACATTGGTATGGGTCAGCAAGAACATCAACGGACTGCAGTCTGTTGGAAGGGGCAAAAAAAAAAAAGTAAGAATCAAGGGCATGTAGGAAACTCACAGTACCAGCCGTTCTGGCCTGTGCCATCACGGGCTCCAGTCGCCTCGAGGCGCAGAAAGTACTTGATGGCGGGATGGAGCGTCGCGAATTCCTTGACACCCAGGTCGGGGATAAAGGCGAAACTGGCGTTCTGGTGGTAGTAGTTGGCGATGATGGGGCCGGATGCGCCCTTTCCATCCTTCTCCTCTTCTTCCTGTGCGCTAGACACGGGCATGTCATCGAGGAGGTTCCGAGTCTTGACGATCTTCTTCTTGGGCAGGTACTGGGTGAGAGGATGGACGACGTGGAAAGCCTTGTCCGAGTCGAAGCCGGGCTCGTAGGGGTCCAGTACGCTGCCGGCCAGCCCGATGTAGAAATGGCCCCAGAGGGTCCCGTTGTTCTGCACAGCCTTGGGGACCCTGAAGGTCGTGTCGATGGAGCGCTTGTCGGAGTAGTTGTTCATGCGGAAGTCCTTCTCGTCGAGGACGCGGTACTCGTCGGGGACCTGGGAGATCGGGGCCGGGTTGTAGGAGGGCGAGATGGTGACGACGACGTCGAGGTGGCTGTCCTGGGGCCAGATCGGGGCGATGGACTTGGGCAGGCGCTGGTAGGTCGCGCCGGGGTCGAGCTCCGTGGGCCGCAGCTGGAAGGCGGGGATGCCGCCCGTGTTGCCGGCGACGGTGACGGCCTGGCCCGTCTTGGGATCCTGGACGGTGACGCCAGCCTGGTTCTTGGTCATCATCCAGCTGACGAAGACATTGACGCCGAAGTAGAAGACGGCGCCCATGATGAGCGTGTTGATGCTGAAGCCCTGGAGGATGACCCCGTTAGCGACCGATCAAACACCAACTGGAATCTAGAAAGGAATCAAATCCATTAATCGCCAACTCACGCCTCGCTGCGGCCGCTGCTGCTCCTGCTGGCCCTGCTGGCCCGCGGGCGGCGCGACATCTCCCTCAGGCATGGCGCCGGCCTGCTGTGAATGAGGGAGTGGTATGTCGTCTGTGGGAGGTATCAATCAAATGTATGTAATTGGCGTGCTCGTCTTGATCCGGAGATCAGGTGCGGTCGAAAGGCGCTCGAAGAGCGTCAAACTCGGAGAGGCGAGGCGGGGTGATGAGAAAAGATTGATAGAATGGATCAATCGTGCATCTCGCAGCTCGCAGGCTCGAGCTCCACGTCGTGCAATCTATGTATGTAGTACTCCGTATGTACGAGTACATACATCAATACATCAATACATACATGCATTGATTGATTGATGTATCAAGATCCCGCGATGCGCCTCGAAAAGCACGATTTGAGGCTGCGACCGAATTGGAGATGTGGCTTCACTCTCTCTCTCCAGCCAATCAGCGTCGTCGCGCGACTCGAGCCGTCGCGGGGTTCCATGTTGGGGTCGTTCCAGCGAGTCTTTCAGGGAATTGAGCGCTGAAGCTCGTCCCTTATAGCGGCAATCGACCGCCAGGCCGCGCCGAGGAAGGACGAACATGGCGCTGTAGCCCCTGAAAGGCCCTCCGGAACGGGGGCTGATGGCGGGGATTGATGGACTTGATGGAATTGATCTCGAGAGCTTCAAGTTGGGCTTCAATTCTGCGTCCTGACATCCATCCATCAATCAATCTACAAGTACATACAATCCAGCCACTCTGATCTGCACACATCTTGATCGATCAATCCCAACACGAGACCGGCAATGGATTGGATCCCTCCTACGGATTGTGCTGCGTCTCACCGAAGTGATGCGACTCGGCGCCGTCCAATGGATGCAAGGGCACGCCGTCCCATGATCTCATCGCATTCCCGACCGGGCCCCTGCGCTGCGACGCCATTCAGCCGCCATCCCGCTCGCAGCTGAGGGATGATGGATCAATGGATGGATGGATGTATGGATGGGTCAATCTACATACATTCAAATCTTACGCTCGATCGCATCTGCCGACCAAGATGGCACATAACTGGCACGACTTGACCAAGTTGCCGGGTGTCCTGACTCCAGTCCTTCCCCCCTCGTCTGCGAGCCTGGGGGAGCTGAAGGCCACCGAGGCTCCCCGCGAATGGCATTGATCTGGATACAACGCAGGCATCGCGTGATTCGTCCCTATTCGATCAATGCCGATTCAGCTTACGCCGCCCCGTCGACGCTAATCAACGGTTTGCGTGCCATGCCTTGGTGTCCCCTTTTTCTTGTCTCAAGGAGGTGGATGTGGTGGTGCGTGATAGGTGATGCCTTGATCCATGCGACTCGGAGTACGGAGTAGAGATGCCCGACTCTTGCACTGTCCCTGAATGTGAAGATCCATGGATCGAATGAATTGGATCCATGGGTTTGAGAGATCAATACCGGGCACTGGCTGATGGATATAAAAAGGCTGCTCGAATCCATCCATGACTCGACTGTCTTGCCACGCTCGCCCCCCTTTCGACCGTCTGCTTCGATCAATACCTACCTCCTACCAACCACTGAACTACTTCCATCCTCTCGATCTTATCTCTCTCTTGACTAAACTCGAATTGATCGATCTGCTACGGTGGCATTCCGTCCCATAGGCTCGGCATCTCGATCTTAGCTGCATCCCCTCGACCAACCAGCCCGCCGGGTTTGACACATGACGTTGGCCTCGACGCATCCCTCAAGAGTCATCATCCATCACTCGTACTACGAGTACTAGATCGCTCGCTACGAGTACTAGTCCCTCAATCCCTCTCTCGAACCCGCCATCATCAACATCTTCTTCCTTCTCGCACTCCGCGTTTCGAACATTTGACGATTACGGAATAGAACGGCGGACATTGTCTCTTCATTGTGCTTCCCTTTCCCTTCTTTCCTCTTCTCTTCTCATCCCCCAGGCATCTCGGCTTCGTCCAGGAGCGAATCATCCATCCAGTCCTCCACACGTACTGGTACACGGCAGCGCAACCATGACTGCCGATAACACCCCTGCGGCCATGGCGACAAACGGCCAAGACGACGGCACCGTGGCCGAGCTCCCTCGCACAAAGATCTGCGTCTACTGCGGCGCCTCCGCAGGCAACTCCTCCGAGCACCTCGAGGTCGCCCGCGAGCTCGCCCGCGTCATGGCCGAGAACGACATTGACCTCGGTAGGTCCAGGCCGAGAAATCCCCCCCCCCCCTTTCTTTCTTTCGGACACAACCAATTTCCTCTAGATGATAATCCGTATATTCTACATGACTGGGAATTGTCGATGCTAACTCCAAATCGCAGTCTACGGCGGCGGCACCGTCGGCCTCATGGGCGAGATCGCAAAGACGCTCGTCGAGCTCAAGGGCCCGCAGGCCGTCCACGGCATCATCCCCGAGGCCCTCGTCCACTACGAGCGCGACGGCACCTACCAGACCGTCAACAAGGACAACCACGTCGTCCCCGAGGAGGCCGTCTACGGCCGCACCACCGTCGTCAAGGACATGCACACCCGCAAGAAGCTCATGGCCGAGGAGGTCTTCGCCGGCGGGCCCGGCAGCGGCTTCATCGCCCTCAGCGGCGGCTACGGCACCGTCGAGGAGCTCTTCGAGACCGTCACATGGAACCAGCTCGGCATCCACAAGCGCGGCATCTGCCTCCTCAACGTTCAGGGCTACTGGGACGGCATCGTCCAGTGGGTCGACAAGGCCATCGAGCTCGGCTTCATAAAGAGCGCGAACAGGGACATCATGGTCACCGCCGACTCCGCCGAGGACGCCGTCCTCGCCCTCATGAACTACAGGGGGTCCGACGCCACCTTCAAGCTCGAGTGGGGGAAGCAGTGACACCCCGTGGGCGGGGCTGCTCTGCTCGCGGCCCTTTGCTGCCTCGTCCTCCTCGGCCTGTTTCCTTTGTCGGTGGCCTTCAACTGAAGAGGGGTCTCGATTGATTCGGGCCCGGTTCAATTGCGGGTTTCAATGGATTTGGAGCGCGTTCTCTTGGGGGGTTATGACCATCATGATCGATTTTACATAGATTCTGCTACCACTCATACCATATATACAATTAAACATAATCAAACGATTTCTCAACAACGGCTTGCTGTCTTGTGCATTTTACAAAGATATCAAGAATGAGGGAGAGGGGGGAAGAGAAAAAAAAGGAGAAACATTGGTCTTCACTGTGAGGCCGCACACACCACGAAATCAAGAGCCCTACAATTCTTTTTTTTTTTTTTGCCATTGCAAATCAGGTCCCTCTCACGCTGTATTAATGATACTTTCTGCCTCAGCTGTCGACCTCCATGCCCTCGCCCGCCGCATCCCCGCCGCCCTGGCCCTCGGCGATGCTCTCGATCCAGTGCTTGACCTCGAACTCGTCGTACAGCTTGAACGGCTCGACCTCCCTCTTCCCGCCCTCCGTCTCCCTGACGCCGACCAGCCCGACGGACGTGTTCTCGACCGTCAGCTCCCTATCCTGCACGAGGCTCTCGCTGAGCGCCTTGAGCCCGTGCCGCACGAGTTCCTCGCGCGAGCAGCCGGCGAACTCGTCGATGTTGCGCTCGAGGTACGTCCGCGCCATCTGGCTGCGCGCGCCGATGGCGAAGGCCACCATCTCCTCCGTCATCCCGGACGGCTGGAACTCGAACAGGTGCGGCCCGCTCTCGTCCACGCCCGCCACCAGCAGGCCCACGCCGTACGGCCGCCGGCCGTACTGCTGCGTGTTGATCTGCGCCTTCTCGCCGATCAGGCCGACCAGCGTGCGCACGGGCATCGCCCGGCCGTACGTCAGCCGGTGGCCCAGGCACTGCTGCTTCATGAAGTTGGACAGCACGCGGGCGTCCGACGTCAGCCCCGCGATGGCGATCCCCGCGTGCTCGTCGACCGTGAACAGCTTCTTCTGGTACGAGGACAGCTCCTCGGCGTTTCGCTGGGTGGGGCGTGTCAGAGATGTGCAAGAGAACCGCGCTCGGCGCCGCAAGAATGATCATGCCTGCAGGAGGGGGTTTCGCTCTGGGGGGGCGTGGCGTTCGTTACCTTGATCGCGCAGAGGACGGCGTGCGTTTTACTCGCGATTCCGACGACGACCGAACCCTGCTTCACTGCCTCGGCCGCATATTCGATCTGGAAGATTCGCCCCTGCGGAGAGCTGCACGAGGCGCGGAGCTGTCAACGATCTTTCCTGCACAACGGAGTATGGGATCGGCGGTGATGTGGTCTCGGGATCGCACGAACAAGGTGACGGAGTCGTTGTCGTAGTTGTTCCTGAACATCTTGGTCGACTAGGTAGTAGCTGCCCAGCAGCTCCTTGGGCGCAGGGGTAGAAGGTCGTGGCTTGTAGAGGCTCGTGGGGGGATCAGAGGATCGGGCGTGATCGAGTATCGTGGTTGCTTTGTCGTGGGTGCTTCGTCGAGCGGCTGTGGTGTTCAAGGGCGGTTGCTGGGATGGATGTTCGATGATCGATGGTGGATGATACTTGGAGCTAGGCAGCCCAGAGCTTCGTCGTCGTGAAGCTGCACGCCGTGGATGCTGCGTTCAGTGTAGGGTATGCGGCGGGCACTTCCAGAATTAGCCGCGGATCATCCGTCTGGCCGCCAGGGGTATCAAATAAGTCGGTACGGTTGTCAAGGTATAGGGCGAGATGCCATTGTATCTCTCACATTTTAAAGAAATCTAATGATGATCAATTTCCTCGATTTCTCTTGAGATCGAGACAAAATTGACTGCTCAATGCTTTACTGCACATAAAACACATGCACAAGGCTCGTGGTCGCCCGAAACCAAGATGACGTCTCACGGGTTCTTATCTAATCTACAATTGATATTGGTTGATAGAAACGACCCACATATTTCAGCCCCGCGATACCCCGCGATAAGACCTCTCAGGGGCGTCATCCCCTGAAAGCGGCCCCTACAGCGGCCATACAGCGGTCGTTACAGCGGGTCTCCGGCTATGGCTCGCCCACTTGGCCGCAGTCACAAGGCGCCGAAATGCGGACTGGAGTCACACCATCCGGCACCGTTGACGAGCTATCAATGTGTGACGAGCCTCATCCCCGGCAGCCTCACTTTGTACGAGTACTTGAACTTCTCCATTCCCCTCCGGTCCTTTGCTTCCTGCCTTTCATCCCTCTTCTCCCCCAGCCTTTCACCTCCGTCCATCAGCAATAGGCAGGCATCGGCACCGAGCATCGCCGGCCCCCTCCGCAATGCCCACCAGAGACGAAATCACCTACTTCGGCGCCGGGCCGGCCCTCCTGCCCACGGACGTCCTCGAGCAGGCCGCCGGCGCCCTCGTCGACTTTGACAACACGGGGCTCGGCATCGCGGAGCACTCGCACCGCTCGGCCATCGCGACGACCATCATCGCCGAGGCCAAGGCCGACCTGGCCAGCTACCTCGACATCCCCGAGGACTACGAGGTGCTCTTCATGCAGGGCGGCGGCTCCGGCGAGTTCTCCGCCACGCTCTACAACCTCGTGGGCAGCTGGGTGGCCCGCAGGCAGCGTCGCATCGCGGCGGACCTGCAGCTCGACGCGGGCAGCCCCGAGGTCGCCCGCGCGCTGCGCGACGCCGTCGACCAGGACCTCAAGGTCGACTACCTCGTCACCGGCGGCTGGTCCCAGAAGGCCGCCGCCGAGGCCGCGCGCCTGCTCGGCCCGGAGCACGTCAACGTCGCCGCGGACGCGCGGGCCGCCGCGGGGGGGGATGGAAAGTTCGGCTCCATCCCGGACGAGAGCGCCTGGAAGCTGAGCCGCGACGCCGCCATGGTGTACTACTGCGACAACGAGACGGTTGATGGTGTCGAGTTCCCCGCGTTCCCGGCGTGCCTGGCGCCCCGGGCCGACGGCAGCGGGCCGATCGTCGTTGCCGACATGTCCTCCAACATCCTCTCCCGGCGGGTCGACGTCCGCAATTTCTCCGTCATCTTCTTCGGTGCGCAGAAGAACCTCGGCTGCACGGGCGTCACCGTCGTCATCATCAAGAAGAGCCTGCTGGCGCCGCAGCTGCCCCAGCCCTCGGCCGCCCTCATGCGCTCCCTCGGCCTGCCCATCCCGCCCATCATCCTGCAGTACGACACCATCGCCAAGAACGACAGTCTCTACAACACGCTCAGCATATTCGAGTGAGTGCCTTTTCTCAACTTTCTCAAGTTCCCCCCTGTGCTATCCGTTCGCCAGGAATGCTGACCCCTGTGAAGCGTCTACGTCGCCGGGCTCGTCCTCAAGAAGCTGCTCAAGACGTACCCCGACAAGGTCGACGGCCAAGAGGCCGTCTCCCGGCAAAAGGCGGGCATCATCTACGCCGCGCTCGAGGCCCACCCGCAGACGTACAGGATCGTTCCCGAGCAGGCCGTGCGCTCCAGGATGAACATCTGCTTCAGGGTCGTCGCCGAGGGCGGCAGCACCGATGACGAGGGCGAGAAGGCCTTCCTCAAGCGGGCGGCCGAGGTCGGCCTGACGGGGCTCAAGGGGCACCGCAGCGTGGGGGGCATCCGGGCGAGCAACTACAACTCGGTCCCCATGGAGGGGGCGTTGAAGCTGGCCAAGTTCATCGAGGACTTTGCTGGGGCGAGATGAGAAAAGCAACCGTTGCATGGCGATTATTTTCTTCCATTCTTGCGTTGGAATTGAGAGCTAATTGGATTGGGATCACGAGCTCAGGTGATAAAAATGTATATATAGAAAGAAGCCAACGCTGCATATGCCATTTGCCGTTCGAGGTCCTCCGATTTTTCCCCTGAAAAAAAAAAGAACGAGGAAGTGAGATGAGCGGCGGGCGAGTCGCGTCGTCCCGGGCCAGACTCACGACGACACCTTGTCCTCGGGTATATCCACATCCATCCTCATCTCGCCCGCGTCCCCCGGGCCCACACAGCACGTCCCATTCGTGACCGGCACGTCCCCGCCCTCATCCGGCACCGCAGACCCCGCCGGCGTCCTGAACAGCTTCATCTCGTCCGGCAGCTCCACGCCCCAGTCGTCCCTCAGCTTCCTGATCAGGAACTCGTCGAAGTCGCCGATGCGGCGCCTCTCGTGCGCGCCCCACGCGGAGGCGAGCCACTCCGGGTCGTACCGCCCCAGGGCCAGGTTGGTCGTGTATGCCGCGCAGTCGTACCGGAACGAGTCGTCGTTGAGCAGCGAGCGCAGGTCAGGGCGGGCGTCGTCCGTGTCGGGGTCGAGGATGTGCTCCTTGTCCGGGAAGAGGGAGAGGATCTCTGCTTTCTCCTGGGCGTCGAGGACACTCCACGCGATGGGATGAGACAGGATTGTCTGTGATGTGGGGTCAGCGATGACCAGTTTCCCTGCAGGAATGGACAGCACGGGGAGTATGGTGCTCGTACCCTAAGGTTGGCCTTGGCGAGCGGCGATTTCGGGTCCGTGAGGATCCTCTCCGCGTCCCATTTCGGTTTCCTCGGCGACTGGTTCTTCTTCGTCTTGATCGTCTTCTTCGGCCTCTTCACCACCGCAGCAGCAGTCGCCCTCGCCTTAGCCGTCGGCCGGCCCCGCCGCCGCGGGCGCTCCGGCAGACCTGCGCTGGCCCCCGAAGACGGTGGCGCCGCCTGCGAATCCGGCTGTATCTCAGGTTGATCCTGCGAGTCTGGCACTCTCGCTGGCGAAGACACCAGAAATACTGGTGCTGCTGCTTCCGTCGCTACTATTATTGTCGATTTTGCTGCGGCGCTTGGGGTCGGAGAGCTCCCGCCCCTCGTCCGCCGTCTCGACCTGCATGTGTCCAGGTGCGAAGCCCTGAGCGGCGAGTATGTAAAGTCGGAATCGGACTGCGGGACAGACGACAGCGGCGACGAAGACAGGTCGACCCACTCGACCAGATCGACGGAGCGCTCGCGGTCGCCGTCGCGGTTCGCCATGATGACTACGGCGGGTATGCGCGTCGAGCCGCGATGGTGGGGGGTTGATGATTTGGCGATGATATGTGGTATGTGGAGATGGTGGTGTGAAATCGGTGATGTCACCGTCGCGGGCGGAGAGGCGCGAGGTTCAGGTATAATATTGATGTCGTGCCCAGCATCGCTGAGACGTCCTCAATGAGTGCATGTGCTTGTTTCATGTGATCCGACGATGAGTCGATTCGACGTAGACATCATGATTGTTCCCGAGATCCATTGATTGTACTGCGTGCCGCCATGGACCGTCATCATCATCCTGTGAGATCAAAGAAGAGGAGAAAAAAGAGGAGGAAGAGGAGGATTGAGTCGATCGATCTCGGAGGAGCTTGCTTTCGAGTCCAGGGTAGCTCGTCTTACGGCAGCTCCGGACTTGATCGAAATTACTCCGTAAATATTGAATTTTGATGTGACCACGATGTCGATTGATTGATTGATTGATTGATTGATTCACGACGAACGAGCAATTTAGCCGCCTCGTTTACTTTCCACGGCAAGAGTTCGCAGCATTAGCTCGCGCGAATAATGGCATCCTGGGATCTTACGCGACGAGCCATCATTCAGTATATAAGATGAGCATTTCTCGCGCCGAAACCGGCATCGTCGGGTCGTTGTCCGCCGATCACATCCAGCTACAGGCTGCGACTCACAACAGCGATCAGCCGGAATTACCCCCTTTCTTACATCAACAGATTGATCGATCAACTCATAGGATCTGAGCTTACCCTTTGACGGCCGCAATCATGCCCTCCTCATTGGCGTGGGGACACGCCCATCCCTTCTCCCAGGTCGACATCCGGGACAAAGCCTCCGTCCAGGAACTCCTCCGCACCCTCCTCGACCCCCTGATCCCCTTCTTCTCCCCCGCCAGGGCCCGCGTCAGATGCCCCGGCGGCACGGCCACGCGCTTCGACCAGGCCGCCTCCGAGGTCGAGGGTCTCTGCCGTCCGCTCTGGGGCCTGGCAAGCCTGCTCGCCGGCGGGGGCGAGTACGCCGCGACGGAGCTGTGGATCCAGGGCGTCAAGGCGGGGACCGACCCGGAGCACCCCGAGTATTGGGGATACCCGCGCGACAACGACCAGAGGATGGTCGAGATGTGCCCTCTCGGTGAGTCTAGCTTGGCCCTTGGCCTTTGTTCTGTCCCAGATCAATGGATCGATCAATGATACCTGCACATGTCAGCGGTCCGACTCTTCAGGGATCATAGCCTGTCTGTCTGTCTGTCTGTCTGTCTGTCTACTACCCCTCATTTAGCTGGCTGACCATATGATGACATCCACTGCACCGTTGAAGGTTTCACGCTCGCCGTGGCACCGCAGTTCTGGAATGCCTTCAATGACAGGGAGCGTGCCAACATCGAGGCCTGGCTCGGCAACTCCATCAATGAGAAAAAGTCCGTTTCCCGAGAACAATCCAGTCCCACTGCTGAACCTTTGCCCAGTCAGGAGGGGGCACTGTGAGGATGTGGAGAGACTGACATCTTTCTCAACGTCTTGCACCGAAACAGCATGCCCAACACCAACTGGCTCTGGTTCCGTGTTTTCGCCAACCTGGGCTTGAAGCAGAATGGAGCAAAGTACTCCCAAGAGAGGCTCATCAGCGACATCGAGCACCTCAATACCTTCTACCGCGGAGACGGTTGGTCCAACGACGGCCCGGAGGGGATCCATCGTATGTCGTCTTCTCCCCTTCCAGAAGGCCCCTTCTGGATCATCCCGTCCGTTGCTTTGTCGGAGTCTCACCTCATCCCACACAGAGATGGACTACTATTCCTCGAGCTTCGCCATCCATTTCCTCCAGCTCCTCTACGCCAAGCTGGCCGGCGACGAGGACCCCGAGCGCGCCGCCGAGTTCAAGAAGCGAGCGCAGCTGGCGGCCCTGGACCTCGTCCATTACTATGATCACGAGGGCAGGGCCATCCCCTTCGGCCGCAGTCTCGTCTACCGCTTCGCCGTCGTCTCCTTCTGGGGCGCCATGGCCTACGCCGGCGTCGAGCTGCCCGCGCCCCTGACGTGGGGGATGGTCAAGGGCATCGTGCTCCGAAATCTGCGGTGGTGGCAGACGCAAGACGAGATCTGGACGTCCAGCGGCACGCTGTCCCTCGGGTACTCCTACCCGAGCATGTATGTGAGTGCATGCAGTCCTCTCGAAAGCCTTTTCTGCACCGGGGACAGAGGAGCACACCTGCTGACCGGTGCGGCGCGTGTAGATTACCGAGAACTATAACAGCCCCGGAAGCGTCGTAAGTTCATGCCTCCTTTCGCCTAAGCATGCATGAGAAGCACCGAGAGAAGGTTCTCTGTCTCTGACCGATATGCAACATCCCAGTACTGGTCCTGCATGGCCTTCATCTGTCTCGCCGTGCCGGACGACCATCCGTTTTGGACATCTGAAGAAGAACCGGTCAGCAGTCTGCTTCCCAAAGTGAAAGCCATCCGGCACCCTGGACACATTGTCAGGTAAGCAGCAAACCCCCCCCCCCCTTCTTCCTCCTCCTCCCCCCTGCATCTTGCGTCCTCGAACATTCATTGTCCCGAGAATCGCGTTCTGGCATGCTCTGGACCTTGCAGTAATCTCGAGACCACGTGGACGGATTCGTCTGACTGCGGAACAGCTACAAAGGAGGCCATTGCATGCTGCTGTCATCGGGCCAGGCGTGCGGCTACCCCATGAAGGCGACCCACGCGAAATATGGTTGCTTTGCATACAGCAGCGCGTACGGCTACTCCGTGCCCTCCGGACTATTCTCCCTCGAGCAATATTCCCTGGCGTCGCAGCTCGGCGTGTCAGACGACGGAGGCGAGTATTGGAAGACGAGGCGCCTCAGCGAGTACGCCGCCGTCGAGGACCGCCAGGGATCCCCCGTCCTGGTCTCTGTCTGGAAACCCTTCCCCGACGTCACGGTCCGGACCCTGCTGGTGCCTCCGGCGGACGAGACCCCCAACTGGCACATCCGCGCCCACCACATCGTCAGCGGCCGAAGGGTCGTGACGGCGGATGGTGCGTTTGCCATCCGCAACGTGAGCTCCAGCAACGGCCGCTTCCTGGACCTCTATGACGAGGAGAGGTGCGAGGGGAGCCGGCCCAAGATCCTCGGCAACTACGACGTCAACGACCGAGAGGGCCGGGAGGCCGGCAGGGTCGGTGCCTTTGCTGTCTCGTCCGGGGCTGTTGGAATCAAGGCCCTGGAGCCGTCCGAGAAGCGCCAGGCAATGCTCGTCAACGCCGACCCCAACACGAATCTGTTGGAGAGCAGGACGACGATTCCCACCCTGCAGGGCGACATCTCGAAGGATCAGGCCATCTGGTACGTTTCGGGCATCTATGCGAAACCAGCAGGAGCCAGCGTCCCGAAGCAGAGCTATCTGGATGGTTGGGAGGCGCCCCCTGAGCTCCCAAGCTGGCTCATCAGCGAGATGAGAGGCGGAATGTGACGCCGAGTGGAGGAGGTTGCCTAAGCATTTCCGCAAGAGGGGTTCCGCACCTACAGGTAGTACTCGTACATAAATCAGTGGTACCTGTAAGGCCCCCTCGTCGCCGAGGCGGGTAATAATGCACCTTTGCATTTAGCCAGTCGAGCCCCCCTCAACCACACCCCCCCTCCTCCTACCTATGAACAAACATGCTCCTTCATGTGGCAATTTTCCATGAATCCCGAGAGTATGCGAGAAGATACGACGACCCCACCTCGGAGGCATCCGAGGATGGTAGGTCCTATTGAGTCCATCCGTGCGAGACTCTTGTAGCCGTAGGAACAACCATCACGAGGTGTTGTCCCCTCGCGCCGCAGGAACAATAGCTTCAAGGCCCTTGACGACACCAGTACTCCTACGGAGTGGTATATGTGCAGGAGCGAATTCCTTGCCAGGTTCGTCACCTCCAGCGGCGTCTTCTCCACAAGTCGGCACTTCAAAATGGACTAAGTCAAGAGAAGTTTATTTCTCCTCCTGGGTAGGACCGAGTGAGTCTCGTGCATGAATGGACTGGATCTCGACTCCGATTGCAGATTTTGAGGCGCTCATCTCTGGTGATGAGAGACTGGTCTTGAACGACGTTGTCGCATCGAAATGCTGCTTGGCGCTGACAATGCTGTTTTAAAACAGCGATTTCGAGTTCTCGTTCGAAATGTCGATCGACTCTTCATGATGCCAGCTCTCCTGACGCACATGCTCATGTGTCTCGGGACCTCTTCTCCCCAGAGTCTGGCCAGGGTTCGATTGGTGGGAAGATGATCCTCCGGGATCATCGTGTAGCATCCGTAGGCAACCACCCCGCCGGAACCCTCCTGGTCGTCGGAGGCAGGTTGCATGCGCATCGCGATTCGGGATCCAGGTTGGAACCACGGGTGCTTCAGGGAGCAGAGACGAGCCTTTTCCCCAAGAAGTGGGTGCTCCAGGCAGCCTATTGTGCGGAGAAGATGCGGAGTACATTAGTTCGGTGGATAAAGCCCCATTTCGACGAGGTCTGATCGTGCCCAAGGCCCAAGGATAGCGAATTGTGGCTCCGGGGCGGATGAAGGGGGATGGAGAAGCACGAGGAAGAGGAGCGCGGGGAGCAGCAAGGGGAGAGACAAGAGACAAGAAACGGGCCGACCGCTGAAGAATCCGTCCATAGCATTGATGTATGGGGGAGCGCTTGTGATCCAACAGCGCTGCGTGCTCCGCATGTGCAGTTACGTGCATGCGCCTCCGCATCCTCCGGCTGGGCGAGACAGAACTCTGGAGACGTCCTTGGAGCGACATGATGGATGAAGCGAAGGGGGAGGAGGAGGAGGAGGAAGAACAGGAGGAAGAGGAGGAGGAGGAGGAGGAGGAGGAAGAAGAAGAAGAAGAAGAAGAAGAAGAAGAAGCCGAAGAAGAATTAGAATAAGAATAAGAATAAGATGATGATGATGATGAAGAAAGAAAAAAAGAATTTCGACAAGATTTCTCTTTTTCTCTCTCTAATTTTTTTTTCCCTTTTCGGCAATGGACGTGGCAGCCGCGGTCGCTGCTTCTTTCATGAGGTCGTGAGATTTCATTTCGGGGAAAGCGCCGGCCTGGCGACGTCGTGTCGTGCCTTCCCTCCCCAGCGCGGGATGGCTCGCTGACCCGCGGAAGGAACCACGGCGGCGGCTCTTTCTTTTTCTCGGTCACAGCGAAACTCTATGAAATGCCGAGAAGAAGCTCGAGATGCTGAAAATCGAGCTACTTTCTGACCTGGGTCGACTCTTGGTCTTTTCTCCCCTCCAACAAACGCGATATCGACAGCCACGCGATTGATCCCTTCTGGCTCTGCAGCCACACGCGCACATGCTTGATCGCGATCGATCGGCTCTTTCAAAGTCCCTCGCGCCAACAAATGCCGTCCTGCTGAAACGAGAAACGAGAAGGATGCTCGACCTGAGACTCACACCGCTCCACGCGTCATCTTCCCGGCTTCCATCGTCTTTACATATGGAATTCGCCAAGTCCATGCATCATGGCCGGCCATCTTGCCGAGTCCATTGACGGCGCCCATGGACGTCTACCTGTAAAGGACGGAGCAGCCCCCCCTCTCCCCCTTGTCTCAGGGCCTCGGTATGGTTCTGTCGAGGCATCAATCCATTCCCATTTTCCACTGCACTCGTACCATTCTGTACGGGGTATTCAGCTTGGCCGTTAAGCTGACCACGACCTGTTTCCCCATAGGCTTGACGAGGATGCTTCCCCGGGTGCCGCGCTCTAGAGCGAGCCAGGATCCCATTCCCAACCCCCACCCCCAGCAGAATAAGAGCAGACTAAACCCTGCTGGCGCATCCACGAGCTTTGTCTGCATCCATGTATCGTGCAGCGCTCCGTCGTGTCTGGGGCCGCCTATCATGGCCTGCGAGCGAGTTCCAGGCTCCCCCCCGCTTCTCCCGGGGGCGAGCAGAGGATGGCCAATATTGGAATTGATGGCATGACTCGAGAAGGGAGGAATCTGCTTCGGAAAGGGTGAGACAAATCGACGGCCTGCATTTCGCATGTTGCAGTCCTCCGGATATGCACGTCTCTCTTCCTGAACTTTGAACATCCGGTCCTGCACCCTACCCAGTCCCGTTCCTGGATGTTACCATACCACTATATCAACTTGTGTCTATCTCCTGGCAGGTTGATGGGATATAAAGTTTCATCGTCCGTCACGTCCATCGGGATCTCGTGATTCCCGAGTCCTTCTCCTTGTCGTTTCTTCCTCTTCCTCTTTATCTCTTCGTTTCCCGACTCCCATGCCTTTTTGAGAACCGACGCATTGAGGCAAGCCCATTGATCGTTGACGTCCCTCCTCGCAGTTGCTACCCAACTCCCCTGGATCAGGGTTCGAAACGAGGCGGGACGAGAGTCGATACCCCAGATTGACCATCGCAATGGGTGCCATGGCGAGGGTGCTCCGCACCATCGTTCGCAACGATGCGATGCGAACCGACCCCGACGAGATCTACGGATGGCGCGTCTTCGCCCTCGTCTTCTCTGCCTGCTTCGGCGGCATGCTCTTTGGTTGGGACACTGGTGCCATCGGTGGCATCCTCTCCCTCCCCGAGTTCCAGGAGCGCTTCAACTATGCCGACAAATCCGCGACGGCCAAGTCAAACCTCAGCCAGAACATCGTGTCTACCTTGCAGGCCGGCTGCTTCGCGGCTTGCTTCTTCACGAGCTGGGCTACAGATCGATGGGGTCGACGGGCCTGCCTCATCGGCACGGGACTCTTGACCTGTGTTGGCATCGTTTTCCAGACTGCGTCGGCGGCCAAGGGGACGCTGGCCGTCATGTACGTAGGGAGATTCATCTCTGGCTTGGGCATCGGCGCGGCGTCGACCCTGACGCCTCTCTACGTTTCCGAATGTGCTCCCCGTGCCATTCGGGGCGGCTTGACTGGTATGGCTCCTCGGTAACACGGCTTGGAATCGTGGCTGACCGTCTCCAGCATTCTATCAACTCTTCAACGTTTTTGGCATCATGACCGCCTTCTGGTACGACCTCCTTTGCTCTGATCCCCGGCGAGCAACACGCCCCGGTTCCGGACGAGTGGTGCTGACTGGTGCAGGATCAACTACGGCTGTCTTTTGCATGTGCCCAAGCCGGCCTTGTACCTCGTCCCGCTCGCTCTGCAGGCTCTCCCTGCCATGTAAGAGCGAATCCTCGCCTCACCCAGCTTTAGTGGAGGACCTGGATGTTGACTCAAGGATTTCAAGCCTCATGATGCTTGGCATGTTTCTCTCGCCCGAAAGGTATACCCCATCTGCCGGTTCCCTTTCGATATACCCCTTTTTCCGGTGGTCATGCTGACATCTCGCCCGCGATGAAGCCCTCGATGGTGCGCCGCCAATGATGATTGGGAACGAACGACTCGAATCCTTGTTTCTCTCAGAGGGTAAGCGGAGTTGCTCCGTTCGGATGATAGCTTTTCTTGGATGCTGAGATGTGTGGACAGCTTGCCGGCCGACTCGGAGTACGTCCAGAACGAAATCCGCGAGATGTCCAGCCAGCTGGAGTACGAGCGACGCTTGACTGGAGATGCGGGCTTCAAGACCCTCCTGAAAGAGATGTGGACGGTCCCCGGGAACCGCAACAGAGCCATCATCTCTGTCTTGCTCATGATCTTCCAGCAGATGACTGGTGTCAACGCCATCGTACGTAGCGTGTGAATTTCGTCGCGGCACGCTTGAGCTTGAGATTCGTTGCCTTGAGAGCAGATGGAGGGCGCGCTTTGCTAACGGGCCATGAAACTACTAGAACTACTACGCGCCTGAGATCTTCAAGAACTTGGGCATGTCTGGAACCGACTCGTCCCTCTTCGCGACCGGTATCTACGGCGTTGCCAAGACGGCCTCCTGCGCTGTCTTTCTTGTCTTTGTGGCCGATTCCCTTGGCAGGAGATGGAGTCTTTTGTGGACAGGAGTCGCCCAGGGATTGTTCCTCTACATTGTCGGCATTTATGGAAGAGTTCAACCCCCCATCGCGGGGCAACCGGTCAGTCTCTTGTGCCCCCCCCTTTTTTTTGCCTGCAGCCAGGAGAGAGAAAACCGTGTTCTATCTTGTTACCGAATGGGTTGCTGATGAATCTGCAGGTCTCCGCGTTTGGATACGTCGCAATCACCTGCATCTATCTCTGGGCATCGTAAGTCGAAAGAAATCCCCGCGACTTTTGGTTTCCGGTTTGAGGGAGTCGGCTAATGTGCTCCAGGTCCTTCCAATTCGGATGGGGACCCGTGTGCTGGATCCTGGCTAGCGAGATCCCGACTGCTCGCCTGCGAGCCATGAACGTTGCCATCGCCTCCGCCACGCAATGGCTGTTCAACTTCATCTGCGCACGAAGTAAGTTGTGCTCACCTCGTCCACCGCCAACACGGTTCTGTGCCTGTTGAGGTTCCTTGACACCTGATATTATGTGATGTGATGTGCTGACACAGCGTGCTCCCAGCTGTCCTTACGATGCAGTTGACCATGGGGAAAGCCGGGTTCGGCATGTTCTTCATGTTTGGGACGTTCTGTTTCATCATGGTGGCCTTTGTCTGGTTCTTCGTGCCCGAGACGAAGGGCCTCAGTCTGGAGAAGATGGACGAGCTCTTCGGAATGAGCGAGCAACGGAAGGATGAGGAGCAGCAGGAGCACGAGTCCGAGTACCAGGTGGGCCAGGTCAGGACTGTCTGCGAGGTGGGCTCCGAAAAGTCGTGATCGAGGGAAGGTCTTTGTTTTGATGTTGCATGATTTGGGTTCGTCTGGCCGGTCACAGATTGGGCAGGGCATTTATTTGGTTGAAAGCGATACCTTGATCTTGGATTGATGTTTCTCAGCAATATGGCGTTGGTGGGTAGGTTTTTTTTTTTTTTTTTTTTTTTTTTGATACGAGGATATGAGCCAAGAGGTTTCATGTTGAATGGACGTATGTATGAATGGAATGCTTGAATGTGAAGACGAAGTCGTCGTTTGTCGTCTGTTGGCAGCAGTGAAGAAGAAATTCAGACGGACGATGGGAGATCCATCCATTGATCAATGAACATTGATGTTCAAGTTCCTTTCGATCGCCCCTTAATTGAACCCAGCGCCTCGGGGTCATGCGCGCTAAGATGGAGGCGATGGACAGATCCGGATCCCCGAGAAATCACCAAATACCGAGCGGTTAGGATCTAAAAATGTGGGTTAATTAAAAAAAAAAAAGGATCCTCGTCGGCGAGCGGAGCGGGAGCTAAAAGCTGTTTTGATTGATGCTTGATTGATCTGACCCGCACCAAAAGCCCGGCCAACGGGGCGGGGGGTTGACGCAATGGATGGCGGCTGGAATTCATGGCGAAACGACGGACAATGACCGATTTCCTTTCTCACACCAATCGATCGCCATTTCGACGTCTTTCTGATATCTTGATGCACGACCAGATGAGGCCCTTGTCGCACTAACCTCGATTCTCTCCCTCGCATCAACCTTCAAGGCCACGTCTGCTGGCAATCGCACCCGCTCGAGCAAACTACGTTGAGATATCGCGCCTCGCCCATCATCATAACCATCATCATCGTCGTCGTCGTCGTCGTCGTCTCATCGATGGTGTCGCTTACAAGGAGCTGAGCAACGAACCGCCATGCGCAGCTCATGACATCCATCCAACATTGATGGCTGACGAGGAGGCCCAACAACAATCGGCCAGCCAGCAGGGCACCGCCCGGACATGGCTCGTCAACGCCGCGCTCTCCCCCTTGGCCGTGCGCCTGATCCGCCAGCTCCTCGCGCAGGGCGACCAGGTCGCCGCCTGCCTGCCCCCCTTCGAGCTGCAGGACGCCGACCGCAGCGCCGAGTTCCGGGACCTGATGGCCGAGTGTAGGAGCGGGAGGGCCGATCGGGAGGGCTGGCAGGCGAGGATCCGCGGGATACAGTGCGACGGGACGATGAGCAGCTGCGGCGCTGCCGTCGCGGAGGCTGTCGAGGCCTTTGGCCAGATCGACATCTTGCTGTGCTGCCGATCCGAGTGTGAGCCCCTCTCCTTTGAAACATTCAACATTCAACATCCATCCTAAGGCTCTCGATTGCTGTTGCTTGCTGTGGCTGACGAGACTGCCTTCCTACACAGCCGTGGTCGGGACCGTCGAGGAGCTGTCCACGAACCTGTCCACGCAGAGCCTCGTGCGCGAGCAGTTCGAGGCCATCTTCTTCTCCCAGGTCAACTTCATCAAGGCCGCGCTGCCGCAGCTGCGCTCCCAGCGCACCTCGCACATCCTCGTCCTCACCAGCATCGGCGGCCACATCAGCACCCCGCACATGTCCATGTACTCGGCCGCGACGTGGGCCCTCGAGGGCTTCTGCGACGCGCTCACCTACGAGGTCGCTCCCTTCAACGTAAAGGTCACCATCGTCCAGCCGAGCCAGGAGATCCAGAGCCTCACGAACCGCATCACATTCGCGCCACAGATCCCCGCCTACGCGAACAGCTTCATGGAGGCCCCCAGCATGCGGGAGATGCTGACCAACGTGCTAAACTCGAACCCGGAGACGATGACGCCCGCGATACCGGACTTTGAGACCTCTTCGGCGTCGACGGGGACTTCTCCGCGCACTCCTGCCCCTTCTGTCCCGGGTCCTTCTTATGCTTCTTCTTCTTCTTCTCAACCACCGCCACAACACCCACCACAACCCCATTATCAGCAAAACCAAAATCAGCAAACGCATCCACAGCAGCAGCAACAACAACAACAGCAGCAACAACAACA
>NQYQ01000037.1:106320-120983 GCA_003055925.1 Escovopsis sp. Ae720 | reverse complement strand
GGGGGGATGTGGGGGGAAGGGGGGGGGGGGGGTGAGGAGGGGGGGGGGGGGGTGTGTGTGGGGTGGGCGGTTGGGGGGGGAGGGGGGGGGGGGGGGATGGTCGAGGTCGAGACTGGCGCTGCGAGGGAGGGAGTGACTAGGTCCGGCGGGATGGATGAGCGAAAGAGGGTGATTGATTTGAGCGAGCTTCTGGAGAAGAGCGTCGCGAGTTGGAGACGTAGATCGGGACCGTCTTCTATGGTAATTTGCGAGCGACCGGTTGTTGGGATCTTGGACGGACGTGGATGGATCAATGTGACGCAGCACCGAGCGGGTTGATGATGCTGGAATCCAGCGCACATGAGCTCTAATATTCCATGGCGTTGGAGTTGGAGTTGGAGCTGGACTCCCCGGTTTGTTTGTCACCGGCGGTCGGTGCTGCAGATGTTCCGCGCCGGTGGGAATGAGGCTGGTGATAGGGGGCTGGAGATGAGGCTGGAGATGAGGCTGGTGCGCTAATCCCTTTTTGGTTGCAAGAAAATATCCCAGCCGCCCCACCAGCTGCCTGCTATCAAGTCTTATTTTTTTTTTTTTTTTTCGGAGAACAAGCTCTGCACATCTTCGAGAACACCAAGACAGAAGACCGCGAGGCACGATCAATCGTTTTTGCGAAGTCGAATTCGGGCATTCGAGTTTATCGAACGATATTTGAATCACAATCGAGGAGGAAGCGAGTCTGCATAGCGAGGAACACCAACCTACATATTCGGCATCATGGCGTCGGACGAGATCATCTGGCAGATCATCAACCAGCAGTTCTGCGCCTTCAAGCTGAAGTGGGTATCCCTTTCCTGGGTAGCTATATGATGGAAAAGGCTAACGATGATGTCCAGAACCGACAAGAAGCAAAACTTCTGCCGCAATGAGTACAACGTCACGGGCCTCTGCAACCGGCAGTCGTGCCCCCTCGCCAACTCGCGGTACGCGACGGTGCGGCAGCACCCGACCAAGCAGACGCTGTACCTGTACATGAAGACGGTCGAGCGGGCGCACCTCCCGTCCAAGATGTGGGAGCGCATCAAGCTGTCGCCCAACTACGGCAAGGCGCTGGAGCAGATCGACGAGCGGCTCATCTACTGGCCCAAGTTCCTGATCCACAAGTGCAAGCAGCGCCTGACGCGGCTGACGCAGGTGCAGATCCGCATGCGCAGGATCGCGGCGGAGGAGGAGCGGCTCGGCGAGCGGCTGGTGCCGAAGCTGGCGCCAAAGGTCAAGCATCGCGAGGCGACGCGGGAGCGCAAGGCCGAGGCGGCGGCGAAGCTCGAGCGGACCATTGAGCGCGAGCTGCTCGAGCGCCTGCGGCAGGGCGCGTACGGCGACCAGCCGCTCAACGTGAGCGAGGACATCTGGAAGAAGGTGCTCAACGCGATGGAGCGCGACGGCGAGGGCCAGCGCGACAAGGACCTGGACAAGGGCATCGAGGACGACGACGAGGAGGAGGATGCCGAGAAGGGAGAGCTCGACAGCGACGAGGAGGAGGAGGATATGGAGGGCATGGTCGAGTACGTCTCCGACGTTGAGGAGAGCGAGGACGAGCTCGAGGACCTGAACGACTGGTTGGAGAGCGAGGAGGAGGACGAAGAGGAAGAGGAGGAGGAAGATGACGATGACGAGTCGGAGACGGAGAAGGCCGGTCTGAAGCGCAAGCGTGCGCGGGCGGCCAAGCTGAGCAGCAAGCGGCCCAAGCAACAGGAGAAGGAGAAGCTGGCGCTGACCAACGACCTGGCGTGGTAATCCGAGGGAGCCGGGAGATGGAGATGGAGATGGAGATGGTGACGGTGATGGTGACGGGCGTTGAAGCAGGAATCTACGAGTACACGATGAAAGGCATGGAGTGCTATAGCACGTACCGATTTAGATGTTCATGGGCGGCAGCATGTCAAGATGGAATACCAAAACGGCGATCTCTTTTGTTTCACTCCTTATCTACTACATACTGTGACCACACGATGACAACCATCCACAACCTCGAATAAACGATACAGTCTCTTTAGAGCATTCTCTTTAGAGCATCAATCTATTGATCTGAATCCTTGATCCATTGATCCATCACGGCTTCAATGGATGCGAACTTAGACGAAGGGAGGCTGGAGCCCAAAGCGCCACACAGGCCAAGTCTGTCTCCAATACCTCACCATGAGCGCATCTCTCTTACATTACTAGGTACGGAGTACACGAGACTTTCTCCCACCACAACCCAAAAGCCGAAGCCGCCTCAATCGATTGCCCTCTCCCAAATCGACTACATACCCTATACTACTACCACCTGTACTCGTACAAACGCGTGCATATGTTGGCCGCTGACATTGATTGATGGATATCAATGCCAGCATCGACGAGCCGCCAGAAAACAACGGCCCCCCCCCACATCGTCTCGTCATTCCATCCATCCATCCATCCATCCATTGATCCATTGATCCATCCCATCCCTCCCCTCCCCTCCCCTTCCCTTCCCTTCCCCCTTTCTGCATGCAAGCCCGCTCGCAACACTGCATCCGCAGCAAAAGCAACGCCGCCCATCATCTGACTCGCCGTCCGCTCCTACATCGAAACCTTTGAGCGAACATCAACCACCAGCAACAACCGCTCCCGCCTCCTCGTCTCCTCATCTCCGTTCTTCTTCCTCTCCAACCCCCTGGCCCGGCCTGCCGCTGGAGCACACCTCGACCGCTCGAATGGACTGAAGGAGCCCGCAGGCAGGCCACGATCCCATCAATAGATCAGATTCTCGCTGCTGTCACACACAGACGCCACACCGCTCCAACAAACGTCCTCCTCTCCATCTTCATCCTCTCCATCCTCTCCGTCCTCGAATACCGCTCCTCGATCTCAGGACAAGAAACACACCGAGGCCGCTCCGGGCACACGCCTGCCCATCCCTCTCTCTTTCTCTCTTTCTCTCTCTCTCTCTCTCCCCTCTCCTACCTCCACCCCTTTTTCAACCTCTACCAGTCATCCGACCGCCGTCGACCAATGCCACAATGACGTCCTGGTACTCCAACCTCCTCACCAAGACCTCCTCCCAAATCTCCTCCCTCAAATCCACCCTCCTCTCCAGCGAGGCCGACGGCGACACCGAAGACGACACACACGTGTGCCGCGTCCTCCGCGACTTCTACGCCGACAAGGGCAGGCCCAACCCCCCCTGGCTGCCCCCGGACCCGCGCGGCGGGCCCAACGGCCCCGGCCCCGCCGCGCCGCAAGCCCTCTACGCCCAGTCTCAGGTCGGCGGCCAGCGTTTCCCCGGCCAGCAAACGCAGCAGCAGGGCCCCGGCGCCGCGGGCTTCGGTAGCCTGTGGGATAACAGCAGCAATAACCACGACCACATCAACCACAACAACCACAACTTCCACGGCGCCGCGGGGGGCCACATGAGCAACGGTGGCGCCGGCGCCGGGATGGGGCCAGGCGCAGCGGGGGCGGGGGGTCCGCCAGCCGCGGGCGGGCTCGCCGGCAAGCGCCCGCCGCAGCTGCAGGTCCAGACGCAGAGCCTGCGCGCCGGCGGCGCCCGGAACGGCGGCATGCTGTCCCCCATCGCCCCGCCCGCCCAGCGCGCAGGCAGCTACCCCAACCCGGGCAACCAGACGCCCACGTTCGGCGGCGGGACCGCGCAGGACCGCCTGCGCCAGCGCCTGTGGGGCGGCGCGCGCACCACGAGCCCCTCGGCACAGGGCGGGCCGTTCCAGCCACCACCGAGCCCGGGGGCGCAGCACGGCGGGGGCGGAGGAGGCGATGGGGGCGCGTACATGGGGGCCAACGCGCCGTGGTCGACGACGGGGGATGACTACTTTGGCAGTGCGGCGGGAGGCGGAGGAGGAGGTGGAGGAGGGGCGTCGCGGCGGCAGGGGCTGGCGAACGGCCCGAGGGGCGCGAGGTGAAGGGGTTGGAAAAAGATTTGGTTGGGGGGGGGGGAGGGGGGTTCGATATTTGGATTCTCACGTAACTCATATTAATGATACTCTGTAGTACTGATTTATTATTACCTCGCAATAGACATGCATTTCTTCTGACGCCTAGGGACCTCCAAGGAGGCAATAGATGTCATCTCTTGATTTTGTGGACTGTGCGTGCGTGAGTACTAATATATCGATGCTTGAAAGTCCTGAAGATAATCAACACGACGGCAAAGAGAAAATCAAAGTAGAAGATGAGAGATCGACCAAGCCGCTACCATACGCCCGCCGCCGATGTCGTTCCGGATCCCATATAAAATCCAAATAATACATATAACCCACTAAATCAAAGCAAAGCCGACATAGAAAAGAAAGGGGGGAGGTTGAGTCAGAGAGCCATTCACTTCGACGCTTCAGGGGTGTCCTTCTTCCCGGCCACGACCGCGCGCGGCAGCACCTCGACTTTTCTGCTCAGGAGCCTCCGCAGCTCGGGCGTCATGACCCTCAACTCCTCGGCCGCCTTGCCCTTGTCCTTGCCCTGGGTCCTGCCGCTGCGGGGGGAGCTGGAGCTGCCGGAGCCCGAGGCCGGGGACTGGAGCACCTCGAGCCTCGGGGCCGGGAAGTTGTTCTTCTTGTCGATGGCCTCGACGAGCCGCTGGAACCGCTTGAAGAGGATCTCAGCCCGGATGAGCGTGGACTCGAGGTCCATGGTATTGGACAGCTCGTTGACTATTGCCGGGTCAGTACTACTCGTAAATGGTCTGGAGGAGGTCAAGGGGAAAGAACCCACCGTATTTCAGCACCTCATCAAACGCCTTGAGGTGCGTCATTATCACGTCCCTGTGCTTCTCGAGGATCGCGAGGGCGACGAACAGGTGGAACTCGGCGCTCAGGAAGTCCGTCCACAGGCACTCCCACAGCCGCAGCACGTCGCCCCACTCGAACTCGCGCTTGTACCAGACCAGGATCATGCGGAAGAAGAAGAAGAAGTTGGTGCTGTCGGTGCTGTCGAGGTGCGCCCACAGCGCCGGGTCCATGAAGTGCACCAGCTGGTCCAGCGCGAGCAGCTGGCCGCGCATGCCGGACTGGTCCCGCAGGAAGTTGCGCTCCATGCGCTCCATGAACCGCTGGAAGGCCCAGAACGCGACGGCGTCGTCCTGGATCACCGCGTAGAGCGGTGCCAGGAGGTCCGACATGCCCTGCACGTAGCCGAGCTCCTTGTTGTGCTCGTTGTACGTCAGCAGCATCTCTTTCATCTGCTCGAGGTGGACGTTGGTCCCAACCTCGGCGAAGGGCGAGTTGGGGTCCGGGTGCGGGGTGTCCTCGCCGTGGAAGAGGGGCACGTTTCGGTCGGTGCGGTGGACGTCCTTCTCTGAAAGGGTTACGGTTGTTGATTTAGCACTTGATAACTCCACAGCCAACCCATCATCATCATCATCATCATCATCTTTTTCATTAGGGAGGATACTCACCGATTCGCGCACGCTGCTCGCGCCACCACTCGCCGGCCTCCCCCTGGCCCCCCTCGCCGTCAAGGCGCTCCCACCACGAGCTCTTGAGCTTGTAGTACTGGTCTCTCAGGGACGCGATCGTGGCCTTTCTCTCGTCCAGGGTCCCGTACCACTCGTAGATGCCGATGAGGAAGAGCCAGGCCTCCTTGCGGACCCCGTCATCGGGATCCAGCCCGCCGTGGAAGATGCGCTCCTTGACCTCGTCCACCGTCACCGAGAGGCGGCCCGTCACGGGGTCGAAGTACGTCTCCCACTCGCCCATGGTGAGCGGCTTCCGCCTCTCCTCGAGCGACAGGCTGCTGGCGCCCTCGAGCAGCTCAAACTCGCCGACATCGGTGTCCTCAAGGCCCATGACGTCCTGGACCGTCCACACCCGCTGTCTGCGCTCGCGCTCGCTCTGCTCCGCCATGCCCATGGCCCACCGCGCGAGGTACACCCTGGCACTGTCGAACTCGTCCTGCAGCGTCTGGACCTCCGGGTTCCTAAGGAGCCTGCGGACCTGGGGGGGCAGGCTCTGGTTCTCGGAAAGGTCGAACGCCGCCTTCCTCGTGAACGTCGTGACCCTGCTGAACTTCTCCATGATATTCCAGCCCGTCTCCTTTACGAACTTGACGAAGGGGTCCATTTGCGCGTCCGGCCGGCTGGGACCCTCGGCAGCAGCGCGGGCCGGGCCCGCGGCCCCAGCGGCCCCGGTAGCGGCGGCGGCCTTGCCGCCCTTCACGCCTTTGACGGCGAAGCCCTCGAGGTCCTCCCTGGACGGCTCGATGAGGTATATGTTTGGCTCGGCGGTGGAGCGCTCGATGCGGATGTAGCGCCTTAGCCAGCGAAGCACCTCGTCCGCGCCCCAGAACATCTGCCCGCCCTCGCCGAAGGGGTCGAACGTGTCCCGCGCGAGCTTCTTCTTCTGCAGGATGGTGCTCTGGCACTCGTCATCGTGGAAGAAGAGCGCGGGGAAGCTGTCGCCGCCCTTCGAGTTGATGATGACCGAGCCGTACCACCACCCGAGGCTCGGGGGCCGCACCAGGAGGGAATAGACGGCGCTGACGGGGATGGCGAAGGCGTAGCCGCCCACGGAGCCGCTGTGCGTCGTGACCGTCGGCGGCGGGGACACGAGATACGATTGCCGCGGGGAGTCGCCGTCGCAGAGGTCGACCTTGACGAAGATGCTCGCCGAGTCGCCGAGCGTGGACTCGGGCAGCCAGGCGAGCAGAAGGTCCGACGAGGCGACGGAGCCGGAGCCAGAGCCGCCGCACTCCTGGGCAGAGCCGCTCCTGGGCGGCTTCTGTTGGAGCAGGGCCATGTAGCCGGGGATGTTGTCCTTTGCGGACGGCGTCGGGTGGACGTACACCTGGTATCGCACATATGTCAGTCCTGATACTGAGGGTCTCGGGAGGATGTGGGAGAGAATGCCGACCTTGCTCTTCGTGAATAGAAGCTTGACGCCCTTGCCGGTTCCCGTATGCGTGATGGTGTTGTATTCGCCCTCCTCGTCATCGCTAAACGCATAGTAGCTGCCAGAGGGCGATGCCGACCGTGCAGGCCCGTCGCCCTGCGACGAGGAACCGCGACCAGACGCCATGGTGAAGTTGCCCTGGTGCTGCTCTCTCTCGATCAAATCGGCCGGCCGCGAGAGAAGCAATTGAAATCTCGATGCTTTGTGTGCTCAAAAGGACCGGCAAACGATGGCGAGTTCTTGTAGGCGCAGCGAGATCTGAGGTGCATCACTCTGTACTGGTAGAAGCACTGACGCACCGATGCACGCCGCAGGTCCACGGGTCGCCGAACAGCCTGCGCCTCGATCAGCACATGGACAGATCAATGCCCCCAAAACCCGAGTCGTCCTCCCAGTACTGGTGCAGGAAAAGGTAGGTATGATAGGTATCGTATGGAGTGGGTAGTAGTCGGGGTATGCGCAGGTGTTGCCCCCACGATCCAACCATTCACCTTGCCAGCGCGCTCGCCGCCTTGTTATGTAGATGTCTTCCGGAGACGAGATGAACCAACCTTGCCTGCCGAGTTTGAGCGCATGCAGCACGGCTCGAAGTTGGGGAAGATGCCTCTATACCGGTAGGTAGATTGGGGGGAGGGGGGGGGTCCCGCATGGCGTGGCTGAGGAATGACGAAGCCCAGGCAGAGGCCGCCCCGCCACGCGGAAATGGAGGGGCGACAAGCAACGTGATTTGGTCGACAGTCATCAACTCCTACCAATACAGTAAAGACCCCAAGATCAAGGAATCAAAAGGAAAATCAAAAAGTCTTCTAAAATTACGGACATCTCGAGGTGACGTTGTCTCTCATTACGTGCATAGACACTTCGATTCGAATCCCCGATGAAACCTTTACAGCCACTTGGAACAGCCCTCCGTGATATTACGGAGCAGCACTCCGTAGAGAGTGGGAGTAGAAATCGAGGTGCCCCAAGCAGTATCTCGAATCACGATTCCTTTAGGTACCTCTGACTGCATAAGAAAATTATCATTGTCGAGACTGAAGAAGAGGGAAAAGAAAAAGAGGAAAACTCCAAGCAAATCTCCGCAATGAGTAGAAGCAGCCGACCCGTCGTCATGTCATGAATCCATAGCAGTTGCGCATCCAATAATCAAGTGACCAAACTCCGTGCTGTCTCATCTCCCCTGTACCGTCGGCTTCGTTCCAAAATCGAGATGATGACTGTGTATTTCGGCCCAGATCCTGCTTTCCCCCTCCCCGATTTATGTACCGAACAAGGAGCCCCGCGCATCCCCGCGACATTCTCAGGCCCCCTTGAACTGAAGGCTGTACTCAAACTCCGGCTCCACCGCCGTCTCCGGATCGGTATAGTTCACGGGCTTGTGCATCCTCAGCATCCACAGGAAGTAGTCCTCGACAACGCAGAGATTGAGCAACACGTCGTTGGCGTACCACGCGACGCCGCAGACGACAGCCCCAGCTACGGCGTCCAGGATAAAGTGGTTCGCCGTCGCGATAATGGCGGTTAGAATGAGCGCAGGATAGCACATGCCGGCGACGATGATGAGCATCCGCTTCCACGAGCCGGCACGGAGCCCGGTGATTGGGAGAGTCGCAATCGTGAGTCCGATCAGGAGCGAGTAGCCAAAATGGAGTGAAGGCATGGCAGCTACAAGCAAAACACGGGTCAGTCGAAAGCTTCATCATGATTGCGCCACGCAGATACTTCTTCTGATATGTTTCTATCCCGCGTCGCGACGAAAGACTCACCGTATTGGTTGCAGAATCTGTTGGTCGTCCAGACGCTGCTCTCGCCTTCGCTGCCGTGGACGGTATCGACGAAGCCATAGCTTTTGGCCTCGGGCGCATCGGGCCCGTCATAATTGGGATCGCTTAGCAGGCGCGGCGGCATGCACGGCCAAAGCGTGAAGACGACAAAGGCAATGAGATTGCACACGGCCATGGTGCGACGCCTGGACTCGTACAAGGCCGGCCCGGCCGCGACGTTGTCCTTGTTAAGCCGGCCGGTCAGCGCCTGCCGGTGGCGAGTCGTAGTGAGGTAGAAGAGGGCGACGAGGAAGAAGATGGTGCCGGGGATGTGGATGAAAGAGTATATGCGGTTAATCCAGTGGAGCAGATCAGGACGAGCGAGGAACCACCTCTGGAAGGGCTGCTCCCAGAAGATGTGAAGACGCTGCTCCAGATGTACGAGCTGGAGCGCATGCTTGCGGGCAACGTGGATGGTGCCCTCGACGATGGCGATGGCAGTAAAGGCTCGCCCCAGCTGGTAGACCTGAAAAAGAAAAGGGGGGGATTCTGTCAGTCGACTTCAACCTCCATCAAAGCACGAAAACCCCAAGATCGCTCCAAACAAAGACATACCCAATATATGAGCGCCCAGTACCACGCCTCGGTGAGGAAAGGGAATTTACGAAGCAAGCGACTGCAGAAGCGATCCCTGAATATGAATGTGTTGGGCGTTGAGACGATTCTCTGGAAGCCGAGGAAGCGGATTTTGCGCTGCCGACTCGTCGATATGATGAGCTCGTAAGGGTCCAAAGCGGGCGAGGAGCGGGAGCCCGCGTCTGAAGAGGATGAGGATGATGAGGCGGAGGAGGAAGGACCGCCATCTGCTGAACCCTGAGGGTTCATGAGGGCAGACTCAAGCCTCCCGGCGACGCCGTCGCTCTTTTTTAGGATGCGTTCATTGCCCCAAGCCTGGCTCCCGGCCCAGAAGTCATAGTCTTGATTGCGGTTGAACCAGGCGCCGCCGAAGAGGAGGGAGACGACGACGAGAGGCTCAAGGAATGCGCCCACAGTCATGGTGTACACTGTAGACGGCGTGAGAGTCGATGAGGGCGATGAGGGCGATGACGCTGCAGCGCAGGGGCTGGGGCGCTCGCAGGAACGAGAAAGCCGATGGTCTGGGTCGAGTCGAGAGAGCAATGGACAGCTTCAGACTAGTCGCTGGATGGTGGCGACGAAGAATACCATTGAAGACGGACGAGAAGCCGGTCTAGAAACGACGGGCAATGATCGACCAGATGAGCCGGCAGATCTGGAAAAGGGGGGAGAGGCGAAAAGGAAGAGGCAAGCGAGACATATACGAGAAGGAGAATATTCAGAAAGAGAGAAGAGAGAAGAGAGGAGGGAGAAGTAGGAGGAGGAGAGGAGGAGTATGAGGAAGAGAAGCGCCCGGGATGGTGGAGAACTTGGAGTTCTTGGGTGAAGTGCCCGAGGGCGAGAAGAAGCGGGAGGGGAAGGAAAAGGGAAGAGGAGAAAAGAAAAGGAAGATCAAGTCAATGAAATGAGATCAATAGAATAACAAAGTTCAAAGATAGACGAAAGAGGAAAGAGGAGAGGAGAAGAAGCAAAAGAAGAAAGAAGGAGGATCGAGGCTTGCGTGACGCCAAGAGAAGAGGAAGGAGCCAAGGAGGAGAGATCGGCGGGAAAGAGCAGCTGGGAATATTGAAGCGGGAAAGAGCCGAGCTTCAACGCCCCTCAACTCGAGCTTACAGATACTAATAAAGGCATTACCAGGCTGTTAAAAAGGGCCGTAAACGGGCGTTAAAATAGGCGTTAAAATAGCTTGAAGAAACATTGATGGATGGATGGATGAGTGGATGAAAGCCCGACCAACAGCAAGTCGAGTTGTGTTGCTAAGGGCCGGCTCGAGGCGAGAAGAGCAGAGGCGAATGACGAATTACTAACATTGATCTCGATGCTGCAGCGAGGGCTTCAAGGAGAGGCAGCCCACCTCGACTTTATTCCCCCGTCGAGATCTTCCCGTCAAGATCCTGTTCTGCGTCAACTCCGTATATCTCGTGCCAATCAGATCCTCTCGAGATCATGGGATACATCAATGTCGTCGGGAGCTCCATCTCGGGGTAATTTGATCTCAACCTCGTCTGCGGAGGGTTTAGCCGTCGCTTACGGCTCTTCGGGGGCACACGAGCCGGAACCAACTACCTGTACATACGCACAATCTTGATCTACTGGATAGATTGATCTCCAGTCAACAGGATCACCTGGTCGCTCTGGATACCACATCTCCCTGGTGAGGCATACATACATAATACTCGTCGATCCCATGTGGCAGTGTGGTCTCTTCCCTCCCCGACCAGAGACTGTCTCGGGCGGAGAGATCGGCGGCCAGCACGAAGCAACATCACGAATTCCGGCCATCCTGCCCGTCACTGTGTGCAGGGTTATACGGCTCTCATATGTAGGATTGCGTTGGCCGAGCACCAAGCACATGCATATCGACGTACATATACTCGTACGGAGTATGAGGAGGTGGGACAGGACGCCTCGGGTCAGCACGTCCAGCAGGTCGCCCGCCTGCAGCAGAGCCGGAGGCTTCATCTTCCGACTCTTCTGATAGATGAAGCTCGAGTTCCACTGCATGGAATTCACAAACTTTTCATTGGGCATGCGTGCTTCGTGCTCCATACTTGATGCTGGGGAGTACAAGCAGAGCAATACTGTATTGTGGGGAATGCATGGAGAGGCCATGATGAGATGATGAGTCGTCACAGCGTCACCACACATCGATGCCTTCGACTACTACAAGCAAAGACTCGGTACGGAGTACCTGACTCTATGGCCCTAAATCTTAGATTTCACCCTAAATCCACCGCTTCCGCGATCCCGAGCAAAAGCCCACGAATACTCCTACGAGCTCGAAGTGCGGTGGAGTTCTCAAGGTTCACACAATAAGCTGGGGCTTGCTCCACCATCTTTGAGGGCTCCCAAACAGGTCGCAGTGGCGGCGACATCCTGGTTTATGCTGCGTGACCACTTGCCAAGATCAGGAACAGGCACATAATCACCTTACAAATGTACAGTATGGAGTGCACCGTACGGAGTACGATATCCAGGGCTCCGAGGACTCGTCATCATTATTCTTGATTTGTCATGACCTGTCCAAACTCCGTCTAGGTTTGATCCATGGAGTATCGGAGAACGAGTACTCCGCTAAGGTCCCCCGATCTGCTCCATATTCGTACTCCATACGGAGGAATTCTGTCCTTCTATCCAAGACGCCCTGTCTAGACAACGGTGATCCCAGGACTCGATACCCGCAAAATGTCCTGAACCTGCCCCAGCCAAAGCTTGAAGGGTATATTTCTCGACACCGACAGAACGCTTCGATCATCTCTCCCAGTCGCAAACTCCCCTCCCAAAACGCCTGGAACTTGTCTCCTCTGCCCGGTTATAGAACGGTAGTCCAGCGCGGCACGCTCCTCCAAAGTCATGGTCTCATTCGACTGCGGCCCATGCCTTGTGTGGTGCCTCGACATATTAGCCATTCGCAAAGCGCTGATCAATGCCTCGTGGAAAAGGGTGTCGACGGCGCCCTCGTCCAGTGCTGGGACTGCCAGTTTCTGCTTGGCCCATCTCGACGAAACCATGGCCTCGAAATGGAGTGTCCTAATAGCGCCGAGCTCGCCCAGCAATCGGATGTAGGATTCGTAGATGGCATAAGCCTGTCCCGCCGGCAGCGGGTGTTCCTCTTTGAGAAAACGGATCGACATTTCGCGGATGGAATACGGCGTTAACGAGCCGTCGTCGTCCAGTCCGGTCATGATCTGAAGGAGATGTTGGCGGCCCGCTGGCGAATCCAACCTGGCCTCGCTGCCTGTCCCGTTTCCCAGCACCCTCAGGAGCGCATCCAGGGCGCCTTGCACGTCCTCGGCCACCTCGTCGCCGTGCCTCCAGAGGCCGTGTAGGCGGCCGCGGGCGATCCACAGAATGCATGCCTCAAGCGACCCAAGCTCCGCGGAGATCCTCAAGGCCAGGGCGCAGATCAGAGCGCCAAGGCGGAGGTCACTGTCCCAGAAACGTTGCGCGAGGTTTCCCAGGAAGACCAACACCTCCGTGTACGTGCTGGACTTGTCGGGCGACTCATCGCAGACCCTCAGGCAGGCCGCCCGGATCTCATGCGGGATGCTCGGCGACTTGACTGATGAGAACCCCAGGTAATTCGCAAAGTACCTTATATTTTGAATGTCGTCCAGTGACTGGAAGATTACCCGGCGGATGCCCTTGATGGTGTTTTGCTCGCGCAGAGCGGCGGCGACCTCTTTGGACGGATCAGGGGGCAGGGGCTGTCCGATCTTGCCACATCTCAGCAATAGCCATTCGAGGAATAACGTGTCGCTCTTTGACGCGTGCGGCGGAATCTTGTTCATCGCGCCGAGGTCAACAATGCCATCGAGCTGTTGCTTGAGCCCGGTGTCGGTCACAGCCTCTCGGGCTTCGATGGCGCCTGGGGAGCCGAGCAGCGCTGCGGAGAGGATATCGTGATGGGAAGGCCGCCAGGTTCTCGTCTTGCCCTTTCGTGCATCGGCAATCTCCCTCTCGAAAAGCCTCAGGCGGTCTTGGACGGCGGCGCGCCTCGGATCGTGCTCCCACACCTGCTTCATGCGCTCCTCATCCGCCTCATCGCTGAGCCGGACGTGCGGGCTGTCCTCGGCGTCCAAGTCGAGCAAGAGGTCCGGCATCTCGAAAAGATCGTTGACAATCCGCGGCTCGCCATCATGGGCAACATCATCGCCCCTCTTCGTGGGCTCGTAGTAGACTTCGTTGTTCTTATCGACCCTGCGTATGAAGGATCGGAATCGCCTCTGGCAGCGCAGCGCACCGTGGAGCTCGGTGTTCCTGAGTACCTGTCGGGACGCCACAAGGGCAGGAGGGCGGATCATCTCTTCCAGCAGCTTGGAAAGGGCTGGAGAGGAGGCTCGACGGGATTCTGGAGCTTCGGGCTGGCGATGGCGACGTTGAGACTGAGGTTGGTCATGTCTGGCCACCTGGCGAGTTGCGGGCTCGGCTCCAGGTGAGACTCCTTCCTTCCTTGCATCGTCCTCGGGCTGGTTCCTTCCTCCTGCCGCCTGCACGCAAAATGTCGCCGAGGACACATCAATCAGCTCCTGCTGCACAAGGGCAGGTGCGCCGACCCCCGGCGGGGTTCGGTCGCTCCTCCCTGCTCCGCTCTGTGCTCTCGGGCGTACATTGATTCTTACCCAGCTAGAGACTGCACGGAATAGAGCTCGACGTTAGTGGACGCGGGCCGCCAGCTTATAGCGAATCCAGGCGGTTTCATTCCCCGGATTTGCACGAAACAGGTGCCTGCCTTAGGGGCCCCATACGTCCAGTCGGGGGGGCCAATTGTTACTACTTGAGTAACTACTAGTCAGGCGAGCACTGGGGGATCCTTGATGGATCGTCAGCTTGAACCAGACCCGCTCGAGCTGCCCCCCTTCTGCTCCGTATGTTCCGGGAACTCCATTGATGTTTCCCGCCCCATCTGGCGTGAGCACCTACCCTATGGGGTCAAGCTCTGTCGCTTAAAGTCCACCCGCTTAAGTGGGCCGTTCAGCTCGCGCTTGCCGAAGCCGAGGCGCACGAACCACCGACTCTCAGTTCCATTTGGTCTCATCGGAACCGCTGCCACATTAATCCGCACGCTGCGCCTTGATTCAAGCAAGACTTCGAGTCAGCACTTGCCGGGAAACTTGAAGAAACTGAAAGCCGCGACTTGATTCCATCCACAGGCTGCACCGACTTTGAACTCATCGATCCCATCAAACACCTCGACGATCCTGACTTCTCTGGAACAATCTATTTACGAAGACGTACTACATTATCGACAACCATAACCGTTCTTCAAGGAATCAGGCCCCTTCTGGCGCCTGAAATCAAAGGGGACGCTTCTTCTGCTTCACCCACGACCGACCAACCCCCCCCCCCCCCCCCGGTTCTCCTCACG
>NQYQ01000037.1:91995-106279 GCA_003055925.1 Escovopsis sp. Ae720 | reverse complement strand
CCCCCCCCCCACCCCCCCCCCCCCCCCCCGGTTCTCCTCACGCACATCGACTGTCATCAGCATTATGGCGCCCCCAAGCAAGAGAAGACGAGTTGCCGACGTATCAGAAGAGGCTGCTCCGGCCTCATCAGAGAAGGCTTCCGACGAGCCCACCGCGCAACCTCAGCAGGAATCCGACGACGCGCCGGAGCCAGCAGCAAAGCCCGACGGCGAAAGCACGCAAGCCCCCGAGCCCGATGCCGCGACCAAGGCCAAAGAGCGCATGGCCCGCTTCAAGGCCCTCCAGGCACGCGCCAAGAAGTCGTCCGAGACCAACTTCAAGGAAGCCAGCCTGGAGTCTCAGCGGCTCGCCACGAACCCGAGTGAGCTCACCGCCCTGCATCGGCGGCACGCTATCGCCTCGCACAAGCTGCTCAAGGCCGACACGGAGGAGGCCGGCGAGGACTTTGAGCGCAAGCGGGCCTGGGACTGGACCATCGACGAGAGCGAGAAGTGGGACAAGCGCATGAAGAAGAAGGCGGCGCACCGCGACAACAACGCCTTCCAGGACTACCACCAGGAGAGCAACAAGTCGTACAAGCGCCAGTTGCGCAACATTAACCCGGACCTCGACAAGTACGAGAAGCAGAAGATGGCCGCGATCGAGAAGGCCGCCGCGTCAGGCGGCTTGGACATTGTCGAGACCGAGGAGGGCGAGCTCATCGCCGTCGACAAGGATGGCTCCTTCTACTCGACGGCGGACTCCACCTCGTTCATCCAGAACAAGCCCGACAAGGACGCCATCGATCGACTGGTCAAGGACCTCAGAAAGGCCGAGGAGATCCGACTTAAGAAGCGCAAAGAGCGCATGGCGCAGAACGGCGAGGACGGAGACGTGACGTATATCAACGAGAAGAACAAGCAGTTCAACCAGAAGCTGGCACGGTTCTACAACAGCTACACAAAGGAGATCCGGGACAGTTTCGAGCGGGGGACCATGATCTGAGAAATCAGGGATGGGCTTTCCAACCATATTATCGATATCTTGAGTTCGTGCGGACAAGTGAGGATTTGCTCGGGGGCGTTATGTACAATTATGATCCAGCGGTTATGTTCTTTCTCCCTTCCCCCTTTTCTCTCGGGTTTGCACCATTAGTATTTCCTTCCATGATACATTGAGAATTTACAGCATCGTCTTCCTCCATGCTCTGGACGCAAGGGCGTCTATCTCGTCCAACTCGACGGGCCCCTGGATATTGTCCTCGTCCAGCGCCTCGACCGCCGCCTGCGCCACGGCCTCGACCTGCAGGGGCCGCAGGCCCGCCGAGCCCATGAACCCGCCGAGCACGTTGCCTGTGATCTTGTTGAAGAGCGACCCGGTGCTCGCCGCCGCAGCGATGCCCAGCGTGATCTTGCGCGAGCTGTCGTATAGCAGCGACGGCCGCAGGAAGATGCTGCGCATCGCGGGGAAGCCCTCGGCGATGGCGGCCTCGGCGTCCCGCTTGGTCGAGATGTACCGGTGCGGCAGGACGGGCGCGCCCGCCGCCGCCGAGATGTAGCAGAACGCCGAGGCGCCCTCCGCCGCGGCGTACCGCGCCAGCGTGACGGCGCTGTCGCGGTTCATCGTCTCGTAGGAGAACTGGTCCCGCGGGTCCGACGGTTTGATGGAGCTGCCGTCACTCCGCTGCTGCTGCTGTGTCGTGTCCGCAGCGGCGGCGGGGGAGGAGCGGGTGGGCGCGGCGGCGAAGGCCTTACGCAGCCCGGAGATGGGGGATTCCTTGCCGGAGATGACGCCCTTGTAGTCGGCCTCGAGCAGAATGCCCATGCTGTGGACGACGTAGTCGGCATTTTTGAGGAGGGGCGCGTAGGTGGACGGCTCGAGGATGTCGCCGCGCTCCCAGGAGACCTTGTGCGCCCACGACGGCGGCAGGGGCGAGGACGTGACGGCGTCCCATTTGGGCTCGCCGGAGCGGCTGCGCGGGACATGTCAGCCCGTGGGATCTCACTTATTCATGCTTCATGTTGAGGAACTTTGCGAGGGGGCGAGGGGGCGAAGGCGACTCACCTGATGGATGTCACGTCCCATCCTCTGGCAACGGCATGCTTGCAGATTCGAGAGCCCAGGAAGCCGTTGCCGCCGCAGACTATGAGTTTCTTAGCTGCTGACATTATGTGAGAAGCTTCCGAAGGAATTGCTATGAACGATATGGCCCAGCTTTCTGAAGGAGTGAAGCTCTCACGGGACGATAATCGGAGGATGTCGATCGCTGTCTCCTTCGACAAGATCCTCAAAAACAGATTGAATGTCTTGAAACCTAACAGAACAGACGTCAATACGCTAAATAAGCCAAAAAATTCACCCAGAGAAAGTGAATATAGCACCAATGATATCAAGATGGGGATCTTCAACGTCATAATTAAAAGGGCGAAGCAGCTTCTTCTGATACGCTCAGCCTCGCGCATTTTCATTGGCCAGCGCAAATAAAAAGAGCGGGGCTCCTCGACACCACCAACAAGGCTGAAGCGACTCGGCCAGCCCGCGTCTTCGGCTTCTCTCTCTTCTTCTCTCTTCCCAACTCGAACCCATCGCCTTCCGCATATCTTCTATCGCCCGCTCATCTTGCGCAATCGCCCGAGAGTTTCTTCAGTCTATCCCATGCCATCGCCATCGTGGTAGCAATGGCGCCGTCGAACCAGTTCGGGAAGCGCGTCAAGCTGACGCAGGTCCGGCGGCCGTTTGTCGTCGGCAGCACCGCGATTCCCTTCTCCGACACCAACCCGCGGCCGCCCGGGACGCCTGATAACCACACGCATTCATGGCAGGTCTTTGTGCGGGGCCTTGAGGACACAGACATTACGTACTGGGTCCGGCGCATTCAGTTCAAGCTGCACGAGTCCATCCCCAACTACATCCGCAGTATGGTCCCGCCCCCTCATGGTCCCGCCCCCTCCCCCTCCTCTCTCCCCTTGACGCCCTTCGATAATATCAAGTGGTGAGAGAATGAGACTTGGTTACTGACAACGGCTCTTTCCAGTGGTCGAGGGTGAAGTGGGAAAACCGTTCGTGGTCAACGAGACCGGGTGGGGCGAGTTCGACATCACCATCAAGCTCTACTACGTCAACGACTCCGGCGAGAAGCCGCAGACCCTGTACCACTACCTGCGCTTGCACCCCTACGGCCGCACCGAGGAGGAGAAGCAGGCCATGATGGCGCAGAATGGGGAGGTCCGCTCCTGGAGCTACGAGGAGCAGCTCTTCAACGAGCCCTACGAGGCCTTCTACCAGATCCTCACCGCGGGCGCCGTGCCCCGCGGCTGGAAGCAGGCCGCCCCTCCATCCTCCGGCGGCGGCGCTGGCTCCGGTAAGGGCAAGGGCAAGGGTAAGAGCCGCCTGCCCCCGCCCCTCCCCGCCCCGACGTGCGGCGAGGTGTGGGAGCGCACGGCCATGATCCCCAACACCAATCGGCCCGGGCAGCCGTTCAGCCGGGAGACCGAGGCCGCCGAGATCAAGAAGCTCAAGGACGCGCAGGGCAAGACGGACGAGCTGTGCAGGGAGGTTCTCGCACAGCTCAAGAGCAAGGAGGAGATGCTGGCGAGGCTCAAGGCGGAGAACGCTGCTGCGGCGGCGGCGGCGGCGGCGGCGGCAGGAGGAGGAGCGGCGAAACCGGCCTAGGCGGGCGGTGCGCTGCGCACCTCGACGAGGACGAAGATCTGTAGCGCGAGGAAGAGAGAGGCAGAGCTGCAGCGGCTGCTACTACGCCAGCATCAAAAGTGGAAGTAGCCGTCCCTGAGCTGCGTGCCAGCCCCCCTGCTTGCCGAGGATGTGGCACTTCGGCGGCTGCGCGCCGAGGACTGCCCTGGCATCGATCGACAATGGGCTCGCTCCTAGGGCGCAAGGGGGGGGGGGGGGGGGCAATGCGCACCCTCGACCCGCGAGCTCCGTCGCCTTTCTGCGGTCCCAATGCCAGGCCGGCAGGAGGTGCAGGCAAGGGCGCGGGGACCCCGGTGCAGGGGCCGCTCAGATCGTCGCAGCGGAATGATCCCACGCAAGCCAGCCTCATGGGGAGCACGATCTGCTCACGACGTGGTGGTGCGTGCCGAGATACAGCGGCTGACTGTTCACGGAGCAGAGAGCGCACCAGCGGCTTGGACCGTGTTATGGAGCCTGCAGAACGAGCCGAGAGCCCTTCTTGCACAGGTCAGGTCAGATCAGGTCTGCTGCAAGCTCAGATTGTGCGGTCATTGCCCTTCAAAATCCGAAGACCGGATCATGGAGCGGCCTATGATGAGCAGCATCCGGCCTTATCCTGGAAGGGATGGCATACGTGATAGGAAATAGTAAATATCAAGTATCGGATTCAAATAGAGCCCGCATGATCATTCTGCGAGGTCATGTTTGTTGTTTTATTGGATATTCTGATTGATTGGAGAGTCCGCGAATTCTGCCTGCTTCACGCCAAACTTGCTGCATCATGTAGCCCATGCCACCATAAGGCAGAAACGAGCCATCTAGCAACACAACCATGATCCCTCAAGTCGTCCAATTCGTCTCTTCATCTTCCGTGCCATCGCATGTATACCTGAGTCTCAAGGGATTGCCTCCGCGGGAAACACGCTCGACTAGAATACATTGGTTGAAGTGGTTGCATGCTGACACCCCTGTTCCCCCACCTCATGTCCCGCGGGCTCAGCCTCTCTCTCCACTTCCAAGCAGAAGAGCCACGAGACCGTGAGCAGCATGAACATGATGATCAACGACATGGGGTGGAGAATGATCTGCTGGTCCGCCTCATCACGGCATGGTCCGATACCGGATTGCACGAGAATCAAGAGAAAGAGAGAGAGAGAGACAAGGAAATCGAAAACTCCGTCCAGGATCCACTCAAGAGCAAGCTCATGTAAGAAAAAAAATTGCATAATCGATCAAGTCGACGCGACCATTTATCTGCGCCGACGCAGGGAAAGAAAGAAGAGAAGAGAAGAGATGAAGAAAAAGCCAACAAGATAAAAAAAAAAGGAAGGGTCCGGCATGCGCGCCTCACCAGCGTATCAGGAGCGCAGCCAAACAAGCCAATTTTTCACGCTCCCCCAAAGGGGGGTTCCAACTTTTGAAGTCCATGCCAATGCCCTCCTCCCACGCCAAAGAAAACGCCGTATGGTATGTATATACACGATAAGCAATGACAAGTCTGATGATCAGATGATCAGATGAGCATGCAAAGGCCACAAGAAACGGGTCACGTTCTGTGTGTCTTCCCTCTCTTCCAACTCATGCCAGAGTACCTATTCCATAACCAAAAAATCAAAAGAGACGAAAGAAAAATAGAAACATAGAGAATGGGGGAGAAAAGGAGGGACAAGAAAGAAAAGAAGAAGAAAGAAGGGGAAAAAAAAGAAGGGAAAATCCAAGGCTAACAGCAAACGGGGTGATTGCCATGAGTGAACGCACGCTCGTGAATCGCAACAAAGGTCTCGCATGTGAATCCGCCTTGATTTATGGAGCCGTGGCTTCGTATGCGGGAGGAGGCGCGTCCTCGTTTTCTTCCCACATGCCTTGTTTCTGGCGCCGCTTCTCGTCGTAGACCCGCCTGGCGATCTCGCTCGCCATCTTCATCACCCAGGCCTCCTCGAGGACCCTGTTGGAGCTCCCGGCGTGGGAGGGCGATCGCGACGACGTGGGCTGAGGTTGAGGCAGCGGCTGCAGCGGCTTCTCGTGCGAAACAACCTTCTCGGATGTGGGCTTGCGAGCTGGCGGCGCGGCGTCCGGTGCATCCTTGAGGTTCTTCAGAGCGGTCGACAGCTGCTCGATGGTCTGCAGGTTCTCGCAGAGATCCTGGAAAAGGGCCTCCTGGTTCGCGGGCCTGCTCTCCGCGGGCAGCTCCAACACGGGAGCATCGCTGCTCGTGGGCTTCGCCTCGGCTGGGCCGTCGGCCACATTTTCCGGTTCCTCTGGGATTGTGCTGTGGACCACGGACTCGGCAAAGTTCACGCGGGAAGATGCCGCATCCGTCAAATCATCGGACGAGCTGTCGGCCGAGGCTGTCTCGGATTGGGTACGTCGGAGATTGACGACACGGTTCTTCTTCTTGCGGCCGGGCCGGGCGCGATGATTGCTGCCGGCACCCAAGCTGCCCGGCACGGAGTTGAGGCTCGTCATCAAGGGCCGGGAGGGCGCGTAACCGTGTGAGGCGCTGCCGGAGTCGGAGAAGGTGTAAGTGGTGCTCGTTGTGCCGGGCTGAGATTGCGTCCTGGCCAGTCCGAGGGACGATGTTGAGGGGGTGGGGAGCTCCGAGCGCTCATTGCAGCCCGACCACGCCCGAAACACGACGTCCTGGATGCCGGGGGTGAAGAGCGACAGGGTGCGGTGGGAGTCGGTGAGCGCTGCGAGGCGCAAGAGGTTCTTCTGAGAGAACAAGGACTGCATCTCGCCGCTGCCGTTGAGCGAGATGTCGGAGACGGCGTTGGCGTCGAGGGCATTACCGTTGGCGTCGACCGGGTCCACAGGCGGGTTGGCGAGGGGGTTGATCGCCTCTTCCTCGTCGTCAGCGTCCTCCTTGGGCGCCTCCAAAGCCTGTTTCGCCTGGTCGGGGCACCAAAGCTGGAGGGACAATCGGTGAATGATGGCGGGCAGTTCATCCATCATGAGATTTCGGAGCTGCTGCTCGATTGTCCGCTGCAGGTAGTCCCGCACGAACTGGATGGAATCGAAGGTCGACGAGACCTTGAGGGATTCGAGAGGGTCATTTCGAAAGACGAGGGTCAGGCCCTTTTGTCGCGAGAATACGAGAATGATGAAGGCCGACAACTTGATGTCCGAGAGCGTGATGGACAGAGGGATCGTGAGGCCCGCGGCCGCAGCCAGGGGCTTTGGGGACGTGAACGAGGGTTTGGCGGATAGATAGGTATTCAGAGGGTTGGCCTATTGTTTGGATCCCCGTCAGTTGCCGAGCTCGCAAACGGAAGGCTCCCGAGCCTGAAACTTGCGGCTGCAGAAAGTAGAAGCAAGATGTGGAGGCGCATGATGCGATCTGTGAGGTAGGACACGAGGCATCCACGAGGAAAGAGGTGGCAGCACCACGAAGCTCGGAAGTTTCACGGGAACTCCACGGGAGGATGGATTCGCAGGATGATTGGGGCGCGTAAAAGATGACGGCTGATGCACCTGCGCTTGCAGACTGACGCGGGAGCCATGTGATTGGTGAGGCCTGGATTGTCGTTGTCCAGTAGGAGCTATCGCCATCCCATGAGTCCGGTCGCGAGCGTCATCGGTCTGACCATCGGCCTTGCAGACTGGAAGCTTCGAGACTGCGCGTCACGGATAATTGGGAGGACAACCAATTCGCAAATTGATGATGATGCGCCGCGGTGTGGGACGGAGAGAGGGGAAGAGCCTGACTGAGGAGCTGTGTCGGGGGAACAGTCAACGTACCTGGACGCGGGTCTTGAGGGTCAGGAAGGCATCGCCAGAGTAGCACATCTTGAAGATGCCGCGGAACCTGTCCTCTGCGAGGTCGCCTATCTCGAGAATTTCAAGGTGAGGGGGCACGGTGCCGAGGTTGAGCTCGCTGACGAGGATATCGTCGACGATTATGGGGGGCTTTGGCGACTTGTTGAGGGCCTTTGTCAGGAGGTCGCGTGCGCGGCTGTAGAAGTCTGCGTCGGCCGTGAGAGGCGACCAGTTGAAGTTGAAGGCCATGTTGAAATGGCGGCGGTTATCGCGAACGCATGAGCAGGCAATTGAAGGGCCGGGCGAGGCCGGGAGAGCAGCGCGTCACGACGTGTGAGCTCGAGAGGTGAATACTACCAATATGCAGATATATCAGGTAGTAGAGCTCCCTAGGGACGGTCGCGAAAAGCGAAGGTGGAGTCGGGCAGTCTTGACGTCGGTTCGAGGACGAGCAAAGAAGAGCTGCGTGGCGCTGGGACGGCTCGAGCGACCGTTCACAATCTAAAAAAAAAAAAATTCCGCCGAGAACGGGACAGAGGCCTAGGGGGCAAAACAAAAGGAAGGGTAAGCAAGCTGTGTCGAGATGCGTCGCGGCGAGGAATCGAGGAGCTGGTATGGATTGGAGAAGCGAAGAGTTTGGGTGAGAAGGAGGGGGGAAGGGAGGGGATTAGAGGCAAGAGAGGAGATAATGCACTGCTAAGGAGAGAGAGAGATGCAGTAGGAGTGCGGTTAGGAATGGATTGATGGTTGATGTGCTCGTGGGAGAGAAACAAGGGAGCGAGCGAGTGAGGGCTCGGGAAAGAAAAAGATTGCGATGACGCACCTCGGCCAATTTGGATATATGTAGTACGAGTACTCGGGAGGGATGGATTGGATGGACGGATGGATGGACGGATGGATGGACGGACGGAGGGACGGGGTGATGGATGCAGCTGAGCGGATGCGGGTTTTTCTCACGCGCTCCCATCCGATTTGTGTGCTCTTCTTTTTTCGCTTTGGTTTTTAATCGATGGATCGATCAATCCATCAATGGATGGAATTCCGAGTTCTGCAGTGCTGAAACGTGATGGTAACTGGAATTGTTTAGGCTGCATCGGCCTTTGCGGAGGCGGCAGGAATGGATCCATTGATCAATTTTTTTTTTCGAGGTGCAGTGGACAGCACCGTGCGCGCGTTGGCGAATGGCAGTGTCGCGTGCCCGCTGCAAGGCCCGCTGAGACTCCGCACCAATGGCCCCTAGACGAGCCCCGGGAATTAGCCTGATCCCCATGGCGCGCTCCCACAGGGCCTCAGGTCGCCTGGGCGGAGGGCACGCGCTCGGCGGGGCCAGGTCGCACCGGCGCTAAGCCTTGGCGTCGGACGCGCACTGTGTCGGTGCGCCACCTTGGGGCTTCTTAGTAGCATTGATTGATCCAATTGATCAATAGCTCGATACCAATGAAATGGATTTGATGGATCTTCTATGAATATTTATCGAATTTCTGCCCTTATAATTGCGATTATAAGTAATACAGGTACGATACAACGCGATTGATTGGGGCCCGGTGCTCGCCATAACCGAATCTCTTTCTAGACTACTACTATGAGCTCTTCTACGGCTGGAGTACTCCGTATGTTTGTACATGAATTGATGCCGTGCCCGTCAATAAGGGCGCCTCAGCTCAGCTGGGAGCACTCTGGACATCAATTACCTGTATTGATGTAGCCAGCCTGTGTCATTAGGTAATCATCAACATACATGTACGGATTGAGTATTGGTGCAATGTGACATATTGAACATCAATACATAATCAGCACGCCCAGCCTCAATGCTACCTACCCTGTACGCACCGGAGGATTGGGCGCGCGTGCAGCCGAGGTCAAGGCTCCACAGCGATGATGCGCATTACTACTCCGTACCTGCACGTACATACGAGTACTCCGTACGGAGTATAGACCCATTGATTGCTAACTTTGGATGATGGATGCGAGCCCCCCAATCACCCGCATACAAGGTACGAGTATTCGTGCCAGTACGGAGTACTCGTACTCGTATTGCTGGTATTACTACGATGATACTCCGTATACCGGTATGTGTCTCGAATCTAGGGAGAGTATTAATTTGTATTCCGTAGAAGTTTTCCCAAGGCAGACTCCTTTCTCCTTCAAGGTTGTTAGGCAAAGGTAGCAAGCTGAAGACGACGCCTCCGCGATGATGCCGTTTGTCGTCGTCTCGTTGCCCCTCGGGCCCGCGCCAGGCAGTCTTTCCGTGAGCTTTTATGGAGCACTGTCATTGATATGTACATGTACGAGTAGTCCGGAGTAATGGTAGGTACTAGACTGACTTTTAAATAGAGAAAGACCCAGCTACTCCGTATTTCTTAGTGGAGCTTCGCAGCTTCCCGACGTAATTCTTTTTTTTTTTTTTGGAAAAGGTCGTCGGTCGTCCCTTCCCTCTTCTCCCGCCTTCCCTTGCTCCCTTCCGACTTCAATCCACTGGGTCCTCCTTCCCTGCCACATGTCTTCATCACACCCATCATCAATCAGTCGGTGCTGAATTCGAAATCACCAACTCCAACTTCAGCTTCAACTCTTCGTTTCCCAGACCTCGACTCTTCTTCTCGACTTCTGTCAGCTTTACTCATTCATCTACTCCGTACGAGTACCTGTACTCGTATACATTTTTCTTAGGTAGTCTGAGCTCTCCGACCCCTGCCATTTTCGTACTCGTACCCCGAGCAGATCCCTTTCCTCGACCGTGGATTGGTCCATCCTATCCGTCCGTCCCCCGATTTGAGCTGGATTCAGCGACCACCATCACAGCCCGACCAAACTTACGAGTACCAACATTTTCTTATTCCCGTGCCCTCGAAGCCCGGGAGCCCCTTGCAGAGATTATCGGCGATCCTGCAGATTACGACGCAGGTCGCGCCGGTGCTACCTCGCCCTTTTCCAGTCATGGCCGTGCATCCGGTATCACCGTCCACCCGAGCTCCTCCCGCGCCCAACCAGGACTCTGCCGCTTCCCCTGAAGAGCAACATCCCGCCGCCGCCGATGCTATCGATGTCGCCTCGTTGCTGTCTTCCCTCAGCGTCGAAAAGGGCCCGACCGACCTGGGCTCAACCCATCAGTCTGGCAATGTCTCTCCCTCCACCGCTGACTCTGTCGTCAGCGACTCCGATGAAGACGACATGTCCTGGATGACTTTCACCGACATGGCCGTCATCGGAGCCATCAAAGGCGGCCCCGAGCCGGAGATGTGCGCCAAATGTAAGACTGGCAGCCTCCTCTCCGACGGCGGCAGTGTTAAGGCGCATAAGCTGCCCGGCCTCGCCAGATTGCCCCAAGACACCAGAATCGTCAAGTTTGTCGGCGAAGGTACCGCCAACGCCGTCTTCGAGATTGCAGTCCCTCCAGACTGCCCAGCCAGGGACAGATTGAAGGGTATGTCATCCCCCGGCGCAGACGTATCTGTATTGATGTGAATGCTCTATCCGGCAGGTTCAAAAAGGGGCCAAAAGAAAGGAGCAAAAACATATCGAACGAAAGCACCGTCAGGCTCACCAGTCTCTAGGAAAACTACTCAGAGTTGCCAAGGTGGCCTCCAAAGGCCAGACAGCATCCTACAACTATAGCTTGCAGCAAGCCTTCTATAGCAGATTTATCAAGCCGATCCTGGGCGAGTACTCCGTGCACCAGGAACTCGTCATCCTGCACAAGTCGGGCATCATTGACCAGCTCAACGCTCTCCTGCAAGAGATCGACCATACGCGGAAGCCCAGGTTCCAAGGTTCCTACGTAGGCCATTCGAGCTTGGGGCTGCTGGTTGAGGATATGCGGCCCGGGGACGACAACAGCCATATCCTCATCGAATTCAAGCCCAAGTGGCTGCGGCAGTCCCCAAGTGCCCCCCAAAAGGCCATCCGCTGCAGACAATGCGCCCTCGACTTTCGCAAGTTTCTTCTCAACCCGCTCGCCGAGAAGCCGTGCCCCCAGAGGAAGCCATGTCCCCTTGCGCTGGGCAACCCCCTCGCACCAGAGGCAGTCAGGTCCCCCTTCCGGATCACCAACTCACTGCCCGGAGTGGCGATGGCGGACAAGCATTTCGAGGCTGCCCTGGCCAAGATTATGGACCACGATGTGATCCACCTGCTGAGAAGGGAACAGGAGCGCCTGGACAAGAAGGGCCCCCTGCATGTGCGCCCCACGGACCGAAAGACGCCCCTGGCCATGACCCTCCGGGACTGCACACTCTTCGCCCTGATCCCCGTTAACTACAATCCCGCCGACGGCAGCGCCCCGATTAAGGTACGGCTTTGCGATTTCGACTGGAAGGACCCCAGGGCCAAGGCAGCGCGCTGGTCCTCGACCGAGAGGGCTCTCATCGAGGAAGGCTTCTACACGGCGGACTGGCTCCTATGCCGCGCCGACGGCGTCGATACTTACTATCATCCTCCGACGTTCTGCACCCTCGAGTACACGAGGCCCGACAAGTCTCTCGGGCTATACAGGGGCCTCGAGCTCATCGTACTGGAGCCGGAGGTCGGCGAGTCGGAAGCGGACGTAAGATCGGTCAAGAGCGTTGAACTTACCTCGCCGCTCGGTGCCGGATCCGTCTTGACCGTCCACACGCAGCCGACGGACCCGGCTGTTATCAAAACGGTGCAAGAGGCCCTGCGTGAGTACAAGAAGGAGCCCAAAGACACGCCGCTTGGGGCGACATACAACCCGTTTAGGCCCTTTTTGATTTGAACACCAATGGAGATGGATCAAACGACACCCCATCCTTCAGCCGCCCTCTTGCCTTCTTCTTTCCCTTCCTCCTTATACATACTTCTCCTCTCCATTGTTCTGTTTGCTACCCCTTTTCCTTGTCTTGCTTTACGATCAAGCCTTCTCTTTAACGAGTCACGATGAATGAGGTCTGGACCCCGCGGTTCTATCCAGAGGGGAAAAATGGTTCCAGCATGTCGATTCCTTAGACGACTCAGACCACGAACAAGGGCAGGGCCCTTGAAATGTTTGCATAGCGGTCTTTTGGTTCCTCTGATTCTGCCTGTTTCTATAACTTTGCCGCTCTATTTTTTTTCGCTTCTCAAGTCCAAAGGATGCTTTGTTTCTGGTCGTACCGGTTTGCTTTCAGTGTACGCTTTGTTTCCGGTGATTACTGCTTTATGTTCGGTGTTCGGTTTGTATTTCGGGGGCTGCACGGCGCACAAAACGGGTGGCTGTGTTTCGATGCAACGTCGGCTGAGATGGGAGTTGCCGAGCTTCTCTGGTCTATAAAGGCTTGCGCCTGCGCAATGATACCCGATGCTTTCTTTTCTTATACGGAATCTTCAATACGACCCTTGTATCAATTTTCTTGCTGAACAATTTGTGAACAAGTCTCTGATTCTATCCAATATGTTCTATGCCGGTAACCAAAAAAAAATAAGAAAAAGAAAATCCAAGCTGTGAAATGCTAATTACTGAAGAGGCAAGAAAACCAAGAAATCTACGCTGGTATCGAAACAAATGCCGCCTATATCCCAGAGGCCGTGAAGCTCAGCAGACTGCCCGCCGCCAAGCCCGCCACGAGGCATAGGCCCATGAACCCGCCCGTCGCCTCCCTCTCCTCCCCGTCGACGCACTCGCCCGACGCGATCATGATGCTCGAGAAGAGCCAGCCGTTGGTCAGGCCGAAGCCGAACTGCACGGCGATGAGGTAGAACGCGTCGCTGGGGACGGAGGCGCCGCGGCCTCCGACGTTACAGAGCAGGTAGAGCGGGAGCTGGGCGATGCGTAGGACGGAGAGGGCGAAGAGGGCGGTCGGGTGGCGCGCGAGGGCCCAAAGGGAAGAAGAAGAAGATAATGAGGAAGAAGACGAAGACGAAGAAGACGAAGAAGAAGATGAGGAGGGCAGCGCGGTGAGCACGCGGCCAGTGAGGTCGCCGAGGTTCCAGCAGAAGAAGCCGAGCGGGATAAAGGCACCGGGCTGGAAGAGGACCCCCCGCGACGGATCCACGGAGGTGATCTTGGCGGTGAAGATGGGGAAGAACATGGTGCTGGTGAAGAGGAGGACGACGCCGGCGGACAGCCAGCGCAGCTTGGAGAGGAGGCGGGTCAGTGGGATGGCGGCCTTGCGCGGGGCCGCGGCGTCCGGGTCGTCGCGGAGCCTGCGGGCGGCGATGGCGCGGTGCCGCCGCACGAGGGGCAGCATGGCGAGGAGCGTGAGGGCGGACATGACGACGGCAGCCATGAAGTAGGCGAAGGCGGAAGTCGCGCCGCCGTTGCCGTTGCCGTTGTCATCGGCAATGTCACCGCCAAGGCCGCTGTCGCTGCTATCGGCGCTGTCGCCCGGGGCGTACAGGACGACGGAGACGACCTGGGCGATGGCGGGGAGCACGCCGGCGACGCCCTGCCCCGCGATGATGGCCTGCATGTACTCCGGGCGGCCGAAGCCGGCGACGAAGGCGTAGCCGCCGTTCTGGAGGAGGCCCGAGGCGTAGGAGGCGGCGCCGACCATGAGCAGCAGGAAGGCAAGGTACTTGGCGGGAGATGCGCCGAGCCCCGCGGCGGTGGAGAGCGTGAGGGCGGCGAAGACAAGTGTGTTGAGGGCGAGGGCGAGGCCGATGCGAAATGGGTACGAGGCGGAGGCCTGGATGCGGCTCAGGACGAGGACGGTGAGGAGGTTGGTGACGGTAGAGACGGCGAGGATGGCAGACTGGAAGTTGGCGGCGATCCAGTCGTCGGCGGCGAAGCGGGAGGCGAAGTAGGGCGCCGCGGCGAGGAACATGTTCCTGTGGGACACAGTGAGCAGTCGAACACGAACAGCAGCGGTCCTCAAGTTCTCATTACGGGAGAAAGGAGGGGGGGGGGGGGCTAAAAAAACCCGG
>NQYQ01000037.1:49567-91665 GCA_003055925.1 Escovopsis sp. Ae720 | reverse complement strand
CCACAAAATACCAGGCCCAGAGCATCGAGATGCCGAGGAGGCAGAAGATGATGTACTCGAGCCACGAGAAGGGCACCTCGTCGGCCTTGCCGAGGAGGGCCTCATCCTCGGAGCTCTGGCGGCCGTCGCTGTCCATGTCGTCGTCCGCGCCGTGCAGCGGCTCGTAGGACTCTCGCGGTCGGCTCATCCTGTCGCGAGCGGGCTGGCCATGCGCGGGTTCGCACAAGGGTCGACGATGGAGTTGCGCGCGTGCCGTTCTGCCAGCGCTGCCCGGATGTTGGAGTGAAATGGATGGCTTCGAGAAGTGAATGATTCGGTTCGAGATGAAGCGATCGTGTGCAAAGATTCCCTAGTTACACGAGGAGAAGAAAGATGGAAGCCGGAGAGACAAACTTGTATTGGATGGATCAATTGATGTGATTAGGTTAGTAGTAGGTAGTAGTATTATATGTACGACTTGTAGATGAAAGGGCAACACGGACAGATGCAGCGTCGCATCTCCTTATCGTCGCCCCGGGCCTCCCCAGATCCTCCTCTTCCTCTTCCGGCCACGCAGGCGCACCAACGCAACCCGTGACGTGATCCGCAGCCCGCCGGCAACGTCAGGTGCGACCCTGAGGCGCCGGGGTCCTTCCAAGTGCGATGGAGCCAAATCCAGATCAGCTCTTGCCCTGTAGCCCCCCTTGTTAGCAGTCGGCCACAGTGGGCTCCATCCAGAAGTACTCGGTACCACCCAGTGGACAATGGCCGCTCGGGACGCTAAGCAACCACGGCTTAGCGCGGTGCAGACTCCATTCCAGGGGGGCTTTTTATGATCTGGGGTAAAGTCGCAATACATCAACAATCTGGCAATCAATCAATGGATCAATGATTGATGTATAGATTAATCCGTAAGTACCGGGCTGAGAGTGGATGGTCTCAGGGGCTGTGCGCGAAAAAAGGGGCAACATATCGATCAATGCAAGCTCTCGAGTTCAGACATGGGCGTTAAAGATCGTTTTTTACTCCAAGGAAAACTTCATCTCCAATTGAAATATGATATCACACTCCCAGGATCAATGCAAAACATTCCGTAGAAAAGCGCCATCACTCATCCAAAGCAAACCGGTCCGTAAACTTGAACACCGCCAATCCATCCCTCAAACTCTCAGCCATGCTGTCCACGTCCCCGCCCACGTACACACCCGGCCCCTTAACTGCTCCCGCCCCCTCGCTGACGCTCTGAGAACTACCCAAGAAACCGAGTGGCTTGCCCCAATTATAGCCGTCCGTGATGATCTGCGACGGCCGGCCATTCGGATAAAGGGGCGACTTTGTCCTCCTGTCGAACAGGCTCTCAGCACCGTCGGCGACAATGATCCCGTCGAACCCGGCCGCGTCAGCTGTTCCGTACGTCTGGTCAACGCTGCCGCCAAGCGTCTCAGCCACCACGACCACTTTGACCTTGTCCCTCCCCAGGGCTGACTTCAGAGCCTGGGCCTGTTCGAGTGAGGCCTTCGACTTGGTCGACGCGAGCACGCCGACGTTGAGCCCGGCTATGGTCGGCAGTCTCTCGCCAAAGATGCCGACGCCGGCAGTCTTGTTGTCGTGGTAGTACGTCCCATCCGGCGCCGGCACCTGCTGGCCGAGAGCCTCGGCGACTCGCTTGGCCACGTCGTGACTCACCCTGTTGAGCTGGAAGATGACGTTCTTCTGGATGTCGGGGTGGACGTGAGTCGTCTCGAACCGCAAGGCATTGACGACGAATTGCTGCTCGACCTTGGAGAGCGAGTTGTAGAAGAGGCGCGGCTGGCTCCAGTGGTCATCAAAGGTGGGGGATCGTTCCCGAACCAGGAAGCCGGATGTGTGGCGATTGGGAGAAGTGAAGAATCCCCGGCCTTGTGTCTGGTTCGCTTGAGCAGGGTAGCCCTTGTTGAGGGTGTTTGGAGTGTCTTCAAAAATGTCAGCGACTCGAGGGTCATTTTCACATGATTCTGGGTCGCTCATCGAGACATTTACTCACAGGGGGCCTTGTTCTTATGGATCCAGTTCTAACCAGCACCGTCGCGATTGTTGTTGTGGACGGGAACAACAGGGCGGTTGATCGGAAGCTGCTCAAAGTTGGGTCCCCCATGGCGGTTTAGCTGAGTGTCGAGGTAGGAAAACACGCGGCCTTGCAGCAGAGGGTCCTCTGTGAAATCAACGCCGCGGACAACGTGACCAGGTTGGAACTAGCCACCTAATGAGCGAGACGAACAAAGAACGGTAAGAAATTGAGGTGGGCAAACGTACCATGATCTGCTCCGTCTCAGCAAAGTAGTTGGTCGGGTTGACGTCGAGCCGCAGGATGCCCAGAGGTCGAAGCGGCGCAATCTCCTCGGGGATGATTTTGGTCGGATCCAGGACATCGAACCCGAACGCCAGCGCATCCTCCTCTCGAATGACTTGGACGTTCAGCTCCCACTCCGGATAGTTGCCCTCCTCGATGGCGTCAAAGAGATCTTGGCGGTGGAAATCGCCATTCTTGCCGGCAATCGCCTGAGCCTCGTCCCAGACCAGGCTCGCCTTGCCCTGCTTGGACTTGAAGTGCCACTTGACGAGTTTGCTGTCGCCGTCGTCCGTGACCAGACGATACGTGTGGACGCCGAAGCCGTCCTGAAATCCCATGTATCATCAGGACCTTGACTCCCATCCATCAGCTCGTCTCAGGGGCAGCACTTACGACATGACGAAAACTCCTGGGTATACCGTTACCGGCCATGGCCCAGAACAGGGTGTGTAGCGTCGACGTCTGCTGAGAGAAAAAGTCCCAGGCCGAGTCGTGAGCGCTTGCGGCTTGGGGTATCTCGTTGTTCGGTGAGGGCTTCACGGCATGAATGAGGTCTGGAAATTGAATCGCGTCCTGGATGAAGAATACCGGGATATTGTTCCCAACAATGTCAAAGTTGCCTTCATCAGTGTAACTTGAAACAGAGTCAACAGGTCTCCTGAGAAGCTCATGATGCAAGTTGAATCGGCATGGGAATGCTTTCAGGTGCAGAGACGTACAAGCGAGTCGCGAAGCCGTGGACATCGCGGACAGTGTCCGCACTTCCCCGCGAGCCTGCGACGGTAGAGAAGCGTATGAAGACAGGGGTCTTCTTATCCTTGGCGCTGAGGAAAGAGGCGGCAGTCAAATTCTCGAAGTTGTCATAGCTGGTGAAAGTGCCGTAGGCACCCGCGCCGCGGGCATGGACAGCCCTCTCGGGCACCTGTTTAGCTTATCGTAAATCTCTTGGACTTGATCAGGATTCATGGCTTCCAGGAAACACGGGAGGCATACCCGCTCATGGTCAAAATGGGTGATCTTCTGGCGGAAGATGAAGTCCTCGAGAAGGGTCGGCCCTCGACTCCCAGATTTCAAACTCTGCTGATCTTCGATGGGCCCTCCGACATCTGACGTGAGATAGCCCTGCGAGTCGTCGACCTCAAAAGCTGCAACGTGGGTGCGAGAGCCTGACCCATGGTCCGCAGCCCTAGCAGCCACATTGCCCGGGTCCGCCCAGGGGCATGAGGCGTAGGATACGCTGGCTATGGCGAGAGTCCTGACGAGGACGGTCGATCGAACCATCTTGGCCAGCAGGCCTCGGGGACTGCTAGATAAACGGATGCTAAGATATTCTCGTCAAGTAGTGGGAAGGCGGCTTCTGATGGCCTGAGGCAACTTCATGCTACTTGATCGACGGCCGCCTTGAACTTTGTGGAAAGGGGCGGCTATTTATGTAGATCTGTATTTGCGCCAAGTCGGTGGAAGATGCCATGGGGTAACACGACGACAGTGCCTGAGTATTGATCACGATGGATGCAATGCGGCGTTGTTGCATCCCCGGATGGGACAGGGCAGGCGTACTCAGTTCAAAGCCCAGGGTCTTCAATGGGCCAAGTCTCTTGGCGCTGCCACTGATATGCATAGCGGGCGAATGAAGCTCGTCTCGAGGGCTCCGACTTGGCAAAGCCTTATGTCTGATGCCATGCGGCCAATGTTGCAGGACTGTTTGTATTTTGGTCAATAAAGAGGCCGTTGATGGACGTTTAGGGGGCTGGCCCAGGAACCCACTGGAAGGATGAGCTCCGAACCCAGGATGTCTCCGGCACCAATTACGGATTGCCGAGCATGCGTCGTCTCGCACATCGTATGATCTCGCACTGGTCCATACTAGTAGCTCAGCGCCGTTGGTTGATCGTCAATTGGGTTGAAGAATTGAAGTCTGAAGATCGATAGTATTGAGGTCTTGAAAGCCACCCTACTCGTAGTACTACTAGTAGAAATTGATGTTTGTACACGGAAGGAACACCAGGCAGCCGGACCAATCGCCTCTTTCCCTCGAAGCGCCTGCACCGCATCCATCAAGACTCGGACGCACCTGCGAATTTGTCATGATCCGCATCCAGCCTCGGCGGCAAGACACTCAAGAGGCAAGCCTCGGCGCGGACGCACTTGCCATGAAACAGACGGACTCCATGCCTTCGCAGACGGGAAGTCACAGACCTCAATACCAGTGGAAGCGGCACGATTGGTCCTGCCCTGAGATCTGCTCGGCGCACAGCGTCCAAGCCAGTGTGCTCCAGACGCTCCAAACCGCCAGCCTCGTCATCGTCATTGAACTGGAAGTGCGTGCTCCGTAATGCCAAGATGATAGGGTGACGTCCCATTGTGCGAAGCATGCGTAGGTGCTCGACAGAGGTTCCACAATTGCGTGGCCGGGCCGTAGTTCTGTCTAGGCACGACCTGGATGGCCGGAGAAGCTCAAGCTGTGTCGCCCCAGACAATGATGCAATCGAGGGGGAGCAGCCGGCTCAAATGTCCAGTGTCCTTGCGTCCCGTGGTCGTATGTAGATACTCTATTTCCATTCCCGCCACAAGAGCCAGATGAATAGAGTGACGCCTTTCTAATGGCATTTATTGAGTGCAGTCTCGTCAAGATCCGGGAAGGGTGAATAAGAAAAGATCGAGGTGTCAGTCGTGGGCCAAGGGCCTCGAAACAGGCAGCAAATGTCCATCATCATCTCCTCGTTAGACATAATCCTCATAGCTCATACTCATACATATCATCAGATCCGCAAAACGCCGCATGATCCATGCCGCGAGGGATCTCATCCGTGGATTCGGCCTATCCCAGCAAAATGTCCACATCGTCCGTAGTGTGAGCCTGCCACGCCTTGAGTAGGATATGACCAATCCCCTTTCGGTACGCGACTCCCCCGATCCTCTCGATCCACAACACGTTCACGAAATTGACGATGCCGTCCTCATCCATGTTCTCCTCGAACCTGTCCGCCGTGAAGATGTAGGACCCCTTGCGCTCCATCCCCGTCGATATGGCGATGAACTCGAGCCTCTCATCGCCGTCGACGTTGGATGTCTGGATCCCCAACCATCCGTCGTGCGCCCGGAACTCGCCGATCCATTCGTTGGACTTGCTCCAGATGTTGCCCACCGCAATCGACGGGTTCGGCCGATCCCTGGGCCCCATCGTGTCGCATAGATCCACCTCGAAGAACCCCGATTTCGTCTTGAACGACAGCATCGGTCCCGGGAAGGCCTGCTCTCCTATTACAGGCTCGTACCCGCCTTCTTTCGGGGGATCCATGACCGGCACGGGATACTTGAAGAGCGTGATCTCGTCGCTGCCATGCTTATAGTAGGCTCCGCTCTTGCTCCACCCCGGAGGCAGCGGAGCGCCGGCGTTCTTGCGGGATCTGAGCTCCCTGTAAGAGAGTCCCGTATTCGGTACTGGGACGGGGACCGATGATGCCTTGTTGTCCGTGATGTTCCACGTCACGGTCGGCCTGATCCTGAAGATGTGCGGAGCCTGGAAACGCCTTGACGCCCTGCCGACTTTAGCGGTGTGAGAATCCTCGACGTAGTCAGCAGCGGCCCTCCACAGGGTCAGATCGACGGGGACGCCGTCGAACCACCAGCCCAGCCAGGACCACGAGGGAAGAAAGGGGGGTCGTGACAAGGCCCTCCGTCGAATGGACGCCGATGGCCGCCACAGTAACGCAATGTCGAGAAACATGAGCGGCATGCCGTACATGAATCCCCCGGTGAAGATCCGCGAGAGGAGGAACGTGATGCCTGAGAAAGCCTTGAGTGTGTCGTCGACAAGGGTCACCCTGCGACAGCTGTAGTCGGCGGCGATTCGAGCGTACTCGTCCATGTCGGGCCAAGGCGGGTGCTGGAAGCCGAAGGCGGACGATGAGATCCAGTCAACGCACTCCCGCCGCTTGCCGCGCATTTTGGGCATGAGGCCGCCCCCAGAAGAGTTTTTCTGCCAGGTCATGCAGTGGCATTGCCATGTCACCGTGTCTTGGAAGAAGTAGACACGCCGGCGCGAGTAGAGGGACTCTTGAAGGGTCCAACCCCGTGTGTTCCACCTCGAAGTCCGTACAAGCTCGTTGTGGTCCCGGGCCCCAGAAGAAGGGCGCTCGCGCGAGGAGCGCTGCAAGTTGATGGGAAGGATACCGGTCGAGGCATCGCCGTGGGCTGCAACAATCGTGAGATAGGCGTTTGCATAGACGTAGCCCATATGACGAATGTGATTGTCTACGTCGGGGGCATCATCCTGGATGATGCATAGCCTGTCCACCCAGAGATACCTCAGACCGAGCTTTTTCGAGAGTCGCATGGCGTCCAAGATGGTCTCTGGCAGACCAGCATCCGGTATCTTATCGAGAAAGGTCTCCATGGTAGACTTGAACAGCTGTATTGCGGAATTGAGTCCCCCGTGATGCGGATTCACAGTGCCCCAGACATAGCTCAGCGCGATATACCGGTCCGTCGGCTGAGCTTTCACCAGCTTCCGTTCAACTGTATCAACCAGGTGGACGGGCCGCCAGGTCGGGGCGCCTGGGCCGGGACCACCATTGCAGTGGCCCTCGTGATCATCATTACAAGCATCCAGCCAGGATTTGACGAGAGCCACATGGACCGCCGATCTGTCGGCGACTGAGGCGCTCCTCCTGGCGGGCGCTTGACTGGGAAGCTGGGCAGGTAACGCCCCGTTCCTGTCCCTTTCTCTGGCTCGATGGCGGCCCTGGGAGAAGGACCCCAAGATCTTGTTGGCGATGGTTCTCCGCCTGCCCAGGGGCGACTTCTTGAGAGGCGGAGAGGGAGGTTCGCTATCGCCCGAATACCTTGAATCCGACATCGCCAAACGTCAATGGATTCGGAGGCTCGTTGGCCGGACAACTCGAGGCGCTGGGTGCCGTTAGTTTCGCTCCCAGGCCTGTCTCGATCGAATCTGGACTTTGCTTGTTGTGCTGAAACACCGTTTGGCCTTTTTGGCTCTTTCGCTTGTGCCTGTTCTCTTCGTTCCGGATTCGCTCGAAGATCGGGCACGAGCTGGAGTTCGTTAACGAAGCGACTGCGAGCCGCAAACGCAGAGCCCCATCTCGGGAATCGCAAATGGGAGAAAAGGGCACAATGAAGGATGGAGGTCGTGAGAGCAAGCTGTTATGGTACTAGGTGGATTGGATGCGATGGCTGGACGAGGAGCGCGCAGTCCAAGTTGGGAGCACCGGCGTTGTGCTTCGCTGATGGACAATGTGGGATGGCATGAACAGGATGTTCGAGTCTCTGAACAAAGGCGCGTTTGTTGCAATGGCCATGGGTTTGCGAGATGAAGATGCCATCCATGGCTGGGCAGATCCAGATTTCAGATTTCAGATACCGGTATGCGCAGACTCCAGACCAACGGAGCACCCGAGCCCCAGTATGATCCATCCAGGTCCGAGCTAAATGCTGCTTCTTGCTTTAGCTTTAAAAAGCAGAGCTCGTCAGCCCGGGAGGGCGTCAACTGATCTCGAGAGCCCGCTGGGTGCCCTTGGGCGGCCATCGTGACGTCTGCAGAGGGAGGGAGGGCGGGCGCCTCCGATTGGGCGGTCATCTGTTTTCGATTGGCTGCGGTGTTACCGGTTGACACTGTGCTCGAGCTGCAACCAGGCCTCCACCTCCGATATTGATGGGCGTGCGCGCCGATGGAGCTTTGCCCTGAAACGGGAGGTGACGGTGGGCATCCTGTCGGAGACTCTTGGGATTGATGTTTCGCGAGACGGCTCGATCAAAGGCCCGGGTTTTGGGGGAAAGACAGAAGCGTTCGATTGAAGGGAGAGTAAGTTCTGAATGAAGTTGACGTCGGAGCGAGAGTGATCTAGAGATGACAGATGTCAAAGTGTCATTCCGAAAAGACACTGCTGTGGGTTTGGAAGGCCACGCTCGTGATCTCCGGCAGCTGAAGATTGGCAAGTGCGCTATTTTGCCCGGTGGCCCCTCCCCCGCCAAACGGCAAATGCGAGGTCTCGGACCGACCGTCAGAACATCAATGAGATGAATGAGAGGATCCAGATGGTTCGGACGAGATCTTCAAGACACTGACTCCAGCTCGAGGTCTGACCTGTCATATGTACAATCCGGGACTTGTCCATTCCTCAATTCGGTTTGGCTTGTTGAGGGCGTCGTCTCATTCTGCTGCGAACAATCGCTGAGAAGGCTCCCACAAATCCGACTTCCAATGGCCGAGTTGCAGGAAGGCATCTCATCGCAGCCCGTGCATGAGTGCCCTCCACCAATACGAACTCCTCTGCTCCATTCTCTTGCCTGCATCAACCATCGGCGAGGCGAGTGGCAATCAATGCAAAGAATCTGACTGCCTGCCTGCCAGGTGGGGACAGCCTGCACTGCCCATTTCGTGGATGCGTCTGCAGAGGTCAGGAGCTCGACTCCTCGAATGAGCGGCGCCTTCTCAGGGTTAGGGTTTGAGATCGTGCACTCATCAATCAATCCGTAGATGATCCGTACAGGGAGAGATGAACCTCAAGCCACCACGCCTCAGCGTTCACGAGCTGGTATTCTTAGGAAGCTTTCCTTTCCATCAATATAACTCCTGCTCCCGTCATATGTAGATTGTAACAAAGTACGATCAGTCTCGCCTCGAATTCCTCTGAGGCTGCTCCTTGCTGTGACAACTTCCTCGGCGCTCGCTGCCTGCAGTGGCCGCGTCGGCGAAACCTCGGCTCGCAGCACCTCCTGGCTCAACGTGGCTCAAACACCCGGATCGCATGAACCTCCTCCAAGCCAAAAAGGCCCGCCTTACAAGGTGCAACACGCGCGGCTCTCACCTCGGACCTGTGCCTGTCAGCCTCGACAAGTGTTCGCGAATCCATCTCCGAGCTCGCCTCTCCCTCAATCGTCGTTTGTCGGAATCGCTCCTTGATCCCCCACGAATTCGTCTCGCCGCGACCTTTCCCCAATTGTCGGCGCGCATCGCCTGCAATTATCCAGCGCTTTCGATCTACATCTGCATCCTCATCGTCCCACGCGGAGACATCGATCGTCTTCTCTTCGCCTCGTGTGCCACCATTCTTTTCGCCTTCCTGATCCTCCTTGAGCTCCTGATCTTTCGCTTCGACTTCAATCCTTTTCCTTGATAATTTATCTTTATCTACTTCTTTAATCGCATTTTGGAGATTTTCAACATGGAGGCGCCAGAGGATGATCAGACTCCCTTCGCGGCTCTCAGCGTTCACACGACCAAGATCCAGAGGGTGAGCTCTCTGTTGCCTGTCCACTTGCCGGCGTCGTCATCCGTAGAGGATTCGTGCATCGATTGCGCTAACACCTGGCTGCTCTGTCCAGAAATACCAGGCCATCCTGGATCAGTCGACACCCTTCGTCCTCTACCGGTGGATCGGCACCGCGGGCTTCCTCATCGCCTTCTTCCTTCGCATCTTCATTGCCCAAGGGTGGTATATCGGTATGCTCGCCAGCCTGCACGCGCGAGCGCATCCCAACACCCCCTTTGGCCTTTGACACGTGCTGATCGCGCCCTTCGCCTTAGTTGCCTATGCCTTGGGAATTTATCTCTTGAATCTGTTCCTCGCCTTCTTACAACCCAAGTTCGACCCCTCGAATGATGCGCTCGACAATGACATGGAGGATGGCAGCGTCGGGACGCTGCCGACCAAGCAGGACGAGGAGTTCAAGCCTTTTATTCGGCGCCTTCCCGAGTTTAAGTTCTGGTACTGGGCGACGAGAGCCGTCGTCATCTCCTTCTGCTGCACCTGGTTCGAGTTCTTCAACATTCCCGTATTCTGGCCCGTCTTGGTCATGTACTGGATGATTCTCTTCGTCTTGACAAGTAAGCCTTAGCCTTGCGATATCTCCCGACACTGGGCCACGCGCTGGGGACCGGGACTTGATGCTGACATCGATCTCTACAGTGCGCAAGCAGATCCAGCACATGATCAAGTACCGCTACGTTCCCTTTACCGTCGGCAAGAAGTCTTATGTTAAGAACAACTCGTAACGATATCCGAGCGCTGGGATAAGCCTGATTCGGTATCCTGCGGGGTGTTGGAGTTATATCACGAGCATGCAGTCCTGATCTGTGCGGGTGATGACAGAGGCCGGCTGATGATGGATCTGAAACGATTGATGAGACGAGCAAAAGCGCTCCCAGCACGAAGCTGATGTCGAAGGACGACAACTCGGACCTACTATATTATGAAGTCCCATGAAAACGGGATAAGGAGTAATGGCTGATTGGTTGGTTGATTGGTTGGTGTACTCATATTGATGCATTATCTTGATACTCCATACCGTGTGATAAATAGATGTAAAGAAATCAGAGCTTACCACTCTGGCAAGGCATGCTCCGAAGCCGTGATGCATCGTGGTATTTCATGTTTCTTGGATTGATTGCTTCCTTTATCGTTGCCATCTTTGATTGCGCTTCAACCCTCACTCTCTTCATCGAACCTTCAATTCAATGCTCCAACGCCAATCTCGTGCTCTATCTAGTAGTACAGGAGCACTCCTCGTGCAGGCCGAGAACATGGAGGCAAAGTCCGCTTCATGCGCGCTGTTAGGTGGCTACGGCGGATAAAGTATTATCCGCCTTATGTGCGCCGCTAGCGCAGCCCTATATTTTAGTAGCTAGCAAGAGGCCTAAAGTAGACCTAGTCTTCTCTTCTAATTAACGCACTCTTACTAATCTTTTAAATAATACTAAGATAGGGATATTAGCTATCTTTTTATTAGATAGCTAAGATAAGGATTATCTAAAAAGGAGAAGCTTTTAGAACTCTTTATTAACTTTAAATTTAACTTTTATAGCTCCTAAAGGCTATAGTCTAATAATGCGTTATATATACTAGGTTTTATTTAAAGCTATAACTTTTATTTATTAGCTATAGTTAATTAGGGCTATAGTTCTTATTATTTAGCTATAGTTAACTAGTTTATTAGCTATAGTTAATTAGGGCTATAGTCCTTATTATTTAGCTATAATTAATTAGTTTATTAGCTATAGTTAATTAAGGCTATAGTCCTTTATCTTATTTCTTCTTTTAGCTATAGTTAAATTAAGGCTATAGTCCTATACCCTAATTAGTAAAGGTAGATCTACCTAGACCTATACCCTTATATATATCCTAACTTCTATCCTTAGCTTCTTTTTATTTATTTTCTACTAATAATAAAAGAGATAACCTATATTTAAAAATCCTAACCCTAATTAGATAATATACTAAAAGTCTTCTTTATTAATACTATTACTAAGCCTAGAAAGATATCTATACTCCTTTAGTCCTATAGTAAAGATTAGCCTTAATACCTTAAGTAGCCTAAATAACCTATCTAAATATACTTTATTATTTACTAAGATATAGCTAAAAGATTTTATTAACTTTAATAATAATTTAATAATAAACCTAAATATCTTAATTTAGCTAGTCTAACTACCCTAGGATATGTTTTTAATATATTACTTATTATCTAAAATATCTGCCCTCCCTTTTAGCTAGATATCCTTTTTTAGGCTATTAAAAGATAAGGACCCTAAGAATTATATTAAAATAGTCTCTACTAATATTACTATCCTTTATATCCTAAAAGCTAAGAAGCTTATTATTCTTTATTAGATTTTTTACTTAGGACTATAAGGAAAAGCTTAAACCTAATATATAGAACTCCCTAAAGATACTAAATTAACCTAGGAGTCTATTTAAGTAGCCTTTTATAAAAAGTTTACTAAAATTAATCTATCTATATTTAGTAACCTATTATCTTAGATTTATATCTTTACTTAAAAGAAAGGGAAGGCCCTTAACTATTTTTATAAGTATTTAAAGAAACTTTACTATTAGATACCTACTAACTTTTATTAGATCTTATTAACCTAGTTTATTATTACTTTAGCTAATAGTTATAATAAGAACCTTTACTTATAAGAGTAGGTATTAGACTGCCTTTATAATATAGGTAAGTAATATTTAGAGTTTATAGTAAATATAACTTTTAATAATATTACTAAGGCTTTTTAGGCCTATTATAAGTATACCTTTAAAACTATTTATTAAGATAAGGAAAGAGTTAATAAAGATATAAAGCCTAAGGATATAAATATATACCTTTTAACTAAAATATTCTACTATTTTAACTAAGCCTAGGCCCTTAATATTTAAAAGGCTAACCTCTTATAATAATAACTCCTCTAATAATAATAGTAACCTACCTATTAGATAACCTAAACCCTAACCTATAGCTAGGATAATAAGGCTAATATAGATAGCGTATTTAGAGCTAATTCTTATAATCCTACTTAAGGCTAGAGTTATAACTATAACCCTAACTTATAAATATACTTTTAGTATAGTAAGTAAGGCTATATAAGCTAGAACTGCCTAGTTAAGAATTATAATCTAGTTAAATTTAACTAGTATTAAAAGGATTAGAATTAGAATAGAACTAAGATAAAATATATATAATAGTAGGAGCTTAATAAGGGTAGACCCTTAATAGAATTAGCTAAGGCAGCTACTTAGATAGATTCTATTTCTACTTAACCCCTCTTTAGATTTTAACTAACCCTACTATTAGACTAGCGCCTAGAAAATATATATATCTAGGATAAGAATAGTCTTATAAAGTCTATAGATAATACTAATATATTATTAGTTAGATATAACCTTCTATAGGCAAGATACTAGTCTAATAATACTTAACTTAAAAGGAAATCTATCTAGTTTAATAATCCCCTTAATCTTACTATAGTTAAAGGTATAATATATAAAAGTTATAAGCTAGTTACTTTTAACCTACCCTCTAGTTTATACTAGCCTAAGAAGGTAGCTAAGTATAAGCCCTATAAGAATATTTTAAATAAGCTTACTAGTAAATAAATCCTAACTAGGATAACTAATAATAAGGTAAAGTTACCTAAGGATATTAAATCCCTACTATAGAACCCACCTTATATCTAAACTCTATTCCTAAATATTATTATATTAAACTAATTTTTATATATACTACTAGCCCTAAAGCCCTATATTAACTTACTAAATATAAAAACCTCTAAGCTAATCCCTAAGCCTAAGTTAACCCCTATAACTCCCCTAAAGCAGCGCTATAAACTAGAAAAGATTCGCACTATAAAGAAGTATACTATCTCCTTATTTAATCTAAGTAAGTACCTTAAAGACACTCCTATTATCTTATTAGTCTTATAGCTATTATAAATATTACTTATAATTTAGGCATAATTATCTTACCTTTTATAATATTAATATAAAATAAAATCTACTAAGGGTTAAAAGAATATTTCCTAAATAGTTATTCCTTTTTATAACTTTATAACTAATAACCTTTATAAATTATTAGGCAATTATTTAGTCTTATTAGCCTAAATATCCCTAAATAATAGCATTATTTATTTTAATACTACTAAAGCTAAGGAATCTATTCCTTTTATACTAGGATTTATTAAGGGCTATATTAAAGGCTACTATTATTTATTAATTATAATTAATAGCAGATTATCTATTAATCTAATTAATAAGTGTTTTATCTAGGATAATAATATCCTAATAATAGCCCTAATATACTAAAGGCTTATTTATATAGCTAATAATAAGATTTATAAAGTAGACTGCTATATATATATTTAGGTTATAATAGCTAGCATCCTTACTACTATTAAGGCCTATATTATAAGCTACTATAAGGATTAGAATACATTACTTAGGCATACTTAGCTATATTAGATATAGGCTAAGAAAGATTACTATACTAAAAAGCTAAAGGTAATTAGAACTAATAGAACCTTATATACTATACCTATCTTCCCTACCCTATACCTTTTTTTTCCTAATACTTACCCTAAGCCTTTTAAAGATTCTAATAATAATAAAAAGATTATATTAGTTAAGGGTAATAAGGAGATTCTAAAGGATATTAAGAAAACTCTTAGTAAGTTAATAAAGATTATATATTTACTTAAGGGCTATAAAGGCCTTAAGATAAAAAACTAGTTTCTATAAGTAAATACCTTAGCTAATATAAGCGGATTATAGATAGTAGCTAAGAGAAGAATATTATAAGGTTAGTATTATTATATATTAAGGATATTTTTTCTATTACTTTTCCTATTTCTTTTACTTCTATACCTATTATTATTTTAGCTATTACTTCTTTAGCTATTACTTCTTTTATACCTACTAATATTTTAGTTTCTATTTCTATTTCTATTTCTATAACTATATCGCCTACTTTTCCTTCTATTATTTAGAATTAAGTAGATTACTGCTTATAGCTTTTAATAAGGGAAAGTATTAATACTAAATTATTATAAAAATACTAGTTAGAGGATTTATTTATAAAGAGTATTAATTTTATTAGCTAGGAAAAAGATAAAAGCTAAGAAAAGAATAAGATAAGAGAAGACTATAATAATAATAATAATAATAATAAGATAGAAGATAATAATAATAATAATGCTAAAGATAGTCCTAATAAGGTTAATATTTTTAAAATTTTTTATAGGCGTTATAATTATAACTTTAACCTTAATCTAGCTTTCCCTATGCTAGGTAAAGTCTCTAATTTATCTATAGGGTCTAAATTTATTATAAAACCTTTACTTAATTATAAACCAAACCCTCCCTAAAAGCTTTCTAAGGATCTAATAAATAAGGTTATAATATAGTTTAATTTATTATTAGTTAAAATTAGTCTAATAGCAGTAATACTATAGAAAAGGGAGCTAGTAATTTATCTAGTATATACTTATTATAACTATTTTACTAATATTTTAGCTAAATTAAAGATAACTAATTTAGTTATTTACTAGATCCCCTTAATTAATAGGGCAAAAGCTTTAAATATTAGCTAGATAAGATATAGATAGAAGGAAAGGGAGTTTTAGAAGGTTATTAGCCCTTTAATAAAGAAAGCTAAAGTAATCTATTACTCTATATCTAAATAGTTAGTATATTTACTTTATATCTCTAAGCTATTAAAACCTAAAATAAAACCTTTTATTATAAATATATTATTTATCCTATAGGTACTAATACCTATAAAATGCACTATTAATAAAAAGCTGCCTAACCTACTAAAGTTAAGGCCTAATAGGAAACTAAGACCTATCCCGCTAGCATTCTAAATCATCTATAATTACTACCCTATAAATACAGCTACTAAAAGGTATAGCTACCCTTACTATAATTTAAAAGCTAATCTTAACTTAATTTAGTATAGATAACTAAAAGTCTTTTTATAATTAAATGCTTTAAATAGGTTTTAGAGAGTCCTAATCTACCCCCCTAACTACTATAAGATAGCCTTTATAAGCCCTAATAGTTTATAGGAATATATTAATATAGCCTAAGGCTTATGCAGAGTACTATCTACTTATATAAGGCTTAGAGATATAGCATTTAGTTATTTATATTTCCTAAATAAGGACTAATTCTTAATATCCCTAGGTTACTATAAAAACCTTAAGATATTCTTATTCTTATATATAGATAACTATAACTTAGCCTTAAAGAACTTCTAAGATTACCTAAACTTTCTTAAAATATAGTATTTCCCTTAGATTAAATAGGCTAGGATTAGCCTTATTAGAAAGAAAATAAAACTTTTTATAAATATAATTAAATTAATAGGATTTTCTATTAAAGAGGGCTATATTTAACTAAGCTAAAAGTATTATAATAAGTTCTAGCATATTATAAACTACTTTTTAAAGAACCCTCTATCTACTTAGTAAAATATTTAGTCCTTAATTTATTTAACCCCTTTCCTTTAAAAGTTTATCCTTAATAAAGTAAACCTAATTATAATATTAAAGGATATATTCTTTAAGGAAATTAATAAAACTACTTTTACTAAAAAGAAATCTATCTAAAAGATATCTATATTAAAGGACTATTCTACCTAAAGAGAAATATAATATAAAGCTTTAACTAAACTTTATATAATAGTTTAAAATAATATAACCTTTAGGGCCTACTCTAATATCTAATTCTACCTTACTACTAATACCTTAGATTTTAGCACTAGTATAGCCCTTATATAGATTAATAATATACCTCTAGGAACCTCTATTAATAATATAAATTAGGGGAAGGTTAGGGTAAATATATAGATATCTTTTTACTTATCTAATAAAAAGCGCTAATACTTAATATTAAAGAAGGAAATACTTATAATTATCTATACCTTAAAGGAGTGCTAATAGCTAGTCCTTTACTTACCCTTCTCTATTAAGGTTTATACTAACTATAAAGGTATTATAGACTTTATAGCTAATATAGGTAATATTTATAATAAGGTTATAAAATAAATTAATATTCTATAGGAATTTAATATTAAATATATTTACTATCTTAGGACTTCTAAGGTTATAAGAATTATAAATAGCCTTTTTAGGATACTAGATATATTAAAAGATAAACTATAACCCCTTAACTATTAGATTAGTCTTAATACCTTAGGCTTTACTAACCTTTCTAATATTATTTTACTAAAAAATAGTTATAATAACCTTTCTAATATTATTTTATTAAAAAGTAGACCTAGCCCTAAGCCTATATTATATTATCTTAAATAAACCTTTTACTAATATTTAGAATTATAATAGTATAGTAAACTACTTTACTACCTACTATAGAGTTATAGTAGCCTTTCTAAGGCCTAGTAGAAGTTAGTTAGAAGGCAAGCTCTTTAATATAGGATTATTAAGGATAATCTTTATTTTATAAAAACAGATTACTTACTAGCTAAATATATCTTACTAAAGCGTATTCTTAGGATTTTATAATATACTTATAATACTTATAGCTATTTTATAGCCTCTATAATAATAGCAGCCCTAAAAGAAATTATATACTAGCCTACCTAATTAAATAATATTAAAGTTTATTATTAATTATACCTTATCTATTAGTAAATAGCCCTATATATCCCTAAAATATAACTAAAAGCAATTAAAATTCTTTATTTATAGGAGATAATAGCTATAGACTTTACTAGTTCTATTAGCCCTAAGTTATTAATAGATAATAGTTATATCCTAGTTATAGTTAACTATATAACCTAGTAAGTATATACTAAGGCAGTCTTAGAGGTAATAAGAGAAAAGGTATATAAGATATAGAATAAGTACTTAAGGATAATTTTTAAATAGCTAAATAAAATTTATTATAATAATAAATTCTATTTTAAGAATATCATATTTATAGCTATAATAGAGAAGTATGGTATAAATTTAATCTATAGCCTAGTTTCCTACCCCTTATTTATTAGGTTAGTAGAACGCTATATTAGATTTATTAAAAATTAACTAACTAAATAGGCTACTAAAAGAAACTATTTAGACCTTAATATATAGGACTTAGCACTACCTTATATTATTAATATACTTAATTTAAGATTTATAAGCTCCTTAGGCTTATTATTAGTAATAATAATATTTAATTAGTTACTATTCTTTAGATATAATAAAGTTATTCTAAAGGTAAATAAAAGAGGAATAATAGATATAGGCAAAGAATTAGATAAAGAAATTAAGATAGGTAAACTCTTAGCTAAAGATATTACCTAAATTAATAGCTAGGTAAATAATAACTTAAGAATAATTAATACTTATAAGGAATAGTAAAGTACTTTAGCTATATAAATTTTAGATTAGATAGATAATAATCTATAGCTAACTAAGATATTATAAATTAGCGTATTAATATAGAAAAAGCTTAATAAATAAAAGAAGATTTTAGGGAAGTTTAATTAGTTATAAGGTAATATTTTAATAGTTCTAGACTAGCTTTCTAGTATAATATATTTAGTAGAACCTTTTAATAAAAGTAGTATACTAAGGAAAGTATATATAGATAACCTAAAGCCCTTTATAAGGTATAATAAGCAGCTTTACTTACCTTAATATAATTACTAGGACCTAATAGATTAGGCAGATAGTAATAATAAGAACTAATAGAAGGATATAATAAGTATATATAAAGAAAAGGAATTACTTTACTTAGATAGAAATAATAGTAATTAAAATATAGAGAAAATATTATAGAAGTAAGGACTAGGTATTAAGGTTAATACTACTTTTATAAAAAGGGTAAGTTTATTAGGTAGCTATAATAAATAAAGTATTATCTGCCTTATATATACTGCTAGCGCAGCCCTATATTTTAATAGCTAGCGAGAGGCCTAGAGTAGACCTAGTCTTCTCTTCTAATTAACGCACTCTTACCAATCTTTTAGCGCTTAGCAGCGTTTAACGCACGGTGAGTCAGCCGCTGCCGCCACAGCCGCGCAGGTGAGCGTGACCTGACCGAGGGAAAGATACGTACCTGCCAGGTCTCAAGTCAATTCCAACTCAGCAGCTGAGGTTCCAGTTTGGAGTCGCCCTGTCACGACTCTAACTTTTCTTCGCTATACTACTACTACTAACTCAAGGTCATTCCCTCACCCGGATTGCTGCCATTGACCGGAACGCCCTGCAATATCGAAAACGTCACTTTGTGTATCTTGCCACTGGCTCGCTACGCGAGGCTCCTGTGTTTCTTCTGATCGACATTGACCACCGGGTGCTGCAGAGGGGGCACCGCTGTCTCCCACCGAAGCTGTCCACGATGTCATCCATGGGGGCTCGCTCCGGTGAGCGCATGATTCACCAGGACTTCATTGCGCGCATCCGCTTCTCCAATGCCCTCCCGCCGCCACCGAACCCTCCGAAGCTGCTCGATATACCCAACACGGGTCTCGCGAGCGGACAGTACACGACCCCTGGGTTTGCGTCACGCCTCGCGAGGGAGCAGCCGCTGAATATTGAGGTTGATGCTGAGTTGGGCATGCCACTCGACTTGGTCGGGATACCCGGAGTCTTTGATGGCGATGAACGAGGTGAGTGCTTCCAATTCCAGAGGAGCTGGGGGGGCGGGGATCTCCTGGGACCAGGTGGGCTGACTCTCTCGGCTCAGCAATCCAAGCACCCGCACAACCCCCCTCCATCCACCCCCACGATCGCGCGCTTCTCCGACCCATTGCGTCCCTTGGAAAACACAAGGTCGCGGAGGCCAGCGTCTCCTTTCTTCGTCGCACAGAGTATATCTCCTCTCTAGCGCCCAAGCGATTCGAGGCGGGCCATCCCCGAGCGCTCCTGGCCAAGGCTCGCAAGCCCGCCAGGCGTCCCGAGCCCGCCGCCGACTCCCCGACCGCCATCAAGCGCAAGATCGACAGGGGCTTCGAGATTGCCGAGCAGGATCTCAAAGACCCGAAACGGATCAAGCATCCTTCCAAGAAGCACCTCAAGCTCGTGGACGCCTCTCCCCTGCTGCCCGACCTCGACGCGTTCCCCGATTCCGGTGCCTACGTGACGGTCAAGTTCCTGACCAACCCCGTGTCGGGCTCCTCCGAATACGACACGCGCCTCCTCTGCGGTCTGTTCAAGCCTATTGATCGGACGCCGACCGAAGAGGCCGCTCTGGAACGGGCCATGGCTGCCTACGAACAGGACCCCGTGAACAACCCGAAGCCCCAAAACCTCATGAACTACGACTTCTACCTGGGCCAGAGCCGCGCCGACGCCGACGGCTTCCGCCGCAAGTTCGATATCGAGGATCCGGACCACAGCGACGAGGAGCTCTACACGCGCCAGTCCGAGACGGGCAGCTACTTCCAATTCAACAGAGTTAGGGCGTACGAGACCGCCCAGGAGACGGAGCTCGACCATCCAACCAAGTACGACGACGAGATCATCCTCGCAAACAACGAGGATGACACGTATCCCAAGCAAAAGGCCGTCTACTACTACCCGGTCATGCAGAAGTCGACGATCCGCCCGCAGCGCACGAAGAACATCGCGCGCACCAACTACGGCCTCGACGACGAGGACGACCCGCGCGTCGTGGACCAGCTGGACATCACCGTCGACGACCCCACCGAGGAGATGAAGGAGGCCATTAAGATGTACAAGGAGCACCCACTGGGCTGGGAGCAGGAGGAGATCGTCGAGGATGTGCACCACGAGGAGCTCCATCTCGACGACGGCGAGGGCGATGCGGAGGGCGAACTCGACGCCGGGCACCACGCTGGGTCGAGCCCTGCGGCAGCACGGGACCGCAACTCGATACATGGAGATGACGCAGAGGCTGAGCTGGAAAGGGACATGGATGGAGACCTGGAGGCAGAAGCGGAGCATGAGGCGGTGGAGGACGAGGACGAGGACGAGGAAGACGATGACTAGAGCGGTCGGATGGATGAAAGCACACTGCCGTCGTGCTCTGCCGATACTTTATGGGATTTTCACTTAACCCCAGGTTTGAAGCAAAATGATTTGATTTTTAACTTTTCAACCCGCGGACCAGTTTCCATTATAACAATCGTAAGCTGATGAACCGCATGTACAAGTATGTCCATGATCTGCTATGCCTCGCTGGCAGGAGAGTCATTATGAAGAAAAAAGAGGACAGAGTCCGAGCAGATAGACAAGAAGAAGAAGAAGCACTAACATGACATCCCATCCTGCTGCTGAAGCATCCGTGATTCCCGACTCCCTAAATTACACCCAGTGCGCTATGTATTCCACGCGCTCTTCCCGCCGCATCCATATAATGGTTGTCTATTTCCTTTGTCGCAGTATACCGAGCATCATTTGCAAGAAGATCATGTCTCATACAGTCGCCGCCGACTGGGGGTCGTATCCAAGGTTGGCCCTGTTGTCATCAATGACTCTTGCATACCTGGGCAAACATTAATGTTGACATTCCATCCTCTTGGCCGTGTCTGCTGGAGGAAGTTTCAAACAGGAAATCGGGACTTACTCGAGCAATAATCGGAAGAACCACACCTCCATGTCGTCTTTCCGGAGGACTTGCTTCGCCCACTCGCGGCTCTCCACGGCCATCCTCTGTCCCTGGCTGGCAGTCGAGGAAGTAGTAGTAGCAGCGGTAGTCCCCGCCCCGGCGCTCTCTCGCTCGTCCTCGTCGAAATACCGGACCGCCTCGAGCCACTCATCCCCCCTGAGGCTGATGGGCACAAAATGCAGCCACGGCTTGAGCCACTCGTCGTGCCACTCGCGGAAGAGCGCGAACTTGAACGTCAGGCTGCGGCTCTGCAGGAACGCGTAGAAGCGGCCCGAGAAGGCGAAGCCGTCCATGTCGAGCAAGTACTTGAACTTCCAGGCGCCCGACTGCTCAACGTGGCCCGTGACGTCGAAGACCTGCTTCTGCGTCTCGCAGTCGTTCGGGTCGCACTGGTCAATCATGGTGAAGCGCACGTCGAAGAGGTGCGCGTAGGCGCCGCGGGGGACCTCCTTGGTCTCCCAGGCGGAGGCGGATATGCCCGCGCCAGCACCTTCGCCGGCGCCGCCGGGACCGCGGTGCTCCAGGATGCTCGCCTGGCCCTTGGAGTTCATCTTCTGCACGATGCGCTGGCGGTGGTGGCGGCGCCATCCGCCGTTGCGACTGAACGCGCCGGTGGTCGTCCCCCGCCAGTAGAGCGAGTCGTTCTTCGCGGCCCACGAAATGTCCTCCTCCTCGTTGTAGACGACCTTGTCGTCCCAGTACCAGGGGGAGGGGTAGATGATGTCGTTGTAGGAGGAGAGCTTGGACTGCGAGAAGATGGGGAAGAGGTCGTGCACTATGCTGTGGAAGTTGGGCTGGTCGAAGAAGCCAAACGACGAGCTCAGCGAGGGCGAGAGGCAGACGTCGGCGAGGGCCGTCGCGTTGTACACGAAGCCCAGCTCGCCGAGGGCGTACCGGCTCAGGTCGTCCGCCTTGCCGCCCTCGTCGTCGAGGGTCCTCGAGGGGCTGTCCGGCGGGCAGGATAGGCGGGAGTGCTGCCACCCGACCTGGTGGTGCAGGGCGCTGAAGCGGGTCCTCTTGGTCTCCTCGAAGGACTGGCCGTCGTTGAGGCCCGGCGCCCTGGCGGAGAAGGAGTTGACGAGCTTGGTGTTGGCGTCGAGGGCACTGGCCTCCTCCCTGGCCTTGCTGACGAGTCGCGCGAGATCGTCGCTCGGGACCACGACCCTGGGCTCGTCGTGGATGTTGAAGGCCAGATCCATGTCGGGCAGGTACTTCAGGAAGTTCTTCATCATCGTCTTGGTGGCGTTCTGCTGCCACTCGGGCCCGGACTGCATGAAAGTGACCTCGTGGTCGCGGATCGCAACGCCGATGAGCCCGTTCTCGAACCCCAGCGCTTCCTTGGTCCTGGACCGAATGGTCCCCGGCTGCAGGCCCCAGAACGGCGAAATCAGGTGATGGACGGTGTCGTAATCGTCGACCAGCTGCGCCTTCTTGGCCCTCGCGAACTCGAACCACTTGTCGAAGTGCGGCGGCGGCGGCATGCCATATCGCCTACGATACTCCTTGACCGCCTCGTCCAGCGTTTTCGACTGCCTGCTCCTCGTCTCCTCGAACTCCTTGCGCGCCTTGCTCATAAGATACGAAACGGGATGCGCCTGCGTATCGGGCATTGGTCTCGGTCCCGGCCCCCCAGGGGGTATTGGTGGTATGTCCTCCCAGGCGGGAATGGGAGTGGGATCGACGGTATCACCCGCGTGCTTGGCCTGGGGCGGCGCATTGTTGGGTACCACGTCGATCTCCAGGAATTTGGAGAAGGTATATGCGGAAACTAAGAAGAAGACAATTGTCGGGATGACATAGCTGGAGCGTATTCGCATTTTCAGCTTCGCGATGCAAGACCGGAAAGTAAACAAAACAAGTGGAAGAGGCCGACCAGTCTCCCGCCAACAGGATGAGCCACGGAAGAATTAAATCAGTATAGAAGAGTCAAAAAAAGAGGATAGAAAGAGGGTATCAAAATAACAAGGAAAGAATGAAGAAGCAGGACTTAGAGCTCACGGATGCCGCATCGCTCGCTACATGTACGGAGTACTCCCATGATTCATGTCGAGGAGAAGACATCTTGGGGTCAAGGCCGGCTTAAAAGGGAACAGGTCGGCAGCGCGGGAAATTTGCCGGTTCCTGTCCGTGCCATGGATATGCCAGCCATCCAACCTTGCCCCGTACATACTCCAATCTCTTTCCCCCATACTCTGCGTTGGATTCATCCGTCAACAATCCATTGATCTTGTTGATCTCTTCCTCCGCATCTATTGACTCGATGTGTCCGTCGAAACGAGCAGCATCTCGACTCGGGTCGGGTCGCCAGACACCCATCTTTCAGCGGCATCAATTCGATCTCGATTTGCCCGAAACCGGCCGTGAGCGCAAATCCAAGATGCGCATAGACAGACTACGAATACGGAGAACCAGTTTTTGCATCAATCCTCGAGGGGGAGATCTTGGCTACGGCGGATCTCCCGCCTCGCGAGTCGCGTACCGGTCGATGGACTTCAATGTCGACACCCCATGGGTCTACTTCTATTGAAGGCATCCATGCATCTGATCTCACGCAGAGAACCCCCACTGGACGCGCGTCCTCGACCTGGGTCAAGGGTTGATGGGCCCGGCGGGCTTATTTCTCCGACAACTTCCTTCCAGAACCCCCAGGTTTCGAGCAAGCGCCAGCAGATCTCGGCCAGGGAGTTTGGAATGATGTCCGAGACACCGGACCCTGAGACAGGCCGGCTAAGAGCCATCGGACTTGACGTGCCTCGATCGTGGGTGGCGGCGGCGAGAGCAAAAAATATTACTAGTGCCCGGGGACTCGAAGACGGCCGGGGCATTCTATCCTCCCGAATGCTCGACTGTCTTGCCATGGGCACATTGCACGCGCTTCATATCTCTCGGTCTTGATTCCAAGCAGCGACGCAGAGGCGGGCGAGGGGATGGAGCGTGGTCTACAGGTCCGATTACTGGTACGAGTACGAGTGCTCGTGGTGGGGATAGAGATGCCCCTAGTCGAGGCATGGTGACGCGTAGTAGGACCACGATATCCACAGGCGTAAGAACTGCCTTCGCTGGAACGGCATGGGTCGTTTCTTGGCGCGCGACGATGGGGCACGAGTACTCGTACAAGTAAGCTCGTATCTGCTTCGCCCAAGCCCTTGAGGGGCATTCAAACCATTGGCGGACATCACATGCGCATACTTTTCGTTGACGTTGTTGGCAGGACCGGTCCCCTGGCCTCACATTACGAAAGGCCTCTTAACTTACAGTCCTGGAGGCGAAAAAAGACGTGCGAATTGCTGCACCGAGAAGGCTTTCGCCTAGTATGCCATTTCCAGGGGTATCGCACTTCAAATACTCTAGGAAAACCGACCATCTCCCGCCATCGCGCAGACCCGCCACCATGTTAGACGCCGAGCATGCCTCGATTTCTTTTATTCACCTCATTCTATTTTTGTTTTGTCTAGTAGAAGAAGCCGATGATCTTGCCGGCAACGTGCTTCCGTCGGGCCTCCTCGTGGTCCATGATACCAGCAGAGGTGGTGAGGATGACGTAGCCGAACTGACGGGCGGGCAGCAGCTTGACAACCCACTTCTCGAGGTCCGCAAGACGGACGTTGTAGCGGGGGGAGATGACACCGGTCTTGTTGAGACTGAGAGGAGGCAGGAGTTAGAAACATGTCCATTCTTCGTATGGCGCAACTCTTGTGACTTACCGGCCGTTGAGCTGAACGACAATCTTGCCAGAGCGGTGGTCGTCGACCTCCTCGAACTCGCCAATGTAGCCTGCATGGGAATGCACAGTCAGCAAAAAGAAATGTTGCAATAATCATCCATGATGGCGTGAAGGAGGGGTATTTCCAGGAGAAAGAATTCAAGATCAGGAGGATGAGAAAAGCAGTCAATATATCGGCAGTTTATAGGGGCTGGGCCGTGGGGCAGTACCGGCCGTAGCCCTAGTTATCAAGCCGAATGAGGTGATGATGTGAAGGGGGGATGGGAAGGTCTTGTAGGAGGATGCAATGAACTGTTTGATGCCAAGCCTGATTTCGGGTCCGAGACGTACCGTGGCGCTGCATGACCTGGAGGAACTTGACAATGACCTTAGAGCTAGGTCGGATCAAGACCTGACGCTTGCCGGCCTTCTCGGCATTGTTGATGGAGTTGAGGGCGTCGTGGAGAACGGAGGTGCGGACCATTTTGGCGGTATTGTCGAGATGGAGATTCTCAAGTCAAAGGTTTTGGAAATGAGGTATCTGCCAGAGCAATGCCTTGTTAGAGCCGCGCGTGGCTACGGAGCATGAAGAGTGCCCTCGGCGATTTCGGTCGAGGGTTCTGCCGCTCATTGCCGGAGAGGGGGAGGAGCGTATCCCGGCTCATCTCGCGCTCTCGAAGGCGAACCGCGTGTCTGGGGCATCACGAAGAGGGATTCCTCGGAAGAAGCAGATATCGCCATGTCGAATCTTGGCTTCAAATCTTCCCTCTTGTCGCAACGTCGTGTTTTGTCCCCCCCAGCCACGCGGCGGCCCTTCGAGAACTCAGGATTGCCCTCCCCCGCCACGATGAAGGAGCATCATCCCGCTTGATCCGAATCGCCGTTGGCGTCGAGCGGAAATCTCAAGTTGTTTTCACATACCTCTCTGAAGCGGAATCTGGCGACTCGTGAAGGTGGACGTGGTCAAGCGGCAGAGGGAAAATGCGCCTAGAAAAAAAGTTCACATAGTCGATGTGCCTGTGTGGGAGTTTTTTGTGGGTCCGTGCGCCGCCATATTGCCCTAAGGGTAACAAGACGAGACGAGCCACACAAAAGTCGAGCGCACAGCCGCGCTTCGATTCGGCTATGGCTCGATCTCGGCAAAACTCCGCTACTTGATAATCGATTTACACACCATCGCGAGCGCACAACGCCGCCCGAAAAAAAAGTCCCTTTTTTCTGCACAACATTATTCAATCTTCGAGGATCGCCCGACGAGAACGATAAAACAAGATGGTGAGTCCCGCTGTCTCCATCCGACGAATCCCCCGCCTTTTTCGAACTGCGCATTGGAATGGAACAAGGATCACGATACTGCACGGGTCGAGATTTGCGATTGATTCTCGCCCATGGCGCATCATGCGCGGGACAAGTTGCCAGCGATCGATGAAGGGGGAGGAATTGCGCAGATTCATGCGGGGCGTCGGGACATGGGAGGATGTGAACATGCAAGACTAATTATCTCTGGAAACAGTCGGACGTAGAAGAGATCACCAACGTCGAGGTCGTCGAGGAGGTTGAGGTCTCCGGCGATGCCCCCAAGGGCCAGATGTCCGTCCTGGACGCCCTCAAGGGCGTTCTGAAGCTCGCCCTCATGCACGACGGTCTCGCCCGCGGTCTCCGTGAGGCCTCCAAGGCCCTCGACCGCCGCGAGGCCCACATGTGCGTCCTCAACGAGAACTGTGAGGAGGAGGCCTACAAGAAGCTCGTCATTGCTCTCTGCAACGAGCACAAGATCCCCCTGATCAAGGTCCCCGACGGAAAGCAGCTCGGCGAGTGGGCCGGTCTTTGTATGTTTTCCCTGAAACTGCTCAACCTCTCTCGAACCATCATGGGTGTCGCTAACACCAAGCTTTTCAGGCGTCCTCGACCGCGAGGGCAACGCCCGCAAGGTCGTCAACTGCTCTTGCGTCGTTGTCAAGGACTGGGGTGAGGAGTCTCAGGAGCGCTCCGTTATCCTCCAGTACTTCCAGACCTCCCAGTAAAGGAAGGTTTTGGAGGGGGTTGGATCCGGGATGCAGAGTTGCGGCCCATCTGAAAAGGATGACCGCTTGAAAAAATAAACAAATGAGCAAACACATTCAAAATCAGAATGGTGCATAACCTTGCCTCTTTCTCGCACGTGAAGTCGTTTCCTTCCAATCATCGACGATTGATGCCACACCGGTTTACGGAATCCCAGATGGCACACTATGCTCTGCCGTTAAATCACCGGCCTCCTCTCGTTTCATCCACAAGCTGTCATTTGCGTCCCTCGACCTGTGGAAATCAGGGTGAGCAAGTGATACATGGTCTGCATTGTCGGCGTATCTCCTAGTACTTACCATGATGATGTGGTAACCAAAATGCGTCTTGGCCTCTCCAATCTTGGGGTTGTTGACGGTGCTCGGCTCAAGCCCAAATGCGACCTCTTCGAACTGCGGATCCAAGCTCCCTTTGGTCTTCCATCCCAACGAGCCCCCTAAACGAAGAAAGGCTATGAGTCAATCCTCTTCCATGACCAAAAGGCATGTTAATGGTGGTTGCGTACCTTGGCGCGCCTTGTCCTCAGAATATGTCCGCGCGACCTCGTCGAATTTGACACCCTCCTTCAGCTTTCCCAGCGCCTCTTCCTTCTTCGCATGCTTTTCGCACTTGAATATCATCAGTCCGTGTGCCACGGTCGGTCATGAATATTCAGGCCGTCCATACCAGGATGTGTCGGACGTTGATGGACATGGCGCCCTTTGCTTTGGCGCCCCCTTCCTTGCTGTCGCCGCCCTTGCCCTTGGCTCCAGACTTCTCTGCCCCTTTCTTGTCACCTTTTGCCATAGCGATGAGAATCGAAAGAACTCAATGAAATTCAAGCTTGATCACTCCAGCGAAGATTGATGGGGAGATGAATGGAGTTGATATCTGGGTCGCCCTTCATTGCACGGACCGACTGATGTCGATCTCGAAATTTGATTCAGCCCCGCAGAAGAAACGACGGTGTCCAGAAATGGTTATACACACTGTGTGTCGCGATCACGGTTTCTGGTTCACGAGTCGACACACGGTCTGCCTTTCGATTGAGCCAATGACAGGGCCATTGTACCAGAATGGCATGACGACTCTCAAAGTCACGCTCAGGAAGGCTACCTAGTAATTATGCCCTCAAATTCACGTCTCCAACAAGCAGATCAAGGTCCTCATCTCGGTCGTGAATCTGGCGGTCGTGATCGCGGTCATAGTCCTGCGTCGTCGAGCGGCTGTTTTTGGAGGCCTTCCTCAGCGCCAAGGTGGCTCCGACCTTGAGAGCCCGTCTCCACTGCCTCTGATCCATTCTTTCCTGCGCTTTCACCATCTTCCAATCCAGGAATAGCTGCTCGCCGTATTTCTGTCGAACCATCTCGCCCTCATACCTCTCGAACAGCTGCCAGTCGTCGAGGTGCGACGGGCGGGGGATCTTGATGAGCTCGTGGAGCGGCCGCTGGCCCGCGATCCGCTCGAACGTGAGGACAACTCGATAGAGCGAGCTTTGCGGGATCTTCTTCACACCATATTGGCTGATTTTGTACCTTTAATCGTTTCACACAGGCATCAGCGACGGGGAGCAAATGTTCAAGGCCTCCAGGACGCGCTTACAGTCCGTCATATCTGATCCCGGCTTTGGGTGCCAGCGGGCTGCGAAGGCCGTGGCCCCGCAAGATGCGTATCTGGAATCCAACCTGAGATATGAGGGCGACGTGTGTTCCCGACAGCTTGGCCTCCCTCATGTATCGCACGGTCCCTGCTGTCGTGCAGATTTCCTCCCTTCCGGTCATGAGAGGCAGGGCCGCCACGCCATACTTGCCCTTGGTCGGAGACTCGTAGATGCTGCCCACGATCCCGTCTCGGTGCGCGCATGCCAGGTTAAGCCACCAGCTAAAAAGGTGATAACATCAATATCAGCTCGGCGGCCACGAGTTGGGGAGTTCAGAGATGCTCACTGCCCCGGCTCAAATTGACGATTGCCCTCGACCTCGGACAAGATGCGATAAGATCCAGCCTTCCAGAACTGCCAGTCGGTGCCAGACGTCTCGTCGAAAACCACATCCCTGAGCCTTCCGGTCTTGGCCAGTGTCTGGTACCTTAACTGGTCGAGGTTGAAGTATCTTTCGCGGAACCGGGCCACCCAGAATCTTTGAAGACGCTCGGACAAGCTCGGGTCTATCCGTGACTGGTGGTAGAGGGTCGCCTGTCGATTTGCCAGGTTCGCAATGTCGGAGAGCAGCTTGTCGAGCCGCGCGTATTGAACCGTCGCAAATTCGAGAGCCGGCAGGCTCCCGCTTTCATCTTTGACGACGGCCTTGAGGAAGAGGGTGATCTCCTCTGCTTTGGCGCCAAGGCTCCTCTCTTCCACGATACTCATCCTGACCGCGTCACAGAGCTCAAGCAGGGCCGTATCGCTGAGGCGATCACCCCTGAACGGCCCGGGGGGCTGCAGCAATCCCAGAGCCGCTGAAACATTGAAGATATCTGCAAGAATCAGATGCAAGACTCCCGACAATGGCGGTCCGATTCTTGCCTGCCTTTCCTGTTTGAATTCTAATCCTTGTCTTCGTTCCGTCGTCTGAAGTCTGAAGCCAGCGGCAGGAGAGGAATATAGCGTTTGATCGGGCGGACGGGCATGTTGACTCAAAATTGGGGGTAGCATGCGGACTCCTGGCGGGCAGACGATCGGCAGGACTCCTTTTGGGATGATTCTATCTTCACTAAATGCTTGCGGTAAAGTGTTCGCATATTGGAGGCGGCTTGGAGGGTCTGAGGGGCAACAAAAGGGGTAGGCAAGAAAGAAAGCCAAGAGGGGACGGTGTCGCGTCTTGAGGTAGGAGGAGGTAAGAATAATCTGGTCAACAAACGTGAAAGATGGAGGTTCAATGTCAAGTCACTTGCTCTAGTAGGTACTGTTTGATTCACATCCAAAATTGCATCAATTCATTGATGATCATGTTCAGTCTCGGATAGGCCCTGTCTCCTTCATCGCTGGCGCTCGATGTTGAGATTGAACTCGATTCAAGGCAAGTGAAATCGACACCGGATGCAAGATCGACCGTGCATCAATCATTTGCTGCATTTGATGCTGGTTTGAAGTCAACATTCAATTCAATGCTCCTGCCCATTTCGCTTCAGCTACCCTAGAGTCACAAATTGTTCACCGCCTACCATTTTAGCTTTCACTTTCACCGCTTTCTTTATTTAGATTGAACAGGTTGCTGATGCTGGCACTATGTGACCCACCACGGCTCAAAACAACTTGGAACTTCAACTTGTTCTTGTGCCAAGTTCATGAATCTTTCTTTCATTTCACCCCATCGACACCACGAGGCCTTGAGCTATATTGACTAACCTCACGGCCCCGAGTGTATCTCTTGCTCAGTATGTCGGATCAGTCAGCGCATTACAATGTGCGCCAGAGCGCTTCCTACGCCAAATCTCTGGGGATTACCCAGCGCGCCACTCCTCTGGCCATCCCATGGGCCGGCGAGCTGCGAGTCAGGTGTGTTTCTATTGCAACTATGAAGCTAGAGGCCCCAGATACTGATGACTGTGCAGGTTCTCGGACTTTCAGGTCAATGAGATCTGCAAGGACGGCTCGGTCTTGCATCTGCGCAAGATAGGTCTCGGCGATGACGACAAGGTACGGAAGATTGAACGTACGCCATTTTGGCGGGAGACTTTGCGCTGACCTTAGTCGCAGCAGTCCGAGCAGAAGCCGAATGACCAGGGAGGTCAGGCCCCCAAAGAGACAAAAGAAGCAGAAGAGCCTCAAAAAGAAGAACGTACCACTACGCCAAGCAAGCAGGCCGGAAATGGAGAGCCCCGAGAGATATCAGCCGAGGATGTTGCGACCCTGTCAGACCTGACCAGTCCTTTGTTTGCCGAAGAGCTTGTCAAGCTCTTTCAGAGCATCAAGGGAGATGATGCCGCCGAGAAGAAGAAGTCCGTGACCTCAGGGCCAATCGATAGGTACAACCGCGGCCGGGTGCACCAAGAAGTGAGGCGCATCTTCGACTCCAGGATAGAGACCACCACAGACAGCAGCGACTGCATCGTCGCAACCCTATCGGCGCCGATGCGGCGAGGAGACAAGCGAAGCAGGGGCGGGAGGAACCACAAGCGAGCCGCGCCGAAGCCCGCAGGCGCCGAGTATCTGCACTTCACCCTGTTCAAGGACAACAGAGACACGATGGATGCCGTCAGCCAGATCGCGCGGATCTTGAGGGTAAAACCCCAGGCGATTGGCTACGCCGGCACCAAGGACCGCCGAGCGTCGACGGCTCAGCGCTGCTCCGTCAGATACATTCGGGACACGAGCCTCGCTGGCCTGAACGGGAAGCTCAGGGGTATTACGACGGGCGACTATGAGTACAAGGAGGAGCCGATCCACCTCGGCGAGCTCCTTGGCAACGAGTTCGCCATCACCATCAAGAACTGCGAGATGTCTGGAGAGGCGGGCAGCAGCGCCAGCACGGTGTCTGAGAAATTGGCCGTGATCCGCTCAAACGTCCAGTCGGCTCTGGACCACATGGTGGAACACGGCTGGATCAACTATTTCGGCCATCAACGCTTTGGAACCCACCAGATCGGAACCCATCAAATTGGAAAGTTGATCTTGGCAGACAAGTTTGAGGATGCAGTCAACTCCATCCTCGCCTACGACGAAGAGACGGCGCAAAAGGCAGAGACGGAAGAGCCGCCCGAGCCCGCGAAGCGCGACGAGTACGCCCGCCACCAGGCATGTATGCTCTTCAGGACGGGGAAGGACGCCCAGAAAGCCATCGACCTGATGCCGCGCAGATTCACCGCCGAAGGCTGCGTGATGCGCCACCTGAACAGACAGGGGCAGCAGACGAGGCGCGACTTTGTCGGAGCAGTCATCCACATCACGCGGGGCCTGCGATCCATGTACCTCCACGCGTACCAGTCGCACGTCTGGAACCACGCCGCGAGCAGGCGATGGGGGCTGTTCGGCGACAAGGTCGTCAAAGGCGACCTCATCATCACCGACCCCGAAGCGGTGCCCCTCGTCAGCGGGCAGGACCAGGACGGCGATGACATCGTCAACCCGGTTGACGACGACGACGAAGCCCCCGTGCGCGCGAGGCCGCTGACCGCGGAGGAGGCCGCGAGCGGTCACTACACGATTTACGACATCGTCCTCCCGACCCCCGGGTACGACGTGATCTACCCGGACAACGAGACGGGGGACTTCTACCGCGAGTTCATGCACAGCGAAGAGAACGGGGCGCTGGATCCGCACAAGATGCGGCGCCTGCGGCGAGAGTTCAGTCTGCCAGGGCGCTACCGCAAGCTCATGCACCGGTTCCTGGGCGAGCCGAGCGTCGAGTTCAGGGCGTACGCCGACGACGAGGAGCAGATGCACCCCACGGATCTGGATCTGCTCGCAGACGTTCGGGGCGGGAAGAGTTCCTACCAGGGCAGCAAGCGTGCGCGAGACGGAGACAGAGACGGACTGGAGGGTAGGGATGGCGACGAGCCCTGTGAGGAGGAAGAGGGGGAAGAGCAGCGACCCAGCAAGATGATCAAAGTGGCCGACCACGAGAGCCGATCCGATGCCGACGCGCCGGCACCTTTGGATGGCGACCTGCAGAGGCCTGACTACGAAGGACCTGGCGAGGCCGAGGAGAAGACAAAGATGGCGGCGGTTGTCAAGTTTCAGCTCGGGAAGAGCGCGTACGCGACGGTGGCATTGAGGGAGCTCATGGGCGACCCGCCCGAGGACAAGGCAACGGTCCTGCCGAGCAGAAACCTTGTGCAGTGAATGTAAAGGAGATATCAAGGGACAATCTCGCGGTGGTTGAGGACATCTACGCACCGTCCAAACCGAATTTCCCATGACCTCCAAAAAGTCCCGGCTGCGTTTGTATACAACAGATATGACAACAAGATATCCCGTCTCATCGTTAACCCGGCTCAAAGGATACAAGCCTCACAGAATCCACCCCAAAATTCAATTTAAGACACTTTTGTATATCTTTTGTATTTCTTGAGGAAGTAATATAGAAGTATAGATACTACTCAAAGGAAAAAAGGAGACCATAAAATTACATGCAAGAATGAAAGCGCTAGTATGCCAAGCGTGTGCCGTACTTCCAAACAGCCCCTGCGTCTCCTTTCCGAGTGACAGCCTCTTTCTGGGCGTCAAGATCCAGTGCCCATAGAGGTGCCTCGAGGCATCATCTGCAAGAGATATCCAACGTAGTCCTTGTTCCCATTATCGAACTCATTTTGTCAAATGCTTGGGGGAGAAGGGGGGGGGGGGGGGGAGGAGGGAGGGAGAAAAGTGGAAGAGAAAAAGGAAAACAAAATTTGGGAGAGAAAAACACCAGGATGCGTAGAAGATGCCGATATGAATGCGACCTTTTGGCGTTGTCCGAATGCTCTGTACTGAATGACTGAAATCAATGCCGTAGTATTAGCCCACGGTGGAGGCGTCTGCTTGGTTGGATCTTCTCAGGCAGCGCAGCCGGTTAATGATGGGAAGCTTTGGCGGTGCGTCCGTCGATTATGACTAACGCCCGGCGGCTTGCTTCTCGTCCCAGCCCCAGACAAAGGACAGATATTTGACCATGTTGACGCGCTTTGAGCGCATCTCCACCATCCAGGGGTGCTCCATCATCTTCCAGGGGCTGGCTCTGCGATTCGGCTGCTTTTCCAGACTATGAGAGTAGGGTCAGTAAAGGTCCAGACATGGGGGCAACACTTTGAAGGCAGCATACCAGCACTCAATGAAGTATTTGAAGTTGTCGCTCCAGTAAACGTCCATGCTGGGCTCGTCTTTGAGTTTCGGCACTGGCTGCCGCACGATGTATGTGAGGAGATCGATCAAGCCTGCGCGGGGCTGCATCTCCGAGCCGTCGGCGGGGAAGGGGAATCGATGCTGCGCGACCTCGAGCAGGGTGACTCCGGTCGACCAGACGTCAGAGGTGATGGTATAGGACTGTCCCGTGATTCTCTCGGGGGCCATGTAGTAGCTGGTGCCAATGAACGTGTTTGCTTCGCCCTTAGTTCCAAAGTCTCCGGACACGCCGAAGTCGCAGAGTTTGACGGCCCCGTCTCGACAGAGCAGGATATTAGAGGGCTTGATGTCGCGGTGTATGATCCGCCTGGTGTGGAGGTAGGTGAGGCCGCCCAGGACGCCTTCGGCGATCTTTCCGAGGACCTTCTCTCCGGTTCGTCCGCCCAGTCGCTTGACCTCCTTGTATATGCTGTCTAGAGAACCGCCCTCGCAGAACTCCATGGCGATGGAGATGGTGGCAGTTGAAGGATCGACAAAAGCGCCATAGTATCGACAGATGTGCTGTGATGCGCAATTCTTATTGAAGCCGAGCTCGCGGACGATCTGCTTCTTTACGTCGGGGTCGGGGTTTGTTGTGATGACCTGTGACCGCTGTTAGCCAGATGGTGCCCGATATAACCTTCCAAAACTTCTTACCTTGAGGGCGAAGACGGTCTTGCCGCCCTTGAGCATGCATTTCGTGACGGCACCTCCAGCACCCTCGCCAAGGTTTCCCAGCTCCATAATCCTGCCGTCCTTGCTGGCAAAACGCCAGCCCTCATCGTCAAGGTCCTCGACGTCGGCACTGCGTGCCTTCTCGAGGCTGAGTTTGTCGAAACCCTCCAGACCCGGTAGACTTCCATCCCTCTCCATTGAGGCCCCGCCATTGTCGCTCCTCTCGGAGTACATGGAACCGACCGCGGAGCCGGGGTCTGGTGTTCCTTGCGGCCTCGGAACGGGGATACCGAATTGGGAAGCAAAGGACAGGGCCGAGAATTGAGAACCGGCAGAGGTGGGGTTGCTCGTTCTGCCATCAAGGGGCCCGAAGCTACCCGACCTTGAATGGGCAGCACTGCTCTCGCTTCCTCCTCCCGCGGAGTGACCTGGTGGGACGATTCCCTGTAGTCTTGGGACTTGTTCGAGCGGGACACCCTGGCTGCCCATGGGCGTGGCTAGTTTCAACGTCGGAAGAGGAGGCCTTGAGACCGCGGGCTGGACTTGCTGATGGTTGCCAACAGGCTTGACGTTTGGAGATGGAGGAATGGCGAGGCCTAGCCTGGGCGCGGCACGAGCGCCGCCGGGTCGACTGCCGGGGATGGCGGGGCGAAGGAGAGGTGCGGGGGGGTTCATTATGGGAGCAGAGGCCGGCGCTGGAGAGAGACTCGGGATGGCTGGGAACGAGGCGATGGGAGCATGCTGTGGGATGGACTGCGATGTCAGTCAGGGAAGAGCCTCTGGAGGGGGGATTTGGGGACAAGACGAAGACTGCTTGTGAAACCACGAGGAAGCAACCCAGCAACTTACGAGATTGGGGATGGCCTCGGAACCATGAGGATGAGAGGCGGATGCATCAGCCATCGTGTGTATATGTGTCGTGCCTGGGCACGGCGGCGTCTATCAAATCAAAGATTGCTCGATCGGGTGGCAGAAAGCGAGAGGAAAGCGAGGATGGCGGCCCTTTGCGAGGTTCGGGGCCAATCAAACAGCACAGTTGCCTGGATACGCCGTGAATGGGTTGGGCAGCGGCGGCAGCGGCACCAGCAAGAGCACCAATACCAGCGAATGTTGGGACGATCAATCAATGTGAAGGGTCGTAGCTCTTTGACGGAAGTCGACGGCAATATGTAGATGACTGGTCGGATGGAGAACTGGAGGATAAGGGACCTGGGTTTGATGATGGGACGCTGCGTGTGGTGGAAAGGCGGCAGTTGACGGTCGCTGTGAGAATCAGAATGCAAGCGAGCTGCGACAATGGAGGAAGAAAAAAAACAAAGGATCGAATCTATGCACGAGATAGCGACGGGCAAAGTGATATAAAGAGCGAAGAAGGGGAGTCGGGAGGAGGCGGATAGGCTGCCGGAAGGGGACCTTTAAGAAGCGAGAGCCGGGGATGGATGCTGGGGAGCAAATGAGGGCCGTGGATCGGAGAGAGAGAGCAGAGAGAGTCGAAGGTGGGTTGAAGTCGTGATGCTGGAGCCAATCTGGATCTACGGATGGAGTAGAATTGGATCAAGCTGGGAGAATTGATGCAGCCCGTGGATGGTGGAAGGTGCCCGGTCAGGTACCTGCTCTACTACGACAGGTAGGTAGTACCAAGGCACTGTACCTGCCTATAGTACTACTAGTAGTACTGAGTACAGGTACAGGTACCACCACTGGCCTCTGCGGAGTCATTGGTCGGACCAATGCCACCAATTGTGAGGTCCCTCGTACCTCCAGGAGACTAACCGACTGCGAATAGTGTACCTGCTGCCTGGACTCTCGGTCCGGGTCTTGCGGCCAATTATAGCGGTCCCGGGGCCTGGCCGCAGGGTGGGAGGAGGTACCGTGCAGCGTCTACTGCAGGTACTCCATACAAGGGTCATGCTAACGGCTGTGGTGCCCGCCGAAATCCCGCTCGAGCAGCGCACCGGTTCGTCCGCCGGGACCGAGCTGATGCCAGCGGGATGCCGCTCCTTCCAGGTGTCAAACCTCTGAATGGAGTATCAATGTAATCGTTGCATTCACGGTGAATGCCCCCCTTGAACCGCTACATCTATCCGTGGGTCTCGACCCAGCTGTCTCCTTCCAGAGAGAGCTGGGCTCTTCTCGTGAGAGCCCTGTGCCTCTACTACGAGAGGTAGTACTACTAGTAGTAGGACTCGTAGCCGCTGTGGAGGGGCTCCCAGGGCTCACACTTCAGGGCAGGCACCAAGTCGTCCTGCGGCTTAGTCATCATCGCGATAGAGATCCATCTCACATTCAAGAGAATTGATAGATCATGGTTGCACAAACATAACCAGAATAGATCAATCCATTAAATCTGTTGTTATATACAGGTTTTGTTCTTTGCTAAATTCGAGCTACTAAGGGCATGAGCTTAGGTTTAAGCCTCTTATAAAAGCGCATGGCTGTTTCCTCAGTGAATGTCCTGTCAATTGTACGGAGTAGGTAGTCCTTATGCAATTGCTACTCCATGAGTGCGTTCTACACCCATTGCACTGTGCACCCTCCCTCCAGGGGCTCAATACCTAGGCACTATAGGATAATTCATTGATAGATCATTAACGAGCTGTCTTCTATCCTGTCTATTGTAATAATGAATCAATTCACACACCAAGGTCACGGCGCGGTGTCTTGTTAGATCAGCGCCCCTGCGAGTTGCAGGACATGCCAGAAGCGGTGATTGCTCGTGCCGCATAAAGTCCCCGAACGAGCACTAGAAGTCTCCATACCTCTCTCTGTACAGAGTATGACCATCTGCTCAAGTCTAATCTGCTCCCATTTTGCTCGAGGTCCCCCCCCCCCCCTCTCTCTTAACCAAAGTACCTGTATGCTACCTTAAGACGTTGATCTTTTATCTGAGAGTACGATGCAAAAACAAATCTTGGCTTATTTGTAGTCTCCGCCACACACAGAATAGAAATCGTAATCTATACATATACAGCACAGAATTGCTTCAGAAGCTCCTACTACTCATTACTGTGCACGGCTTAAAGTGTCTGGCCCGCCTAGGTAGGTAGTATATAAAGGCTGATGCTGGCGGGCAAGGTTCTATCAATCTATCAACTTGGATACTAAGCGCGCGTCTAACAGGCACCCCGCACTGCGCAGTGTTCCTCTGCTTGAGGGCAAATCACAAGGTCGCAAGTCGGTTCTCAAAGCGGGTCCCGTCAGGCACTGGCAGCCAACGGCAGCGACAGGGCACGCGCTTGCCCCGAAAATAACCGCCAATCAAGCACTTCCGCCCTTAAAATTGCAGGCAAACTCTCTTCCGAGGCCTTACAACATCCGTCAACGAAAATAGATTTAGATCAATCTACAATTGATCAAATATCAATTACTATCAATACCTACGATGGGAAACTGCCCGAGATGGCCATTTTCAGATGATCATGATTGTGCCCATCCACAGATCACCAGTACGGGGCCACTCGGGTAGAAATGTCCTCAAATTGGCATTGCCATTCTCCGTAGAACCTTGAAGTGAGGGCCTCCGTGCGTAGTATCTCCTGCGGGAACCTGTACTCGTACTAGGAGGTTCGAGGGCGAGACGTGCAGGCGATTGGAGCCCCCCGCTACCGGTTACAAGAGGGTACTCGTACGTGCATTGATCCATGGATCCATGGATCCATCAGTCTCCACTGTGGCGGCTAACCCAGAGCCGCCTTAGGACTTTTTTTTTCTCTCTCGTTTCATTCTGTCCATATTACGAGTACGAGCACAGCGTCGATTTTTCTTTCCTTCAATTTTATTGGCATAATTCTGTTTGAGAAGGCCTGATGGCAATGGTTTCTCGACGTCCAATCTCCAAGGTCCATCGCCATTCAGGGCCGGAAAGCGCTCTCAGCGATGCGGGCTCGGCCTCGTCTGGCAACGAGTCTGACTACCTCGACAATGCAGCCTCTCGAAAGCGACGCCGCACATCCCCGGAACAGGAAGATGTGAGCGAGGACGAGGTCGACGATGACGACGGTGACAAGAACGACATCGATGACGACGACGACGACGACGACGACGACAGCGACGATGACGACGACGATGATCAAAAGGCGAAACCAGTCATCTCTCTCATACAAGCGCCTTCTCGGGTCAGGCCCGCGGGTGTAAGGAAGACGATTGATGCGATTCCGAATGTTCAGCCTGCCGCGAACCCCATCCTTGCGCCCACGGACCCAAACATTGACTTCCATGCCCTGAACGTCCGGCCGTGGCTCGTGCAGTCCCTTGCCAACATGGCTATCAAACGGCCCACCGGGATCCAAAAGGGCTGCATCCCGGAGATCCTCAAGGGAAGGGACTGCATCGGTGGGAGTAGGACCGGTTCCGGAAAGACGGTGGCATTCGCCGTCCCTGTCCTGCAGAAGTGGGCCGAGGACCCGACCGCCATCTTCGGCGTCGTCCTGACGCCGACGCGCGAGCTGGCCCTCCAGATCTACGAGCAGTTCAAGGCCATCTCGTCCCCGCAAAGCCTCAAGATCATCCTGGTCACGGGCGGCGCCGACATGCGAGCGCAGGCCATCGCCCTGGCGCAGCGCCCCCACGTCGTCATCGCGACGCCCGGCCGCCTGGCGGACCACATCCGGACGTCCGGCGAGGATACCATCTGCGGGCTGAGGAGGGTGCGCTTTGTCGTCCTCGATGAGGCGGACCGCCTGCTGCACGCCACCGGCCCGGGCAGCATGCTGCCGGACGTGGAGGAGTGCCTCTCGGTGCTACCCCCCGCGGCCGAGCGGCAGACGCTCCTCTTCACGGCGACCATCACGCCCGAGGTGCGCGCGCTCAAGGACATGCCCCAGAAACCCGGCAAGCCGCCCGTTTTCGTCTGCGAGGTCGACACGCAGATGCTCGCCATCCCCGCCACGCTCGCCCAGAAGCACGTCCAGATCCCCGTCACCCACAAGGAGCACTACCTGCACGTCTTCCTGCTCACCGCGGCCAACGTTGACCGGACCGTCATCATCTTCTGCAACAGGACCTCCACGGCCGAGTACCTGCACCACCTGCTGCGGCTGCTCGACCATCGCGTCACCTCCCTCCACTCGAAGCTGCCCCAGAGGCAGCGCGTTGACAACCTGGCCCGCTTCCGCGCCTCGGCCGCCAGGATCCTCGTCGCCACTGACGTCGCCGCCCGAGGTCTCGACATCCAGGAGGTCAGCCTCGTCGTCAACTACGATGTGCCCCGCGACCCGGACGACTACATTCACCGCGTGGGTCGTACTGCCCGTGCCGGGCGCAAGGGCGAGGCCGTCACGTTTGTCGGCCAGCGGGACGTCGAGCTCATCTTGGCCATTGAGAAGCGGGTGGGCCGTCCCACGGAGGCCTGGGAGGAGGAGGGCGTGAACCTCGAGACGAGGGTCATCCGGGACGCGATGAAGATTGTCAGCGAGAAAAAGCGCGAGGCCCTGCTCGAGGTGGAGGAGGGCAGGGAGGTTGGCGGCAAGAGGAAGAAGACGAAGCAGAAGCTCTCTGTCAATTAGACGATAGACTTTTTCAAGCACGTCTTTAGCAGGATGGTGCCTTTCCGATGCGAGTACTAGTTGATTTTGCTGGTCATGCCCATTCGATCAACAAACATCATGTAGCCCCAGTCGATATAAAGAGCAACCCCTGAAGATATATCTGATCGTCGGCAAATATCAGCCACCCTATCCAAGGCAAATTGCTTGCTCGTGGGCCGCGTGATTCCTCTATTACCAGTGCAAATCGTCAATTATGAGCTCTGTTTACTGCCTAAACATTGTGGGCCTTGCTATGTTGTTGTCAATTGAGTTTAGATCTCAGAGTCATGACAGAGGCGATGCAAGCCCCTGAGTTCATCAATCGAAGGCCATGATGCCGCTCGCAAGAGACCAAGGATGGAGGAATCAATGAAATAAAAGATAGGAGGGTCATCCCGATGACCAAATTATTGATGCACAAGGATTTCGAGCTGCGATCGAGTTGGGGGTCAAAAGGCTCGCATTTTCTCGCAAACAGTACATACTCTTAGGACTACAGTGACATGAGAATAATATCAACATTCATTTCGGACAGGCGTGGTGGAATTCTCGAGCTGAAAATTCATACAGGATCGCGAAGTGTCCGAGATGAATTACTTAGTAATTCCTGGGTGTGGGTTTCAAGGAGTCAACCACCAAGGCACAGAATCACAATTCTCTGACTTGCTCGAAATGGTTGCAATGGATCTTTCAAGATCAAGCATTCGATGCTAAGGGTTCGCCTCATCCCAATATCAAGATTCCCCAACACGCAGGACTCGTCTACGGGTCAAGAAGCAGCGCTTGAATACAACAGCTGGCATGAGCAATTGGAGCATTAATCTTCAAACATAGAAGTTGAGATGGAGACGCCACCGGCACCAAGTATTTCAATAAAATCAATCAATTCGAAGATGGGACTGAGTCGTGTCGTCAAGATTCTAGTCATACAGGCTTGTTTCAACCAATTGTCCCTATTTCATCATCCATTGCAGTCATCAGATCACCCGTGGATGTCGTAAATGCCCCATCGGCAGCTAGGCTCGTCAGCAAGTTGCCAACAAGCTGTGGAGACACTGATGGATCGACTCACCTTCGAAGCCATCATGGCCAAATGCAGAGTACAGTTCGCAGACTGCTATTCAAATCGCAAAGTCCCGTGAAGAATCACGTAGTGCGGTTCCCAGATATTTACAGGGAAGAGGTGCTGCGGGAGCGGCGAAGCCCGCGGGCACGGCGAGGCGGAGTTGGGCTCTCGAAGACATCAGGGTCGGCGTTGATGAGCCTTGTCTCGACACTCTGAAGAATTTCTTCCAGTCGCCTGTCAACGTAGTCCTTAACATGCTGGATCTCGTCCAGAATTTCCTGCACAACAATCATACGGTTGTTGGGCCGGGTCAGGCGGCGGAAGATGCGGGCCTTCTCGGCCTCTGTGTATCGTGCCCGGACGCGGGTGCCATAAATCGACTGGGCCGGGTCGGCCGGGGTCCCAGCCTGGCGGCGCGTCGGGGTGGTGATGGTGGACGGCTGCTCGCGGCGAGTGGACTCTGCCGCGCGTGGGATCGGGAGGGAAAAGTAGTCGACTGGGGTGCGAGGGCGGTTGATCTCCAGCTTGACCTCGCCCTCCTGGACGCCCTCGACTACGAGGACCATCCTGGAGCCTCGGTTGGCGTCAGGGTTGTTGGCCTCGGAGGACTCGGGGTCCGCGGCACCGACAGAGTCACTACGTTCTCGCAGGGAGGCTTGAGAGGGCGATCAGAGGGGGATCAGAATGTGAAGCTTGGAACATTGTGGGAGAAGGGGGGACGAGAGGAATAGGAACAAGAAGAACAACGTCATAAACACGCTTGGTGGGATTGGTCTCGCAACGAGACGATGAGAAAAGAAATGGAACTTACCCATTGAAGCAGACTCGCGCTCCATGATTATGCTTGAGACGATGCGAGATATTTGCCTTGGCTTGCGAGAAGCATGTGGGAGTGTTGCTGTGGCTGTTTGCGGCAGAGTGTTGATGGAAGAAGAAGAAGAGAGTAGTGTGGGTTCTGACCAAAGCTGTCTTTTTATCTCCAAAGGGGGAGGCACACAATCAGTAAATCAAAGATTGTAACAGCAATCAATAAACAAAGACGGATCGAGGGCAGCGCACGCGCAGGAAGCGTGGCGTTCGCGAGCACTTGGGGGGGGGGGGGGGGGGGGG
>NQYQ01000037.1:36327-49555 GCA_003055925.1 Escovopsis sp. Ae720 | reverse complement strand
GGTTGCCAACGCGTTAACCCCCCCCTATTTGCTCTGTGCCAGGGCGGTATAGTGTATGGATGTATCAGTCGAGGACTATCTTCCCTCGAAGATCCACGATAAGGAGAGAAGAACTCGACACCTTGGAATATCGACAGCGCTGAAACGGGCGACCTGGGTTCGAGGGCTTGGATTTTCGAACAGGGGACGGTGAATATGATGTGAGCTCTATATGTTTTCTAAGACTGACTTGGGAAGCCAGGTGTCCCTGAATCCGCCATTACTTCGTCATCGACTTCTTGCCTTATTTCCCTTCATCCTTAGATGACTCGATTCATCTCCTCTTCCACTGCCTCACCCTGAAGATGTAGTAGAGAAAAATGGCCATCAAGAGGTTGAACCCAATGTATCCCCACATAATGCCAAAGTTGCGCCATTTCTCAGACCATCGGATCCTCGACAGCTCAATACTCTGATCGGCAACGGTGAACGCGCAGTATCGACACGCCGAAGTGTCCATCGGGTTCTGCAAATGGCCAGGCGCCACTCGCAAGTAGAGAGCGAGATACTCCCCGCACGTGAGGTTTTCAGGTGGGTCGAAGACGGACGTCTCGCGCTGCGAACAGACGACGGGTCTTCCATGCAGCGACGTCGAGACAATCGTGGAGATCCAGTAGGTGAATGGAGACACCTGCAAGGAGCGTCAGCCATGCATACATACTGACATGAACACAAAGTAGTATCCAGCAGACAGAGGGGGGCCGAGAAACCAGAGCCACAAACAACAAGATGATACCACGACCGGCGAGAAGGAAGACTTACTCGGTACAGAAAGTCGCGCCAGAAGACGGGCAGAGCGTCTGGGGTCTCGAGCACGCCGCTGAATATCAGGCTCAGGGTGGACATGAAGGCAACGATGCTCGCGGCAGTCTGCTCGTTCGGCATCGCCACGATGGTCATGTGTGCAAACGCGCTCGCAAAGACGAACAGCTGCATGATGCAGAGGAGGACCAGGCCCTGGCGCAAGGCGCTCTGCCCGGCGCCCACGATCGGGAAGTAGATGCACGCGTACGTGAGTACCGCTGTCACGATCTGGTAGGGGATCTCGACCAAGAGGTTGGCAATGATGAAGGCGACCCAGGAGTAGGTCTTACTGGGCCGCTCGCGGACCTCATACAAGTCCCGCTGCGCGATGAAGACCGGGTGGATCTGCTGCACCAGCGTCGTGAAGATGGAGGCGAGCATGAAGATGGAGAAGATGATGTTTTGCATGCCGGCCAGCGTCGTCTTCGCGTTGTAGAACGTGAACCCGACGAACAGTCCCGCGGAGACACCAAGCATGACCTTGGCCATGATGTAGCTTGGGGACCGCCAGTACTGCCGGAGCATCCGAGCTGTCACGGCGACCATCTGCGACGACAGCGGCATGGCGAATTGCCTCGACACGGCTGCTTCTGTCTTCTCCTCGTCCCCCGTCTCCACCAGGTCTGCGCTCGAGTTTTGCGCGTGAATCCTGTCCAACTCGGCTCGCGTGGCTCGGTACTCTGGGCTGTCTCTCCAGATCGAGTGCCAGTCCTTTCCCGTGTCGTTGGCGCCCTCGTTGACGATCTCGATCATGTACTCGGCCGGATTCTCTGCGTCGCCGCACTTGCGCGCCCCGTTCCCCTCGAAATACCCCAGGAGCGTCTGGGAATTGTCGCCAATGTCTCCGAAGTACACCGTCCTACCCCCCTCGGCCAGGAACAGGAGTCGATCAAACTGCTGATACAGGACCGCGCTGGGCTGGTGGACCGTGCAGAGGATCGCCTGGCCCGAGTCGGCGAGCTTTCGCAAGAAGGCGCATATGGCCCATGAGCTCTGGGAGTCCAGGCCACTTGTTGGCTCGTCTAGGAAGAGGAGAAGCTCGGGTTTCGCTGCGAGCTCGACGCCGATTGTAAGCAGTTTCCGCTGCTCCAGGTTGAGGCCCTGGCCCGGAACGCCAACGACGGCGTTTGCAAACTCTTCCATGTTGAGCATCTTGATGACCTCCTCGACAAAGGCATACTTCTCATCTCTGCTGACGGAACGTGGTCGGCGGAGCATCGCACTGAAGCGGAGACTCTCGCGGACCGTGTCGGTGTGAACGTGGAGATCTGGGATGGAGCTGTGAGCATGAACCGACGCAGATTACGACTTGCCAGCAAATTTGATCCATGAATGGCATGGACTCACCCTGTTGCTGAACATATCCCGTGCTTCGCTGGAAACTCGGACCTCGAGGCCTCCCGTTCACAAGCATGTCTCCTGAGATGACGCCCACTGAGCTTCGCTGTGCGAGGACGTCCAGGAGGGTCGTCTTGCCGGCACCGCTCACGCCCATCAGGGCTGTGAGCGTTCCCGGTTTCACCCAGCCATCGACGTGATCCAAGAGCCGTCGCTTCTCGTCCTTGATCATGATATCGAGGACGACATTCTTCCAGGCAAAGACATCCCGATGTGGTCTGAAACCCCCGACGTCGGAGATGCAAGGGTCCTGCTGGGCGTCGGCGGGCTTGTTGGCGTGCTCATCTTCCGTCATGGCTGGCTGGGCATGGCTATCCAGCAGCAGCTGACGAGGGACATGGCCACGTCGGAAGACGAGGCTCTCGGCGCGTGCCGAAGAGGGTGAGGAGTTGAGCTCTGTTGCGAGAAAGTAGATGACCATGAAGAGAGCCAAGAACGCGAGGAGGATTCCGAAATTGCGCCACACGTGGGACCAATAATAATGGTAGTTTTGCTCGATGAAGGCATCGCCGCTGACCATCATCTGCCCGGCCACCGCGCCCGTAACGCTGCATATCCACGAGTCCCCCACGAGGGGCTGATACCCGGGCACAAGGCTCCTCGCGGCGCAACGAAACTCCCTGTTGTGGAACTCGTTGGCCACGAGTATCTCAAAGGCGTAGAAGATGGGATTCACCCAACGAATCCAGCCGAACCAAGGATGCATTTCCGGCACGGTAATGATGAAGCCAGAGTAGATGACCAGTGCGAGCACCATGACGCCGGCCAGGGTCATGGCCTGGGAGACTGTCTTGGTGATGGCGGCGATGGTCCGAAAGGCAGCGGTCATGACAAAGCCGGCGACGTAGGTGATGAGGAAGAACAAGAAGAATGGCCCAGCCTCCCTCCGCAGTCCAGCCATGAAGTAGAGGGTCGTATTGAAGAAGATGCTGGTTACTAGCTTGAGGGGGATGTCGAGGACGATGCCCGCCGCGGCCTCCGTGAAGGGGTGATAGAAGGCGTACGAGGCGTGCTTCTCGACAATGGGCCGCTGGTTGTACAGGTTTGTGACCTCAAGAATGGCGACGAGAGCACTCAGCAGGACTGCTGTGAACAGCGTGGCGCCCTTTGCGAAGAAACCGTCCGTCGTGTCGGGCGTGTGGACAAAGATGGAGCCGAGAATGATGGCCAAGACGACTTGGATCAGGGTGGACGCCGCGGTCGCCGTGATATCGTTCCAGATCCGCTGGTAGGCTCTCTTACAGTTGAGTCGGACCTGCATCCAGATGCCGACGGTGTAAGGCGATTTCGCGCGGACATGCTTTGCCTGGCGGAAGTTCTTTTGCTGGCGGAGCTGCGCGATGCTCTCCTTCTGGTGCTCGCCGCAGCACTCCGAATCGTACTCGTCGAGCTCCGCCATCAGTGCCATGAACTCTGGGGACGCGCGCCAGTATCTCTCGAAATCCTCCGCAGTCCGCGGGACCCTGGACTCCATCCCGGCCCGAGCGCGGCGCTCTCTGGGGTTCGTGATCGAGGTGAGGAAATCACCCGTCGTCTGGCGGGGAGGGCAGTGCCAGCCTTGCTGTTCAAAGAACTGCCTCGCCCCGGCGGCAGGGCCGAAGTAGATCTGTCGACCTTCGTAAAGGACGATCGCCTTGTCGAAGAGGTCGTAAATGGACTGGCTTGCCTGGTAAATGGAAACGGCATTGGCGTGCGATCCGAGATCGCAAGACTTGCGCAGGGCCTCGATGAAGTTGAGCGCTGAAGCAGAGTCAAGACCACGGGTACTGCAATTGCGTCAGAAATGGAACCAAGACATTGAACAACAAGGTCATTGACGAGAACAGGCAGATGGAATCACCTGTTATCCCAGGCGCCGAACGGGGAACCAGCCAAGACCATTTCCGAAATGCTGACGCGCTTTCTCTCTCCTCCAGAGACGCCTCGCACGAAATCATTGCCGACTTTGGTGTTGTACGTGTGCCGCAACCCAAAGACGGTCATGACGACCTTTGCAGTGTATTTGCAGTATTCGTCTCGTGACATGTTCTGGATGCGATGAGCTGGTGTTCGGACCGAAGCTGCAAACTCAAGAGTCTGCCCGACTGTGAGATGGGGGAAGTGCTTGTCAACCTATCACATGGATATCAATGTATGTAGGTATGCTTCAAATTAGCTCTCAAGTCTCTCATGACGGGCTCGTTCGAACTCGCCTCTTGATTGTAAATGGCCTCGCCCTTGAACTCCCTTTGCATCTGCTTTTGCGGGACACCACCGTAGTGAATGCTGGACCCGTCGCCAAGCTTCAGGCCGTGGAGCTCGCCGCAGAGAGCCTTCAGGAGTGTGCTGCATCCGGACCCGGGCCGGCCGAGCACGGCCAGCAGCTCTCCGCTCTTGATGAGGCCGTTGAATTCTCGCAGGATATGCTTGGGTTCTTTCTTGCCGGAGCTGAATAATTCGCCGAGTCGGAGGGGGGTCGTGAGGAGAGACCCGGTTGTTTGTTGAACCTGGATCTCGGAGCCGGACCCGAAGACGTCTAGGCCTCGAAACGCAACCCCCGTCCTGCTCTCCGAGAAGCCCAGATCTCGGATCTGATGGATGAAATGCCGAAGCCATGAGTTGAGATCGAAGTCGGGGCAGTCGGGGTCAGTGGCTGAAGAGTTTCCATCCGTGTCACCTTCTACAGAGACGGAAGATCGATTCCGAGAGAGAAGACTTGCGATCTGCCGGACCTCGGCATGATCTTCTTCCTCGGACGAGATTGGAGTGAGGGTTGCGAAGTTTTCTTCATTGACCTTGTCCTGGAATGAAATCTGGTATGAGACCGACCGACTCCTCCCAGTCGAAGAAGTTTCACTGTCCCCAGAATTCGAGACAGATCGCGGCTGATTGCGAGCTTGCATCCCATCGTCGCCCAATTGTCCGGGGGATTGCAGCTCCTCTTCCTCGCCTGATTGCTGCGGGGTCTGCATCGTAGAGATCGTGACAAAAGATGTTCTGCGTCTTCGCCCAAAGAAAGGAGCGGGCTCTATAATTGACATTCATGAGGGGACTTGAGACCTTTATAGTTGACGATTAACGAGGAGACATGCCCAGACCGGGAACAACGACAGTCCCTAGGACAGCCGTCCGTGGTCGGAAACAATCATCAATGATAGCCCGACTCTCCGCCAGCAAGATGGCAGGCCAGAGTTGGAACCCGAGCGAGGTATCACAATAGCATTCTGAGAACCCCCCTCCCCCCTTTACAAAAAAAAAAAAAAAAAAAACCAAAGGAGGAACAGAGTCTCGGTGATCGGGACACGCAAGAGGTCAGCGAGAATTCCTGGCCCCAGGTATTGTAGATCAATGTGTCCCGAATTTTGCCCCCAATGATCAAGTCCTGAAAATGCGCTCCGAAAGTGTGATCGTGGGGGAGCCCCAAGATCTCACCCCATGCTTTGACCCGAAGAGCATCTGGAACGGCGCTCGTGATTGTTCCGGAAGCTCCGATCCGCTCGGGATCAGTGACCCCGACTCCTTTCCCGTCCAAGACCCGGGCTGCGCATCTGTCTGGCATCGTATGGCAGCCAATGAGGGCGGCATCCGCAAGACAAGATCCCGCAACCCTCGGCGTCTCGGCTAATGAGAAACCGGTGTCAAAGGACGCGCAGCTGAAGAATAACCAGTGCGCTTTAGCTTCTTTATGCATGCTGGTGGAGAGCGTGCGCAACGCTGCACTCCCTGTATTTGCATGTACTCCGCACATGCGAAGGAGTTCCGGAGACTCTGATGCTACGGAGTAGAAAGACTGCGATGGAATTAGCGCATGCAAACATCAATCAATATGTACAAGCACTGCATTTTCGCCCGGAGATAAACCTCGTAATGGGAAAAGTCTAACGTGCTTAATATATTGATGTATGTGCCTTGTCTCTTACTAACGTGGTGGCCTACGTTAAATTAGTACTATACAACAAGAACAATGACGACGAGGACGACGAGGACGACGACGATGACGACGACGTGGTGGTTTACAAGGCTGCACTTACCTTTCGGAATGCGACACAATCGCTACTCGGCCTTTCATTTGTGGTCACCCCCTCCCTATCTCGTAGGGATGGCACGGGAAGTCGGAGGAAATCCAGCTACTCCGGACTCCGTACAGACCACGGAGCACTCCATATATCAATTGATCAAATCAATAGATCAATTTGATACATGAATGCACGCTGTAGTCCGTAAATCAGGGCGAACCACAGCCCCTAGTTCAGAGCCTTTGCCCCTCTAACCTGTTTAGGGCGGTTAGCACATGAGGCTCAATGAATGATCCTCTCTGACAGAGAACGGAACATACATGTAGGTGGTATTGCTTAATCAAAAGAAAGGGGGAACCCGCACGGCTTGTGCGATTACAGGTAATCTTTGAGGAGGCTGTCTCCGGGCTTCGCTCAATCGGGGCGTCTGTCTCCAGGCATGGCGCCTTACGGGTAAAAGCTGCCCTATCTGTTCTTAATTATAGACATTTGAGGTTATTTATATGTGATGGATTATCTAAAGGGGTGCTTGATGTGTGTTGCTTCTCCTTATACAGAGTAGTTACTCTTGTATGGAGTATAGAGTAGATATTAACGAGTTGTTTGTTAGAGTTAGGGATATTAGGTGAATGCCTAGAATGTGACTGTGCTGTTAGTTATGCTTTCTATAAAGAGCACCTATACTATATTAAGACTTAATAGTAATATTATAGGTATTATTTATATTTAGATAGTATTATAAGGTAGGTATAGATTATTTTAATCTTTTATTTAAGACTAGCTATATTAAAACTAAAGTTAACTATTATAGCTTAAATAACCCTTATATATTCTATACTCCCTAGATCTATAAAACCCTTTACTATAGAGCTATATTAATCTTATTAAATATATAACTTATATTAGATTAAAATAATCTTTATTTTATAAAAGTTTAAATTATATATATAAAGCCTTATTACTTATAATACTAGAAACACTCTAATATAAGGGAGTAATAAAAGAACTTACCTACTATATATAGCTACCTTTCTTACTAGAGCTTAGCTTATAAATAACACTTTTTTATATATATAAGTTAACCCCTTATATTATAACCTTAATCTATCTTAGAATAGTATATTATATAAATCCTAATACTATTATTTATAATATTATTTATTTAATCTTTAATTATATAATAAATATAATATATTCTTATAAATAATAAGCTAATAATAGCTTTATAATAAAGAATTATAGTTACGTTTTATATATAAGGGCCTAAAGGGGAGTATTATATATTAATTTAATATAGGAAGTTAATATTTTTATATAAAGGAGAAATATAAAAATAAAATAATAATCTAATTTATCTATAGAAAATAAAAAACTACTAACTTTCTTATTATATACTATTATTCGCTATAGGTTATAGGTAACTATTTATCTTAGCTTAAGGCAGATAAGTTATATAATATTATATAGCTATCTAGATTTCCCTAGCTAGAGTTCCTCTCTAGTAGGATATTATTTTTATAAATATCTTAATTACCTTAGAAAATATTCATATAATATAAATTAATATCTAATATCTATATTACTTTATAAAATAATTAAATATAAATATATATATATTTATAGCCTACTCTAATAAGGTCTAAGACTAAATATAATAAGCCTAGTAAAGGGATAAATATCTCTTAAAGGATTTAATACTCTTATATATTAAACAGAAGACTATTAATTATCTCTAAGTCTTCTAAGCCTTAAAAAGGCATAATATCCATTTCTATATTTTTAATAGCTCTCTAAAGTTCTAAGGGTAAGATAGATTATAGTAATTTATAGTTCAGTAGTCTCTATAATCCCTATATATAAGTTATTAGCTTAGCTTAATATTTCACCTATTCTCTAATCTTTAAAATCGCTCTTTACTAGCGAAAGGCTTAAATTTTAAAAGAAGACCTTTAGACGCTAGAAACGATTTTAGATATTCTCTCTCTCTCTCTTTCTCTCTCTATAAGAAATTCCTAATAAAATCTATATCTCTCCTATCTCCACTGCTCTATAAGGGAATTTCACTCCTGTCTTATAAGCATCGTTAAATCTGAGAACTTGCTCAGCTCTGCCCGATCGGCCCACGCTCATGAGAATCTCCCAAGTACACACAAAAAAAAAACAAGAATCATTCTTTTTTATTAATCCTGAAGCATCCCTCGAAATCACGCTGCATCGATTCCATCCCATGAGTAAGCCTTCTGCCGAGATGATCAAGGGTGTTTTGCTAACTGTCGCAGACTTTCCCAGGTCTCGATCATCAGAATGTTCTACTGGACCTAGAGGAGACCCCGTCAGCTCTAATTCAGGGCACGCGCGGCCGCGAGACGAAATGCCTGACCGGCCGATGGCATTGGACCGTCTTTTTATTTCCTCCATGATGAATAGCGGGCACGAGACTTCCGTTGCATGCTTTGCTCCGTAAGCTTCAAATCGCTCCTCGGTCTCTGAAAAAGAAATCATTCTAACCAAGATCGCATTGATCTTCAGGTCTGCCTCCATGGCCCTAGAGTTGAGGCCGGATTCAGCCCCCGCTTTATCCCTGCCTTCTTTCTCGCCCAAGATGAGCGGCAGCAACGGAAAGAGGGACGACTATGACAAGCCTGATGACGATACAGTGGACGAGGAGCCAAAGGAGTCGGAGAAGGACAAAGACGGCGAGGCCTCAAATCGGGTCTCTTTCAAGGGACTCAAGGTCGAGTCTCTGGCGCCGGAAAGCCCCATTAAGAAGCACAAGTCCAAAGAGGTCGACAAGACATCTCTCGACAGTGACATTCGCATTCCCGAGAAGTTCATCTCACATAGGGTCTTTGAGCATCTCTCACAGACCGAGATCGAGGTCAAATGGAAAGACGCCCCCAATTCCTGGGAGGTTGAGTTCCACCTCCAGAAGAGATGGCCCCAGATGCTCTATTCCTACTGGAGGTCCAAGGGAAGCCGTCAAGAGGCCACCCGGCTCGACGACTTCCACATCTTCAAGGTCCTGAGGCACCGTCCCTCGCAGAAGAGATATCTTGTCCAGTGGGTCGGATACTCGGAGAGCCCAGCCGACGTCACTTGGGAGCCCGAGAAGCTGGTCTCCGGAACCGCGCCCCATCTTCTGGCCGAGTTTCAGACCAGGGAGGCTGAGTCCACGGCTATCAAGAAGGCAATCGCTGCCGTCCCTAAGAAGAAAGAGCTGCCCCCCAAGCGCGGGATTGCGAGGAAGACCGGCAAGTCATCTTCTCAGAAATCACGAATTCATTGACTCCTGATCAGGAAAGCTCATGCTCTGACGATGCCAAGTAGTAGTGGGTTCCGTGTGTCTCTGCCAAATCGCGCGAGCAGCTCTTGTTCGGCTTTACAATCACGAGCACAAGCAGAAGAACTTTCTGACTCATGTGGGGCCCTGATAGGAGACTCTGCATCATTTGGGAGATTCAGTACCTACATGTATTCAGGGAATCACAATTACGTTTGGTGGTGCCGATCGCGCGGATATACCGTTGACAATAGTGGAGGGCCGCAGGGGGTTTCTTCCCAGATGGACGTTGCTGTCGGAACAGGGGGACTGGAATAGATCTATATACACAAGCAAAAAATTTTGTCTTTCAATTAATAGTCCATGTCAACTCCAAGGTAGGGCCCGAAAAGGAAAAGGTCTACGATAATTTTAGGATTTGGTGTTTCCGTCTGTCGATGAGCCCTGCACAATGCCGATGCAAATGGATGATATCTTGATTTTGATCCAGGTAATTAAGATGTAGTCACATAGCCCGATCTTCCTGCGTTTGCCTCCGGTCAACCGCGCGATAGAAACTCGCCTTTGCGGCCTGAAGATATTGCGCTGTATCTGCTCAAGCTACTAGCGGGTGTTGTTATAGGTTGCCGATCAGGAAAGAGACGATAGAATGAGGGTGAGAGGGCGGTGATTAGAGAGATTCTCGAATGAAGCTGCGCTCTAGTGCCACAAAAGTTTCCGTTCGAGGTTTACCGTGTATTTTCAATAGGATCGAGTCGTATTCGCTCATGGCAATAAATCAACTCACCGAACGAGGTCAAGAAGAATCCGCCGTCTCCAGTTGCTCTGTCAAAGGTAGCCATCGCAAAGGAGGAAATACACCTCGACCAGAAACTGGGGGATCAAAAATGGTGAGCTCACAGACATTCGCTCGAAGTCGACGTGTCAACACAGTCGAGAAAGTGCTGACCTGAGGGACTCTCGATCGAGGCATAGAGCAAGACAGCGAGCCAAGAATGTCCATGCAATCACGAAGGGGAGGAAACACAAGACGTAGAGTCTTGGGTTATCAGAGACAGCTTCTAGAAGTATCTCGTCGGCCAATATCACGTCTGCGAGGTAACCTTGTGGCGTGAGATCCCGAGACCGAATGGAGGTCCTGATGACGCGAGTTTCAATTCGCTAGTATTCTATGGCAAAAATCGTACACACCTGGATTACCAAGACCTCTTTTACAGACGATATTTTTGGGCGGGTCTCAAGAAGAATAAACCATCGGGGTGTAGGCTGAAAAGGACAAAGACGGGGATAATTTACCGCTATATACTCCCGGCTCTGAAAGTCTTCTATTAAGCTGCTTCGAGGAGCACTTCTATCGTATCAATACATCAAAAAGTAATCCAAGGCTTGGCTAGCCACTGTTGTTCATGGAAGAAGTAATAATTTCAATACTTGATTCAACATTACATACACCATAAAGTTGACATATTCGCTGTCCGCATCTGGATAGTACCTTAGTAGTATTTACTACTAGTAGGTACTCTTGACGCACAATAAAGAAAAGTCATCGTCACTTGAAGGCTTTCCACTTCTCAGTGGTCATCATATCTCCCCTGCATCTCGAGGTTCCGGGCCAGCTGAACGCCCAACACGGCCAAGGCTGTGATGACACCCCTCCCTCCCATCTTGACGCTGGTTGTGCCGTATCCCCAGAGCAGCACCTTTTCCCAACCGCCGTCTGCCTGCTGCGCGCCCAGGACTGTGCGGAGATCCCACGTGTTCGGCATGCCCAGCTTCTGGGACGCCACCAGTCGCAGCGCCGCGCTCAAGACGTCTGTGTCGCACCCCATGCGGTCCCTCATCTCGGCGTGCACAAGGCGGCGCATCTCCTTGAGCTCCTCGTCCCTAGGACGCCGCGCGCAGAGATCTCCCAGGATAAAGAGCAGCCAGTCCGGGCTCTGATAGTACCGGCTGCCCCGCAGGTAGGCCCTGCTCTTCAGCAGACGGCAGAAGAAGGTGTAGGCGTCGCGGAGCTGGTGGCCCCTCTCGTTGAGGTAGAAGAAGCGGAAGACGTTGGCGGCGATGCAATGGCAGACGCGTGGGCGGCGTGGGTCAAACCAACACTTTTGGAGAGGGAACATCAACATTAGCAGGGATCCATGCGTCAGCGTTGTGCGTACAGGTACCTTTCGGTTAGTACATATCAATTTGATGTATGGATCAATGTATGTCCTCCCAACAGACCGTTCGATCATGGCCTGATTGCATGAACGTGTTGTGTCCGAGCACCACTCACCAGGGGCAGGCCGTCGGGACTCAGGTTGGCCAAGATCATTGCGAAGGCCAATTCTTTCTCTTCTTGCGGTACATCGTCGAGCAAGATCATGGCCAAGGCGGTAGTATCCGAGTCGAATGGGTACCCTTTGCCGGCAGATTTCGGTGGCTCGATGAAGTAGTTCCAGATTGGGCCGTCTTTTTTCAAAACGACCAGGTCTCTAGAACAAGGATGTTAGTTCATCCTCTTTGTTTGTTCATATTTTTGATCCGCTGCGAGCTCAGGGACATGAAAAAAGGGGTCCAGATTGGAGGGAACATAGTAGGATCAAATCGGGTTCGCTCACCTGTTGCCAGTGCATTGTAGGATCAAGAGCTGGGCATAATTATCCTTATGGATCTCCCCTAATGTCGTTTCGTTGTACATGTTTCGAGCATTCTGCTGCAACCAGTTGCGGCCTCTTTCGACAGGGTCGCCCAGGAGGTTGTGCAACGCCGCGACAGTTGAGTCCGTCTCTTTGAAATGGATTGCCCGGAAACCAAAGGCCTCGGCCGCAATAACGTTCTCCAGAGTGTCGTCGACAAAGATGCACGACTGGGGATCGGTCTTGGAGAGGCTAACAAATTGCGCGTACGCATCAAGATCGGGCTTGCGGGCACCAAGGATCGCCGAGGAGTAGATCTCGTCAAAGATGTCCCAGCCTCGCATGAGCGGAAGCAACTCCTCATGAACAGGCTTGGCCATGTTGGTCATGCCAACGATGCGGAGACTTGGGTACGTCGACTTAAGCTCACGCACGGCGGCGAGGAGCTCCTCATTCTGCCTCATGGACTCCGTAAGCTGGTCGATGGCGGAGGTCCAGCTGTCCATCTTGAAGCCAAAGTCTTTAACAAGCCGCTCATAGCAGGCCTGCTGTGATACCTTGCCTCGCTCATAGTCGTACCACGCGGGAGATGCGAGGGCGCCCGCTATCATAGACGCCGGAAGAGAGGCAATCTCGGATCCCGAGTACATGCAAAAGACGTTACCGATGTCTAGGACCAAGGCATCGTAGTTTGGAATCGCCGCGATGTGCAAGCAACCCATGTTGACGAGACAAAGTATGAAGTGGGCAAGAAGTGAAACGTAACGACCGATGGAAGGATTGAATCAAGGGATGAGTAGAAAGACAAAAAGAAGAACAAAGACGACAAGAAACTCCTGGAATGTCTGAAGAATATTGCTATGAATGCAGGAATCCGATGAAGGCAAGCGAGTCCGGTGGCTACCTGAATAGGCCAGATCTTGTGCGACTGCTTTGGAAGGGGAGGGAGTTTGTGATAGGCTATCAAATAAAGCTCAGCTAGCTGAGGATGTTTTGCAAGGAATGAGGGGACTCAAGGTGGTTTTTAGGTGTTTATATAGTGCAAGTCGCTCGAGGTGAGGCTCACAACTATCAGCTCAGGGGAAATGAAGTCC
>NQYQ01000037.1:25228-36315 GCA_003055925.1 Escovopsis sp. Ae720 | reverse complement strand
CAAAAAAAAAAAAAAAAAAAAAAAAAAAAGGTCCACACCCTTCACCCCGATTCTCGCCAGACTTCACCCCTGAACCATTTTGAAACCACCGAGACGGGGAGTCGGGACATATGAACCTTGGATGTTAGTTCGAGCTTGTTGATGACTCTCTAGGAAGCCAGCCGTGGTCTTTGAGAGAAAGGGACGATGAGAAACAGGGATAGATGGCATTGATATCTACCCCTGACCAATCTGTGTCCGAGCGAGCAGCCTAGAAGATGAGATGCAGACCACCCAAACGACCGGAGATCACTGCAGGCCCTGACGACGCGTGGACACTGTTTCAACATTCAGAGAGCATCTGCTTCTTTGAAGGCAAAGCTTGAAGGTCTCTCTACCTCTTCCATACCGGCAGTTGTACTCGTACGAGGACCAGGTCAGCCAGCACCAGCTGAGCGGGGTCACCAGTTGCAAGGATCAATGCTTGGATCGGCATTTCGAGACGTCCGAGTTTGTACGAGTACGAGTACTCGTAGGGACCTGCCTTCAATGCACTATCGTCACGGTCCGCTCCTAGTGTAGAAGGGGGGGGATTGAGGTTCTGACAAGGGCCCCTGGCCCTTGAATGATCGACCGGCCCGGAAATGGAGAACCTATTTGTGGATACCTCGTAGATTTTTGGCGTTGGCTCGACCAGGGGGCGCAACTCCCTCGAGCAATTGTGGGGAGTGACACCACCAACGCAACGCTCGGGCACTCGCCTCCACCGTCTTTTGGACGCGGCTATCAAACAATTAGCTAAGGTGTGCGATTGTACGGAGTACTCGAGTTGGGGCCTCGGATCAAGAGAGTCCTCCACCCATCTGTCATTAGAGATTTCTTGTCGGTGTAAGCAGACGCGGAGGAGTGAAACCAATTTCTCGGGCGAGGATTTTGAGACTGCATCTATGCTCGAGGCCGGCCCAGGAGTTGGCTCCCTCTCCATGTCCACTGGAAGTCCTTGCGAGCATCTGCAAAGTTGAGACTTGATTGGTTGACAACGAGGTCTGAGATCCAAACAGGGGAAAGCGGAGAAGCAAACATATGTACTCCGTACATATCAATATACTCCGTACCACGTACGAACAGCAGCAAGGAGTCCTTCTTCTATTCTGGCTGGGCAGACGGAGGAATCCGAGGTCTATTTTCTGACCTTGACCAGGCCTCCACACGCGGATGAGACTGTGTTGCCGTGGATGAGACGACTCAGCGATTTGAGGAATTAGATAGGATAACCAGAATGTGACTGAGCGTGCGGGGTAGTGGATCATGGGGAATAGGAGCGCAGAGGTTTCTGTATCAGTACGAAATTGGGAATCAGCAGGTGGAATACACACATAGTGTCAAGTCGAGGATACCGATGCACGTCGTCTCACCGCGTTGCCTTCCACGTACGAGTATGTGAATCCGGCTAGACATGTGCGTTTGCAGAACGCAATCACATTCGCATGCTCCCTCACAATACGATTGGCTCGGACTCCCGGGAAGAAACAGGCATGCGCTTGGCCGGACGATTTTCCCAGACATTGAGACGTGGCATCCATTTGTGTTGCGGGTGCAGACGACTTCTATGCATCTCCTGGGTTTCAGGAGCTGGGATGTCGGATGAGAAGAATCAATGCCTTCCCCTTCTATGCATGTCTTTGAGCATCATGCAAGGTCCTGCGTGTCGCTCATTTCGGCGGCATTGCCCATCACCTAACTGAGAAGAGGCTCAAGGCGACGATTTGCAGCTTCTTGTGTGGACCCTCCAGCGTCGACCTCGCTTCGTTCGAATCGCCGCCGTCGCGCTGTCTCTCCGCTCGACTATCGCGTCTGCCGCTGGTGGTGATGCCCTTTACTTCGTGTCATTGGCACCAACACTGGCGCCTCATTTCTTAGTGCCAAGGAAACAGGCAATGACTACCGGAGTTCGGAGTACGGAGTTCGGAGTACGGATTACACGTGACATCAATTAGATCAATTGATTTGATGTCTGGTGCACGTGAAAGGGTGAAAAAGCTAATGGGAACGCCAAGTGTATGTCGTCAAGATGGACTACATCAGTACTACTCCGTACGGAGTACTCCGTAGTCATCATGGCGTCAGCCAGGTTGCCTCGAGAGCTTCCCCGCACCCAGATCAATCGATCATACATCACAATGATTCATCTCGCCAAGGTGTGAATCCAGATGCGTACGTGGATGCAACTCGATTGACAAGTGCTCGCTTCGGATGAAAAAATAGATATCGAAATCAAAGGGACCTGCTCGCCTCCGTGTCTGAACGTCGCCTCTACATATACTACCTCATTCGGCACTTTCGTCGTGTTTGACCTCGAAACTACATACCTCCACAGTACTACTACCCACACCGACGGCCATGGACCCGGCTCTCCAGGAGAGATGGATTCGTCAAGTAAGCACCCGGCATGCTTTGTTCCCATCACATCGTCGCTGTCTGCTAATGACATTTTCAAACCCAAAAGCCGCCCAACGAGTGGAGGCTTGAGCAGGGTATGGACCCCGTCTGCCTTGGCCTCCGCAACCAAAGCGGCTTGAACATTCGCACCCACTCCCCTCGGATTGCCGACATCCAGTCCCTCGAGGTGCGCGAAGACGCCGAGGAGGATGATCCGACCTTTGTCGTGGGCGAAGAGCGCCAAGGATGGCGTGGCTACGTTGAGTGGGAGGATTACCCCGAGAAGAAGTCCAAGGCCCGCAAGCGATTCTCCCGATTCGAGTTCCCGCCCCCTCCCGAATTTCAGCTATCACAGGTTCCGGCCACGAATCCCGTGCTCGAGGGCGTGCGATGGAAACTGTGGCACAAGGCTATCGGTGGAGCCCTTACTGGCATCCCGGATCAGAGTTGGCGGACCGTGCTCGAGGTAACGGATACTTTTGAACATGACAAACGCCACAAGAAGTCTGACATTGTGTGACAGGAAAAACACAAGGAGATGCTGCATCTCCTGCAGTTCCCGTACAATGGCGAGCCGCCCAAGGGTCTCCTGACCAGAGAGAACATCACCCCGAACAGCCTGCATTTCGTCCGAAATCACGGCGGAATTCCGGACATTGATGCCGAGGCGTATGACCTGCGCCTCGACGGTCTCGTCAACGAGCCCAAGAGGCTGACACTGGCTGATTTGCAAAATGAAGCGCTGTTTCCGCGCACATCCAAGCTCGTCACAATCCAATGCAGCGGCTCCAGGCGCGTCGAGCAGATTGCCGAGTTTGCAGGCGAGGGTGACGAGATGATCAACGCCCCCTGGGCCGAGGGTGCCATCGGAACGGCCAACTGGACCGGCGTCAGCCTGAAAAAGGTGATCAAGCACTGCGGCGGTCTGAAGGACGGAGCAAAGCACCTAGAGTTGTACGGTGCGGATACCTATTTCAAGGGTGGTGATTGCATGAATTACGTCGTTTCTGTGCCCTGGTCCAAGGTCAAGACACACGAGGTTCTCTTGGCGTGGGAGATGAATGGCCAGCCATTGCCAAAAATCCACGGATTTCCTCTGAGGGCTGTTGTCATGGGATACATCGGCGCGCGAAGTGTCAAGTGGCTTTACAGGATTAGGGCCATCAAGACTCCCAGTCGGGCTCCGGTGCAGAGCAGGGAATATCTCTATTTCCAACAACAATATGGGAAGCATAACCAACTGCCGACATGTTAGTGAACCCCCCCCCCCCCCCTTTTCCCCCGCCAAAAGAATAACCACTGAGGGCGCGATGAGGATCAATGAGAACTGATGCGCTTTACAGTGGGAATCCAAATCCAGGAGATGCCTGTCAGCAGTGCTATTATGACGCCGTGGCACAAAGAAGTTGTGGTCCATAATGGCCATATAGAGGTGACTGGTAAGGTCTCTTCAAGCAATTCGAGGATTCACACATCCTCTTGTCCTTTTCCAATCTGGCTAATCTCTATGACCAGGCTGGGCGTATTCTGGTGGAGGTCGATGGCCAGAACGGGTCGAGGTCTCTCCCGATGGTGGGCGGGTCTGGTATGCCGTCCCGGTCGAGAAGCTATCCCCGAAGCACAAGTTTGCTTGGAGGACTTGGTCTGCATCCATCCCATGCGACCACGAGGGATGGACAGAGATGGTCGTTCGGTGCTGGGATAATAGCCTCAACACCCAACCCATGGAAGTCCGGGACAGTTGGAACTGGGGCTTGCATGTGACGAGCAGTTGCCACAAGGTCAAGATTTACAGCATCAACGCCGGCAGGCCGGCGACGAAGAGAAGGCTCGAGGAGTTTGAGAAACAGGGCGAGAGCTTCCTGCCAATAACCCGCCCGACAAAGCTCATGACGATGAGCTTGGACGAGTATGAAGCAGCGTGGGCAACCATGGAACCAAGAGACGTGGACGAGTGAGCCATCAACGCCGGTATGAATCAGAGATGAGGTACAGAGAAAAGAGACGAGGAGGTTTGAATGAATTGTGTTGAAAGTCCTCGCGTTTACCAAAGGGGTATATGACAGACGCCAGGACATGCCAGTGACGGAGGGAATCTCAATATCTATCTCAAGGAACAATAAACTTTGGTGGCCATTTGACTAGCGGGGTGAAATGGATTGGTCGCGTTTCCCTCCTCGTCCTCTTCCTCGAACGTGGCAGTGTGAAATTGGCACACAGCCTCCCCCCGGAACGGTTCAGGGGGGTGGCTCCAGACATGGGCCACAGCATCGGACAGGCACACGATCTCAATACCACGGAAGCCCTTCTCCGCGGCCGCAAACATCATTGCACGCGCCATATTCTTCATGACGCCTTGGCCCTCGTAGTCATGCCGCGTGCTGGTCGCGTTACGCATCAAGACCTCGCCCGCGGCCTTTGGCTTCCAGGACTCGGGGTCCCGCTTGTCGAGCGTCGCGAGAGTCCTGTAGATGGCGGAGAAGGCCGGCAGACAAGCCATCAAACCCGCCATGCGCTGCGGATCGAGCGGGTTGATGCCATCGTAGGCCAGAGCCACAGAGACGAGCGGAAAATCCATCTGCTCTAGGAGCTTGTCGCCGTCCGGTCTCAGGTCGTCGAGATCCCAGTAGAGCTTGCCGCCCTCAGCGACGGATTCGTCACGCTTCAGGACGTACTCTGTGTCGAAGACGCCGAGGGAATGACCAGACTCGATTTGGTGACTGACAAGGTAGGTGGCCTCCCGGAAGCAATCGTATGTCGTGGCCGTCAACGTGTCACGATGTATGACGGACCAGACGGGAGAGAAGAATAAGTTGCTGTGGGAGACGATGGCCGCAGCCCATTCCAGGTGTCGGGACTCAAGAGGCCGAATCTCGTAGCGAGAAGGCAGGCTGCCGCGAAGGAAATTCATGATGGCTGAAACTGTAATTTAAAGTGTGCTTCCTGTGATCAGAGAAGGAGCCTTTGACGGAACAACATCGAGACTGACCGAGAAAACCCACAGAGGTATTTATCTCATCGCTAGCAGTTATTCAAGAGCGCCATAACATCCACTAATAGATTATTAAACATCTACTAATAATTAAGTCCTAGCCTTACTCTAAGGGTAACCTTATCGCTTCTCTTATACCCCCTTTATTTATATAATAAAAATACCTTTTAAAGAGAATCTTAAAGTACCTTCTAAAGTATCTAAGAGATTACTTAATCTATATATAGGGTTATACTAGCTAGGATATTATAATATATAATCTTAGTATTAAGGCTTTAATTAATTATTTTTTTAATATAATTTAATATAGCTATAATAGTAATAGCCCCTATACCTTAAAAAAGCCCTATAGCTATTACTATTACTACTCCTATTACTATAATACTAGCACTAGGACTTATAAATTATATATAATTTAAAAGCTAGGTTAGGTATATTAGCTAGTTATAAAAGGTAGGATCTAGGGCTAGGCTAGTGGTAAATAGCCTCTAGGGATAGCCTAAAGGCCAGCCTACTACTAGCCTAAAAGGGGGAGCTTATAAAAAAAAGGCTACTAGCTTAAAGCTATTATAGCTAATATAGCTAGTTAATTTTCCTAAGTCTTAAGGCACTGCGTTAGCTCTAGCACCTAGCTTTATAGTATATTAAATTAGCTTTACTTAAAAGCTTACCTTTTAAATAGCTTTATTACTACCCCTTTTACTACCTATTTCCTTATATTTATATTTAAAAGTATTATAATAATAGCAGCAGCTTTATTTTCCTTAACCTTAGTAATCTTAAATATACTTAGTAGCTAGCCTATTAATACCTTAAATAAGGGCAGTTAGACTAGATTGTTATATACCTACTAAGTAATTATATTAAGGTTTAGCTTATAATACTTATAGAGTTATAATTCTTACTTATTCTATATAAATTAATAAATATTTAAAAGTCTAAAAAATATTAAAGTTACTATATATAGCTTAAGATACTAATAAGGATTAAGATTATTAAGATTAAGCTTAATAATAGCTTTAAGCTTCTTAAATATCCTATACTAGCAAGGAAGGCCCTATTATACCTAAAAGGCACCTATATAAGCTAATAGTAGCCTTCTGCCCTACTTAAACGCCTTATAGGACTTCTCGCACTACTTAATTAGCTTATTTAAAGGTATATACCCTATTTTATATACTAATTTAGTAAAAATAGGGTATTAATTAGTCTATATTAGTTAAGTATAAATATTATATTAGAAGGTAATACTAAATTTCTTATAATATACCTTTATTATCTCCTAGATCTACTTATATAGCTTAAAGAAATTAGTAAAGTAATTACTAAAATACACCTTAAGCTTACTATTAGAGCTCTTTAAACGTAAGGTTATAATTAGCCTATAATTCTAATAAAGTAAACTAAAGTCTTTTATTAAGATATATACACTTAAGGTAATTAATAATCACTATAAACTCTAAAATTAGCTTTAAGTTCTTTATTAATAATAAAAATATAAAGTAAAGGAAGATTTAACTAGATTAAAAAGAAAATTTATTATAAAGCTATACCTACTACTTAAAAAATTAAGCCTTTATACTAGCATATATTACCTTAATCTAGGCTATAAAGATACTATTAGTATTAAACTTAAATCTATAAATACTAATTAATAGCGCTACTATTAATATAGCCTTAATTACCTATATTATAGTTATATAAGTATTATTTATAGCTTTATTAACTTTATTTTCTACCTCTAATCAATTATCCACATTAATATTATCCCTCTTTCGGGTATAAGCAGTTGTCGGTAAAAACCGGTAGAAGCGGAGGGATATAGTGTCTATAATCTAGAGGGGCATATACTCCTATATCTACTATACCTAATTATAATATAATAAATACTTAAGAAAAGGGATAGATTTATATATTTAAATATATCTTAGATATTTATATCTTTTTTAGCTTAATTAGAAAAGTTATAAAAGTTAAGCTAGATTATTAATATTATATTTATTATTATATATATTATTATACCCTATTTTAGAACTATTATATTAAAAGTTATAAGTCTATAAAGATAATCTTATAGAAAATACTTATAACTTCTTTAACTTCTTTAACTTTATTACTATTATTCTAATTCTATAAATAAAGCTATTACTATCTTTTCTTTATTAAATAATAAATTCTTTTTATTAAAAAATAAATAAATACTTACTTATATAAAAGGCTAAAAATATCTTAGAGTTAGATTTTTTTTTAAAAATAAAAACCTATAACTAATAATAAAAAATAATATTAAAAGCTTTTATTTATACTAAAGAAAGTAAATTAAAAAATAAAACTATTTTTATAATCCCTTAAGATTAATTTAAAGATAAACCTAATATTATTAATCTATTATAAAAAAGATCTTTTTTATAAAGAGAAAAATATTAATAATATTAATAATAATAAAAAATAATTATTATTTTAATTAATAATATACTAATAATTATAAGCCTTATTTAGCTAACTATTAAACCCTTACCCTATTTTCCTATCTTACTTAACTTATTAAATTCTAAATTAAATAAAAATCTAAGTTATTATAACTAAAAAAAGATAATCTAAATAACTTCTTTTAGCTAGATTATATTATTATCTTAATTATTAAGTACTATTTCTTAATTTCTTTTTAATATAGATATAATTAGAGCTTTAACGCTCCTAAAGCTAAAAGGCAAGGCTAAGTAGTCTAGCTAAATCTATATAATTAAAGAATTTATAAAGACTTATAAAATATAAATATATATTAATCTAAATAACCTTATAAACCTTAAGTTAAAAGACTAACCTAATCTAATTAAAAAAGCTAAATTTATAAACCTATTTAAAAAAAGAGATTATTTAATATTAAATTTAAATCTATTTAAAGTAAATATTAAAGTATATAAAAAAGAATTTAATCTTTAGTCCTATTAAATAAATATTATTAAAAAGGTCTAAGAAGTTAGAAATATAAAATATTAAATAAACTTAATAAAGTAAAGAGATAATAAAATATAATTTAAAAGAAATTCTACTTTCCTTAATAATATTAGTATTATTATTAGGGTATTAATATTAATATAATTTTAAAAATAAGAAAATACTATATATAATATTAACTTCTTTATTAAAAAACTTAAAAAAAGAATTACTTTACTAATAAATTATAATTAAAATTAAATAACTAAAAGGTTTTAAAAATATATAAAGACTAAAGAAAGTTATAATTAATTAATATAATTAATATAATTTAAAACTTATTAAAATAAATATTAGTAATATAATATTATTATAATTAATAAAGAAATTATTATTAATTTCTTCTTTTAATCTATTAAACTATTCTTTTTTATTTAAAATAAAAAGATAAATAATAAGTTAATTAAAAATAATTAAAAAATAATACCTTTAATAATAGGGAATATTATAAAGGACTTTAAACTTTATATTATTAAATAATACTAAGTTAATATTAATAATAAAAAATAGTATACTAAGGTAATTAATAAATTATATACTAATAATAAAATACTACTAATATTTTATTTAGAATATAGCCTTAACTTTAAATATAACCTTAAAGGCTAGTAAAAGGTTTACTAGGTATTCTTAGCTATTTATAACCTTATTACTAATTATAGCCTTTTACTAATATATAAATTAAAAGATAATTTAAAGAAGAAAGTTAATTAAAAACTTAAAGATATATCTAAAAATAATAAAAATATAAAAGCCTAGCTAAAGGCTAAATAAAATACTAAGATTACTAATAAAGTATATACTAACTAAAAGAAGATAAAAAAGAAAAAAAAAGTAATACTTAAGGAAGTTAATAATAAAAATAAGATTATAAGAATTAATACTTAAAACCTTTCTAATATATTAATACTTATATTTATAATAGCTATTATTAAAGTTAATAATATAAAGAATACTAAGGAAGTTAAAGATAGTACCTTAAAAAATACTATAATCTTTAACTTAAAATTAAATACTAATATCTTTAATAACATTAACTTTTTCTAAAAAAATATATTTATTTAGAATATAATAAATATTATTAAAGTAAGAGATTTAAAATTAATACCTTTAAAATAAGAAAAAGCTATAATAAAAGTTAACTTTAAAAAAACTATAATAATTACTAACTATTATTATATACTTAAAATATATACTAATATTATCTTAATATTTTACTTTAATAAAAATAGTTACTATTAAAATACCCTTTAAAATTAGATTATTAATAAAACTATAAAAAAAATACTTATATACTTAATAGTTAATTATAAATAATATATTTTAGTAAAAAGGATTTTAAAGATAGTAAATTAAATTAAGACTATAAGAAATATATTTATAGTATTAACTTAAGTATTTAATTTAAAGGATTTTAAGCCTTTAGCTTAAGGTACTAATAATCTTTAGCATTATTATCTAAAATATATAAGTTAAAAAGTACTAAAATAAGCTATTAAGATAGTCCTAAGGATAAAGATTATAGAACTAAGGACCTATAAATATAAAATCTATATTATAAATAAAGCTTATTAAATTATCTTTAAAAATAAACCTAAAATACTTTTATAAAGAGCTAAAGAAATTCTTAATATTAATTTTTTATATTAGTTAAAATAAGCTTATAATAGTTATTATTATTAGATTATCTTTACTTATATAAATACTAACTTTTATTTTTATTTCTCTTTTATAAAAAAACCTAAGATTAAGTTAGCTAAAGCTTATATTTAAGATATATTATAAATATAATTTAATATATATATTAAAATCCTATAGTTAGATAATAAAAAGGCTTTTTTTATAAAAGTAAAAATTAAAAAGATTAATAATAATAGAACTAATATTTATTTATTATTTTTATTATTACTTTAGTAAAATAGCTATATTAAAAGGTTAGTAATAGTAATTAAAGAAAAATTAAGGGTTATAATAATTAATATAAATCTATTAGAGAAAATATAAGTAAATATATACTATATTACTATTTATTTTCTTAATTAAATATTAACTTCAGATAAATTTAAAAAATAGTTAATATTATATAAAAAATAGTAATTATAAATAAAAAAGACTAACCCTTTATTCTTTTATTTATTTAAAGACTTAAAACTAAAGGTATTTTATTTAAAGATATTTAGTTATATTATTTATTTTATTAAAATTAAAGTCCTAAAAGCTATTAAGAATTCTAAGAAAGTTAAGCCTTTTAAGCTTAAGATATATATAGAATACCTAATAAAATATAAATTATTAACCTAATATATAATCTAGATCTTATTTTTATAGATAAAGAAGATTATAAAGATTACTAATATTATATTTAATAAGTTTATAATATATTATTCTAACTAGAAAAAGAAAGCTAAAAGATTTAAAGAATATACTTACTAAATCTTAAAGTTAATAAAAATATATAAGATTAATAATACTAATACTTTATAAGACTTAGGACTAGATTAATCTATAGGTATTAATATTAGCTAATTTAATTAAATTAATCTAAATATAAATAAAGATATAAAAATAATTAATTATAATATAAATAATAATACTAATAATAATAAAAGAATTTCTAATTATATTATTAATTATATTATAAAAAGAGAGATAGAAAATAAAGCTAATAATAAAAAAAAAA
>NQYQ01000037.1:0-25014 GCA_003055925.1 Escovopsis sp. Ae720 | reverse complement strand
TATTAATCTATTTATTTATATTACCTTAATAGCTAAGATATTAGCTTTTTTATTTTACTTTTATATAAAGATTATATTTTTTATAGATTTGTTTTTTTCCTTTTATATATTTCTAACTAATCCCTTTACTAAAGGCTTATTAAGATTTTATAAAATAAACTTTAAGATATTATTTATAAAGATACTTTATTAATATATAAGGCTATAATAAAGAAGTAAAAGGAAAAAGTAGCTTAGTAAAAGATCTAGTAAACTATTTATAAATATATCTATCTTACTTTTATTATAAAAAGGAATATTATTTTATATTAATTATTAATAATAATCTTTTATATTATAATAAAGTTCTTAAGTTATTATAGTAAAGGTATTTATATTAACTTTACTATAAAAGGTAGTTCTCCCTAGCTATCTTTAAAAGATTACTATAAGCTAGAATCTTAAAGAGGCCCTTTAGTAAAAAAAGGATCTAATTATTATACTAAAGTAGGTAAAAAGGGAGAAAAAGGAGAAAAAGTAGAAATAGTTTTACTATATAGTTAGAGTTAATAGTAGGTTTAGGCTACTTAATTATCTTTTTTTACTTTATATATAAGGTAATATTTATAGGTTTTTATTACTTTTTATAATTAGAATTAAATTATATTTTTATTATTTTCTTTTCCTTTTTATTATTTATTATTCCTATTTACTTTAGCTTTTCTTTATATTTTTTAACTAATATCTTATTTATAAAGTCTAACCTTTTTATCTATATATTATTTATATTTAAATATTTAACTTATTTAATAAAATATAACTAATATTACTTTAAATACTTATACTTTATAATATACTTAATCTTAAATATTTCTTTTACTATAAAAGAATAATTTATTAGTTTAGTAAGTTTACTATCTCTATTATAATAAAGCTTAAGGTTAATAATATTAAAAATATTATAGATTTATACTAAACTAGGTAATTATAATTTATATATAAGGCTATTTATACTAACCTTTCTTTTAATTTAGTAAAGATTAATATACTTTTTTATAAGCTTTTTAATTAAATATTTTAAGTTTAAGTATTTTATAAAAATTAAGACTTAATCCTTAACTATAAACTTTCTATTATTTCTCTTTATATTATATTAATATTTCTAAATCTATTATATATTTTATAATAATTTTATAATAAGTTTTTAGATAGCCTTTATTATATAAATATATTCTATTATATTATTATTTAATCTTTATAATAAAACTATATTTATTTTTAAAAACTTTACTTAATAACTATATAATAAGTATATTAGTAACTTATTTATATTAAAATACTTAAAGGTATTATATATAAACTAAGTAAAGGGTAGTTTATTAGCCTAATTAAGCTATTTTTTATTATAAAAGGTTTATAAGTAATACTTAATAAGCTAGTTTTAATATTCTATTTAGTTATTAGTTTAAAGGTAAAAGAAGATATATTATTATTTATATAAAAGAAAGTAATAAAAGCTTTACTAAAACCTACTCATAAAAACTAATCCTTAGTTTAAGATAATATTATATAAAAGCTTATAAAGATTATAAATATATTTAAATATTAAGTTTATAAATCTTTTACTAATAATTTTCTTATAAGTAAGAATATAGACTATAAACTTTATAAACTAGTTAACTATTATTAAGATTATATTAAGTTCTTTATTCCTTTTTTAGATTAATAGTAAATTAATAATAAAGTTTATTAAGATTTTCTAAAATAGCTATTTAAATATAAGTAATAGAGTAAGTTAACTATAAGGTTAGTAATATCTAGCTTTTATTAGCTAATAACTATTATATATTTATATATATTCTTTTATATTTCTTTTTATTTCTTTTTAATAATATATATTTATAATCTATTATAATATTTAGCTTACCTTTTAATATTTTATTAATAAATTATTATATAATAATATTAAAACTTTTACTTATAAACTTAAAAGTATATATACTTATCCTTAATATATTATAAGGCCTTAATTATTAGTTTTTTAGCTATTTATACTTTTATTATTTTAATTAATATTTAGTTTTACCTCTTTTTATAATATTATTTATATAAAAGTATCTTTTTACTAAGTATTATATATTACTTTTAAAAGAGTTATAGGTTTATTTAATATATTAATAACCTTTATTAAAGGTTTTTATATACTTAGTATAATTTATTAGGTTATATACTAAAGATAGGCTAAAATTCTTCTAATAAGTAAAATAAGGCTAAGTATAACCTAAACCCCTTTACCTTTTTTTACTTTTATAAGTTTATTAAAAAAGCTATATTAAATATTTAGGTTTCTTTTAAATACTTTATTTATATTTATATCCTTTACTTTCTAAGTATTTATAAACCTTTATAGTATTTTAAAGAAATAACTTTACTTTTTTTTTTTTTTATTTTACTATCTTAAAAGTCTACCTTCCTTAATAGCCTATTTACTAAGTTCTATTACCTTAATAAGTATTTAATCCTAAAGTTAAATAAGCTTAAATAGGTTAAAGCCTAGGCCTAATAATCTAAGAGTTTTTACTTTTTTATAAAGTAAATATAATTTAAATAATTAATTATTATTAAAACTTCTTCCTTTATATATATAAAATAATACTATTATATTATAAATACCTTTATAATTATTAATATCTTTATATTTAATATTAAGTAATAAAGTTATATTCTTTTAAGTTTTTTTAAAAGAAATATTATTAGGTTTTATTAGCTATTTATTTATTATTATAATAAAATTACTTTAATTATAAAGTTTAAAGTATTTATTTTTACTTAAATAAGTATTACTAAGTTAAAGTATATAAATAATAATCCTTTAATAAACTTCTTTTTTAGCTTTTTAAATATAATATATTTTTAAATACTAAGAACTATTAATTTAATTTAACTACCTTTTATTAAGTTTATAAAAAATATTATAATAATATTATATTTTTTTATAAACTAATAATAAAATCTAATAAATCTAAAAAAGAATAAAATATTTTAAATATAAGTAGGTTTAGGCTAATCTATAATAGTCTAAATATATTTCTTTTTTATATAGATTTTTTATAAAAAGACTATAAACCTAAAATAGTTAATAATATCTTTTTTAAAGGTATACTTTTTTAGGTTTATAAATAACCTAGCTTATTATAACCTTATAAATACCTCCTTTATATATTATATATATTTAGCTAGATTATTATTATAAATAAAAATATTATTTAAATATATAATATAAGTATAATTTATTAGATTATATAGTACTTTATTAATATATTTTTAAAAGGTTATAAGGGCATTTATAAGCCTAAATAGTATAATATAATATTTGAAGTAATTATAATAATATTAAAATATAGTCTTTTACTTATCTCTTTTTTAAATTTAAATCTAATAATAAATATCCTTTAAGTCTAATTTAGTAAAAACCTTTATATTTTAAAGGTAATTAAGGATCTAGTTTATTAAAGGTAAAGGTATAATATTTTTATAAGTTACCTAGTTTAAGATATAATAGTTTATATAAAGCTATAGTTTATTACTCTTTTTTAATATAAATAATATAAAAGCTTTAATAGAACTATTAAAGCGCTAGATTTATCCTTTTTTTATAATATTTTTTAAATATTAGTAAAAAGTTTTAGTTTAGCTAGGGCTAAGGTATAGATAGATCTCTAAGGAGGTAGGTTCTTTTTTAAAATAAGTTTAATTAAGTAAGCTTTTTTTAATAAAAGGGCTAGCTTTATAATAGCTTTAGTAAAGAAAACTTTTTTATACTTTTTATATTTAAGAGATAATATTAGTAGGTTATTAGGTATATTAGTAGGTTCTTTATTAGGTCTTAGTAGGTTATTAGTACTTATTAACTTAGTAAGGATTATAATATAGTAAACTATTTAGTATTTAGTAATTATTTTATAAGTTAATTTTAAAAAGAATAAAAAATTAAAAGATTTATTATATAAAGAGTAATTCTATATATTTTATTTCTAATTAATCTAAAGGTTTATAATATAGAACTATAAGTAACTTAGAATTATATTTTTTTTTATTTTAATAATTATATAAGAAAGGTATATATTTTTTTTTACTTTTTAGTTATTCTTTATTTTAAATAGTTTTAGGGTTTAGCTATAAATCTAAATAATAGCTTTAATAGTAATTATATAAACCTTTAGGCCTTTTAGGAGTTTATTAAGGTTTTTAATAAGTTAGTTACTTATTAGGGTAATATTACTATTAAGGTTAAAGATTTTATTTAGGTTAGTTTAGTACTTATTAATTTAAATATATTCTTTCTTTATTATAATAAAGTCTAAACTAATAGGTTCTTATACCCTTTATATAGCTTATACTAGTTCTATATTAGAGCTAATAGGCCTATAAAATAGCTATATATTAGGTATATTAGGATATTATTATATAGTATAATTATTAAAGTAGTATTATATATATAAAGGTTTAGAATACTATGCCTTTATATAAGGTTTATTATACTTAAAGTATCTACTATAAGGTCTATTATTACTAAAAAAGGGACCTAAAAAGAGAAGGTTTAGTTAGGGTTATTATAAAGCTAGGGTAAGGTTTATATTAGGCCTAGATAATTAATTAGTTATTATTAGTATAAGTATAGGCTTTAGGGTAGCTATACTTAGTTTTTAGGATAGAATTATATTAGCTTATATTCTTTAAATATAAAGTTCTACCTAAGTTATAAGGATCCTATTATAAAGGATTTTATTTTATAATAAGATATATAATTTTATAAGAAAGTTTTTAATATAAAAGTTATTAAAAAGAGAGTTATAAAATTTATACTTTATAGTTTTATAATAATTAAAAAAGCTTTAAAATATTTAGGTAAGGTACTAGCTTATTTTAATAATCTAAATGCTAATATAGTAGCTATAAGTATATATATTATTAAAGCTTACTTTTAGCTAGATTTAGAAAGCCTATTAAGTTAGCTTTTTAAAGGATCCTTAGAATTTACCCTAAAGAAAGATAGTAAATTTTTTAAAGAGTTTAAGTTTAAATTTATTAATAATATAAAAAATTTTTATAAGGTTATTTTTAAAGTTATTATAAAAGGTTATAAATTAGATATTAAAGGATATAATAAAAGATATATATTTAAACTAACTTTTACCTTTATATTTAGAAGGTTATTACTATAAACTTCCTTTAAGTCTTAGTTACTTAGCAAATACCTTTTTCTAAGGCTTTATTAAGGTTAATAGCTTATATTTAGATAGGTTAAGGGTTACTGCTTTACTATATTAGATAGCTTTCTAGTATTCTTTTTTCTTATAATAGCGTTTTTATTATATATTTTTATAAATTAAATAGTTAAGGTTTACTTTTAAAAGCTTATTTAAAACTTTAGGTTATTTATTTAAAGTATTAGTTATAGCCTTATCTTATTATAAGATATATAATAAGCCTTTAATTAGTTAAGCTAAGGCTATTTAGAATATATTATAGGTAGTTATTATTTTATAACCTATTATTAAGTAAATTTTTATTTTTAAAAAAAGTAATTATATTATAAAGATTAGGTTAAAGATATATAATAAAGAGTAATAAAGATATAAATATATAAGTAGGTATATAATATAGTATATAATAATTGCTAGCCTTTTCTTAGAGGTTTAGCTAGCTAAGGCTTATATAGGCGTTCCTTTCCCTATAAGTTATATATAAAGGCATATGCCCTTATGCCTGCTCCCTTCTTCCTTTATAAGGACGCTTCCCTCCTAGGTGGCTCGTGATATAAAGGTTAAAGGGTAATCCTAATAACTTAATTAGATTAATTAATAAAAAACTATAAAAAATTCTCTATAAATTACCTAAAAGTAAAAAAAAAGGTAAATTAACCCTCTTAAAGTAATAAAAATAGGTAGAATTAGGGTAATAAGGAATAGTAGAATTCTAATATTCTTTATTAACCTCTCTAACCTATAAACCTTCTTTCTTTTCTAACCTCTTTAATACTAATTATACCTTTTATATTAAGACTTAGTAACCCTTAAAGACTAGATTATCTATTAATATAAATAGCTAAGACCCTTAATCTTAATAATATCCCTAATCTAAAAGATAACCTTAGAATAGAATATAAATAATAAATAGATTATAAAAAAAGGAATAGAAAAAACTTCTTAAAAAATAACTATAAAAGATAATAAGTTAATTATATTACTTATACTTTTATTAACCTTATAATCTTTAAAGCTATAATATTTAAAATATATATTAATAATATACCTTTACTTTTTTAATACTTTATCTAAGTAAAAAAGCCTATTTTTTAAATATTAGGTTATTATAATAAAATATAAAATTAAAAAGTAAATAAAGATAAAGATATTTATTAAAATACTAGTTTAATAAATACCTTACTAATCCTTAATCTTATTAAAGTAAATATATATATATAAGTATAATAAGAATAGATATATTATAAGATTTAAAGTATAGCTAATAGCTTAAAAAGATTACTAAAAGGATCTTTATAGAAAAAATACTTATATAGCTATATTTATAATAAGTTTATTTTATCTTTTCTATACCTTATATTATAAGCTTAACTAAAAAACCTAATAATATAGTATTATTAATATATTTCTTAATATAAACCTAAATAAAAATATCTTTTATAATATATTACTAAGCTTTTTAAAACCTAGCTTTTATTTTAAAATATTAAAGGCTTTATATAAACTATAAAGATCTCTTAAGCTATAATTTAATAAGATTACTAAATACTTTAAAAACTATAGATTTTACTAATATAAAGAGGACCCTTATATATTTATTAAAAAAATATAATTATCTTTTTTTTTATTAATAATATTATAATCCTTTATAATAAAAAAGTAAAAAAGAAATTTAAAGAATTTAATTATAATCTTAATAAAATATATAAAGCTAAATCTTTTAAAAAATTAAAATAATTTCTTAGTATTAAGATTATTAAAAATTAAAAAATAAAGGAAATATAATTCTATTAATTATCTTATATAATTATAGCTACCTAGAAATTTATCTTTAAATAATTAAAAAGGTAAAGAAAGAAGCTATTACTATTATTACTAAAAGAACTAATATATCTAAATAAAGGATAGATAATAAAAAAAGAAATCGCCTATTATACCTTTTTAGTTAGTATAATTCTCTACCTATTATATCTTATAAGAATTAATCTTATATTTTTTATAACTAAGCTAATATAATATATAAAAAATCCTTTAAAGTATTATATTTAGCTTACTAAAAAAGTCTTTAAATATACTTATTATATTAAAAACTAATCTTTATATTATATAACTAATAATAAAATAAATATACTTTTTTTATCCTTTAATATATCTTTTATAGATAATAAAGTAATAAAAAAGTTATTATAAAGCTATATATTTTAGATATTTAGTAAACTAATTATATAAAAATTATTTTAATAGAATATTATAATAATATTTTTAACTAAAGCTAAATTATTAGCTCTTTTTAATATAGCTAAGGAATAAATAGCCTTTAAAAAACTATTAAAGAAATTAGGTATTAAAATTAGCTTAAATAATATAGCTTTAATCTAATATAATAATATATAGATTATATTAATTATTATAAATAACCTTTAAAAGATTTAAATAAAGCTAAAGTATATTAATATTTAAAGATATTAGCTTTATAAAGCTTAATTAAAAGGAATTATTAATATAAAGTAATTACCTTTAGTAAGAACTTTAGCTAATAGTCTTATAAAGGCCCTAATAAGTTAATAATAATTAGAATTTATTAAATAATTAGATCTAATTAATAGACTTAATAATACTATAAATAATAATAAAGAGATCTTTAAATAACCTTATTTTTTATATTTTATTTAGATTATTATTTAAAGGGATATATTAGTAAAAACTAATAAAAGTAAAGGGATATAATATTTATAATCTAAAAAGGTTTATACTTTTATATCTACTATACCTAACTATAATATAGTAAATACTTAAGAAAAGGGATAGATTTATATATATAAATATATCTTAGATATTTATACCTTTTTTAGCCTAGCTAGGAAAGTTATAAGAGTTAAGCTAGATTATTAATATTATATTTATTATTATATATATTATTATGCCCTATTTTAGGACTATTATATTAAGAGCAGTAATACACTAAGCTCAATCTTCCTTTATACAGCCTATAAGCTTATAGCCTATAAAAGTACTAACCTAGTACTTTTTAATATAAAGGGTAATATTCTTTATAATATACTAAGTATAAAGCTACTATTAGGTATTAGAAAATACCTTTTTTAAGGCATTTTTTAGCGCCTAATTAAAATCTATAATAATCACTTAAGAGAAAGGGATACTAACCTTAACTATAATAAGTAAAAGTTAACTAAAAAGCTAGATAAAGGCATTATAATCCTCCTTAGTAATAAGGCTAAAGCTATAACTAAAGTTTATATAAAGTAATATAATACCTATAATCTAGAAAAGTAAGAGATTAAAGTAGTTTACTTTATATATATTATCTATTATTAAAAGCTCTAGGCTTTATTATTAGTTATTAATATTAACTTTATATATCTAAAAGATACACTAAAGCATCCTATTTAGTCTATAATTAATACTATAGTAAAATATATACTTATTATTCTAAAGGATCTTTAAAAAGGCTTAGATTAATATATAAGGGCTATACTAGCTTTATTATAAAAGACTTTAAATATAGCAAATATTATTAACTATAACTATTAGTAAGGAATATTCCTTACTAATTTAGCTAATAATTTCCCTAACTATGATATACCTTAACTATAACTAGTCCTTAATAAGTTACTTAAGATAATTATAACTAAATTTAGCTTATATATAGTAATAGAGGGATAATAAGGCTGCTAATATTTTAATTAGATTATAATTATAATCGCTTTACTTAATATTAAAAAAGTAAAGATTAAACTTTAAAAGGTAATAAATATTAATAAAAAATAGGTATTAGGTCTTTTTTATTAATATTTAATACTTATTTAAGTTTTATTTCTACTTAGTATATTTCTTACTTAATTTATATTAAATAATAATAGTATGCTTACTATAAGTAAGGATATCTAATCTTTTCTTACTAATACTAAAGCTAAGCTTTACCTATATACTTTAAAGCTCTATATAGGCCTTAATTTTAAAGAAAAAATAAATATATAAAAGGAATATAATAATAAAGTATAAATAATAAAAATAAAGGCAATATAGGCAGCGTAGGTAGCGTAGGTAGTATAGGTAGTATATAAGGCTATTATAAAGGTAAAGGTTAATAGAGATATAGCCTTATAATATAGAATTTGGTATTAAGGTTTAATAGCATAAGTTATATAGCCTATATATATAAGTAAATATATATATAGAGAGATTAAGTAACCTCCTAGATACTCTAGAAGATACTTTAAGATTCTTTTTAAAAGGTATTTTTACTATATAAATAAAGAGAGTATAAAAGAAGTAATAAAGTTACCCTTAGAGTAAGGCTAGGACTTAGTTATTAGTAGATATTTAATAATCTATTAGTGGATATTATGGCGCTTGTTATTCAAGGGTTGACCCACGTGATAAAGTGCTGATGCTGATGCTCCCCACTCGAATCTTTTCCTCCCGCTTATCAGTACATGATAGAATCGTGTTAATAATCTTATTCAGGTTTCAAGAGGGGAAGACAGGCGAAATCGGCTCCAAAAGCGCTCTCGCGCCGGGATTTGTCGGATCAACGCCGTTTAACACTCGGTGGGTGCAGATGGATTGAGCCACAAGTCGCCCTGGACGTACGTGGGTGATTAGAAAAGCGATGCAGTAGGAATGCAAGGGGGTCGAAAATGTCGATTTCAAGTTACAGGGCTGCGTCATTTGTTTGTCTCGTCGGGGACGGGAATGTGACACATCATGATTCATATTCAGGTCGTGAGACCGGAGCGGGGACATCATGTCCTACAACTCTCCCTCGCCCTTACTCTTCAACTTGAGGGTCCCCCTCGAGACGGTGTCTATGCTACCACATTGCGGCCAGCCTTGAGTGACACATTCGCCCGTCTCCTTCCCGTCGTCCAATCCAGGCCAAAGCAACGCCCTTCCCATGCCCAACTTCCACCAAAGATTCCAGTAGGTCTCCTCGAAGAGGCGCATCCAGAGTCTGACCAAGGGCATGCGCAGCCACACTGCATAAAACCTCCACCAGTGGCGGTCATATGCCACGATCACTGAGGGGTCCAGTACTATTGGGGCCCCGCCAGTCACGTTTGTGATGCTCAAGGGGAGCAACGCACACTCAGAGATGATGCATTCTGGCGGCTGCTCGAATCGCAGAGCACCCGCGTTCCAATCCGAGTCACTGTCTCGCAGTCCAGGATCTAGCAACATATCCCCGTCGAGCACGACGATTCCATTCCAGCAGGTGCCGACCTCCAAGACTCGTCCTCGACGTACCGATCTCTTGTCCTCGTGCGACGTGAAGAACGGCCAGAATCCGCTGACGGGCCGCCCACAGCTGTCGCGAAGCACCCAAGTGTCGTACAGCGTCGCACCGTCCATGTCCAGACTGCAGGCCATGCGCCTCCTCGCGGGCGTGTGCAACGCCCCGTCGCTCTCGATCATGTCGTCCCCGCCAACCGCAGCGATGAGCTTGAGGACATCGGTGTGATGATACACGACGTCGTTGAGCATGATGACGTTCTCAAACCGCACGCCCAGGTGGCCCAGTGGCTCCAAGATCCCGTTGCGAAGATTGGCCATGTAGCTCATCCTATGCTTGATGCTGTGCCAGGGATTATCGAGAGGATAGCCCCTTAGGCCTGACGTGATGTTGACGCTGTGCCGGACTTGAAGCCGTCTTAACTTGCTTCCAAAGTGCAGGAGCTTGCTGGCAGTGTAGTCGTCGCTGTCATTCTCGGACAAAGACACGTAGACGTTTGATGGGCCGAGGGAATCGATCAGCCTCAGGGTTTCAGAAGTCCAGGAGTCCAGTACCTTCTCGTTGTTGAAGAAGGAGGCCGCGATGAAGTAGCTCGCATTGCGCGAACGATGCGATCGGAAGGTCGGCGAGGATGCCATGATTGATGACGCCGAGGGGAAGGGCGATGCGATGCCCCGCGTGTAGGCCCATAGGCTGAACGCTGCACCACAGGACCAGAAGATGAGACGGAGCATTCGGCGCCCTCTCCCATTGCTGCGGCTACCGCTGCGGCTGTCGCTGTTTGACCTCCAGTTCCTCGGTGCCGCAAAGCTCGACCCGGCCGACGACGGCAGCAAGTATGGAAAGCTTGTTACCCTCTTCCGTCCGCCATCATGGGATGGGGAGGAAAATGCGGTCCATGCTTCGGCAATGACTTGAACCGGAACGTAGAAAAGAGTGACCGCGAGGAAGACGCTCAGGGTAATGGAGTTGTGTGTCAGGATGAGTGGGAAGAGGCGGAAGTAGAGTGTCGGGAGGACGATGAGGAGGGCGACCTCGTGATGAGACCGGCAGTGGTGGAAGTGAGCTGTGAGTTGACGACGGAGAGCCGACAGTCGTGCTTGAGGAGAAGTGCCATGCCGAGTTCCGTAGGGACTGACCAGGCTGTGAGCGATGTCGAGACCGTCGCGAGAAGGGTTGCCGCGGGAGGAGCCGAGCTTCACGTCGTCATCATTCGTCATCGCGGATTCGATTTTCGCGCCAAACACATTGTTCTATTTTTAACGAGACAAGACGCGGCTTAAGTCAGACGCGCCGGTGTTTGCGACTTCTTTTTGTGGGTGATTCTTATAAACAGTTATGTACCTAGTAGGTAGCGATCATGCCTCCTTGATCCTCTGTGGTAACGGGGGACTGAGTACCTGGTAGTACTGTACGGAGTACTACCTCCATGTACCTACTGTAGCCAGACAGTACAGAGTACCGCGGAGTCCCTGTACAGATACCTGTACTAACGGAGTACTAGGTGGAACGGATGTAACAAACGAGGGAGCCGTTATCGAGGTGCACGCCCGCATGCACCAGCCCCTTACCCCCTGAGGAGAGTTCCCGGAACACTAACCCTAACCCTCAAAAAAGTTACCCCTTTTGAGTTCATCAAATCCATTCAACTCTTTTTAAGCTTTAACAATACAGAGCCAAAGATAGATCATGCGCGCGCAATAGGCCCAGAAATCGATCAGTAGGGAACATGGATTGTACTCCTTAGTTCATCGCCCTCGGCGTCCACTTCTTGGCCGTGATCTCATCATCAACAACATCAACCACATAGTCCACAATCCCGCTGCTCACTCTAATCTCCTGCTCCTCGTCCAGATACTCATCGAGGACTATATCCTTCACCTTTCGCGACCCTTCTATGAGGCTCCGAGCGCCTAGGCGATTATGGTAATGCTGTTTCGCAAGCATCGCACATAATGCCGCGTCTTTGCGAACCTTGAGCCTGATGTCGCCCACAAATTTCTCCTCTCCGGGGCGGGAGAGATCGACGGGGAGACGTAGTTCCTGCTTCAACTCCAGAAGATACTTGTGCGTGATGACGGCCTGTTCGCCGGTAGAGAATGGTAGAAAGGGGATAAAGTCCGATATGCGGCCGGTTACGGGTCCCTGTGATTTAGTCAATACCCCAGTCTTCATTTCTTGGATGGGAAGAATCAAGGTTAGAGAGTTTGATGGGGACATTTGATGTACAAAGTCATAGTAGGGAGTGAGGAAAGGCTGCACGCAACGTACGCCAAACATCTGCAAGAAGCCCTCTCGGAGCTGGTCCGAGAGCTTGCGCGCCGAACGGGAACGTACGTCTCTCTCGTCACTATAGATTTCTTCGTTATGTTTGTAGAAGTTCAGAATTCCATCATCCAGGGAATTTGTCGCCAAGATCCAGATAGTGTTAGAACAATCGACCTTGTTTCCGGTGCGTCGATCTTGATATTCGCCTGAGAAAGCACTCAAGGTCAGCACTGAAATCATCAGTCGATCACATCAATGAGTATGGGCTGCCCCATCTTACCATTGTCAAACGGAAGCAGCAGGGACTGATGAATCTCTCGTGTCGTCTTCTCAAACTCATCGAGGAAGACGATGCACCTCTTTCCCGAATTCGCAGAGAGAAAGTTGTTGACGGCCGATCCCTGATCGTGCCCTTGGTAGGGAGGCCTCGGACCGAACAATTCGATCTCCCGCGTCACGACGGTGCAGTCTACAACCTCCAGATGCAAGGAAAGCAGTCGACCGAGCTGGCGTGCGAGCTCCGTTTTGCCATGTCCGCTTGGTCCGGCGAAGCAAAGCACAAGGGGCCGCACAGTAGGCATTGAGATGTGCCTGATGAGCTGCTGAACCAGCACGTCAGTAGCAACTCCCTGACCGACGAGGAAGTACGGAACCCCCAGGAGATCCTCTGCGCGTCTGAGCCGAGTGACCTGGCGTTGCCTGGTTGTAGGCGGCTTCAGATTGGTGGCTTTATGGAGAAAATATCGGTGCGTCAGGTTCATAGATGCCCGAAGCTGAGCGACCGTCTCCGGGGAGCACCATGCAGTTGGCGAATCGGAGTCAGGATTCTCGGTGGACGAAACCTCCTCGGTCATGGTGGCCACGGTGTCCCGTAGATACGGGCTGAAAAGGGGCTCTGGGATGTTGAGTGGCGAGGCACCTAGGCTGAGAAGGGTGCAAACCATAAGTGTCGTATCGACCTCTCGCGTCTCCCCACAAAGAATGGCGAATGCCAGCAGAGGGGTCCGAGACGGGGCATGGCATGCATCGACATGGGCGCCGAACTGAACCAGAAGGCGCACCAGGCTCACGTCGTATGTGCCCACCGCGTAGAAGATGGGGCCAAGGCCCATGACACTGCCATTGATGTCTCGCTTGACGTCGGCGGGTTTGAAAATGTTCAAGTACCGTCGAATATCTTGGAGCCAAGCGCCGTGTTGCACGAGTCTGGCGAGGGTGGCGGGATCGAAATTTGGGTCCTCTGCATGCATGTCTGGGAATTCCAGGACTGGGAGAACAAAGTCCCATAATGCGCGCTGATTGTTGGTCTCTTCCGCCCCGTTCGGGGGGCTGACACTCTGCGTGCCTGGAGCCGGCTGGCCCATCGGATCGCTGAGATCCACGTTGGTGGAATCTGTCGATGGGGTGTTGGCCTCCGTGCTCTGTCTCGAGCATGGCAACGATTGGACAGGGAACCCAAAGATTACCGCGCTTCCTGCATCATTCACGGGATTGACAGTGAGGGGCTCCTGGGGTTGTGCTGCTTCTTGTTGCTCGTATGATTGCATGACTTGGTGATGCCTTTTCACACTTTTTAAGTCATTCCCGTAGACCTGCAGAGTGGTTATCAGCATTGGATTAAAACAAAGGGAATGAGAGATGGGGCGGTGCCTCGAGATGCAGCTGTCAATACTGCATCTCGGACAGCGAGGCACATACCTGGAGCAGTTCGATAGCCCGGTCCTCGCTGAAGCCACAAGCTTCTATGGCCTCTTTGATCAGGTTTTCGGGGGGTATCATCTCCATTTATGTCCCAATGTCCAAGACAGTTGATAAGTGTCAATGTATAAATCGAGTCGTCGTCAGATGCGGAGTGGTATGGAATCGTGAGCGGGGAGTCGAAGGGGTTATATGCTCGTCCGCCAAGCATGCCAATGAGCATCCCACGGTCCATTGATGTACATACACGTACCAGAGAGGGTACTGATCTCCCGACGAATAGAGAGAGAATAGGGAACTAATTGAACACTAGACCTAGTACTATCGTGTGCATGTCCCTCCTGAGGTAGATACATGCCAGCGAGTCTGAGAGGCGATGAGGCAAGGTGTACTCGTGCCCATGAACCACGAGTACGAAGATACACGTATATGCATCAATGCGTCGAATAGATCCTTTTCTAGAGAGATTCCCTGCCTCACGCTTCATGCGTCTCCTTTGACCCTTCAGACGGGCCGCATGGACGTAAATCCAGATCCTTGATCAACGAGGCCGATTCCTCAAGCGCCACGTCCTTGGCTCGCAAGGACGCCTCGAGATCCTGGCACATGGCCTGCAAGTCTCGAAACTGCCTCGAAACCTCCTCTCCATTTGCCATGTGAAAGGCAAGGAGCCGCTGCAGCTCATCTACCTCCTCTTGCTTCTGTGCGAGTTGGACGGATGATTGCCTCTCCATCATCCGCTCAACAGCCTGGATTCTGTCAAGCGCAGCCTGGTGACCTCGCCGCTCCAAGGCAACCTCGTCCCGAAGATGCGACACCTCCGCCTCCAAACTGGAGATCGTCACTCCTTGATGTTCAGTCCTGCTCTGGGAGGCCAACAGGTCCAAGACCAACTTGTCCATGCCGCGTACAGGTACAGCAGGGTCCAGGCGCGCCGCGGTGGAGGGAGGGGCTTGGTAGCCGCGAAGATCAAGGCGCTCTTGTTGCGAGATTTCCATGTCCATGTCCGTCATGATTGTGTCGTGGGCAGTGCTTCGCGGGATAGAGTTCGCCCGTTGAGCCCGTTGAGCCTCAGACCGGAGGGCGATCTGTTTCAGTTCCATGGCGTTCATGCTGCTTGACTGTGCGGAGGCGTCAGGGGCAGACATCTTGGCGGCAGTGTGATCTCCCTGGGTCGGATCTGAATTCTCGATGACTCTATGATACTCGTATTCTTAGTTCGATATCAAACAAAACACTGATGCTGACTAGTGCAGGACATCCTGGACCTTTTGGCTGCGGCGATGACTTCATTTATCTCTCGAAGTGCCAGCGATATTTCCTGATCCGCGCGGCCGCCAAAATGGCGCCGACTTTATGTGCCCTCCATAAGATGAGTAGGTCCTGGGTCACAGCAGAGATGCAACCCATCAATACATCCATGCAATCCATGTCTACCCTTTCCCAATGTGTGGCCACAACAATGTCGATGCCTCGTCTGGCCATGGAATACGGATCCCGGTGTGCAGATGAAACGAGAGGGATGCTGCGCCTCCATGGGGATCGGCGCATTCTCCGGCGTCAGGCAGTCTTGACGTATCATCGCAACCCCAGCAAGATCCAATGAAGGCGATTGCTTGAGGCCTGATGCGGGAGGCCTAGTAGCAGAGGCCGTTCAGGTCGGCTCGCTGCATTGGCTGGTCACGACCAGCTTGGTGATTGAAGCCATCGTGTCAGGTTCTAACAGGCCGAGCAAGTAGCCCGCTCGAAGGGTGGTCGAGCGACTGGCGGAGCGTCAATGCTGCATCCAGCCTAAAGCACGACTTCAATGTGTCTCATTAATCCTTTGAAGTGGCCTCAGCCAGGCGTCAGAGTTAATGGAACCCGTTAGTGAGATGGATCAATGAGATGTGCCATTAATTTGATTGGATCAATTGGTCGCAATTCTCGGGGAAAGACGCGGAGTCACCCCTTTAGAGTCATGAAGGGCCGTCCGCAGATTCATTTATGCAGATATTCCTGCCCACCCTAGCCTTGGGAATCAACCTCTCTACTTGCATACAGGGCGGGGGGGAGGCCAATCTATTCGATTGGCCCATAAGACTTCAAGCATCTACACCACCTCACACATACATACTCCGTACATACATTGATCAGGCCATCCCTGAGGTGGGAGGCCGACTGTCTATCAATCTCAAGTTGACTCCTCCGTAGTGACTGCAGCATGGGGTGGTCGCGGCCTGCCACAGCCCGCGAGGCAACCTCCTCATCTTGCTCTCCTTCAAACGAAGAGTCAATGACCCTTTGGACTCGTGCGTCACGACGCGGTGAACGGCGAATGGCAAAGGATACCCTGATGCTGTGGACTCGGATCATTCTCCCTCTACGCGACGCTGCACCACTTAATCGCAATGGCATCCGCCCACCCGAGGTATAAAGCACTTGAGCCACTGAATCGAAGCTCTCCCAAGGGCCTCATCGGACAAGATCAACAAGCCACTCAGACGAACCTGCCCAATCTTTGATCGGTTGAGCATCTTGGAGCTCGACGCAGCTGCTTTGATCTCTATCAACTCTATTCCCTTAAGATTGTTGGAAGCATCCAGGAATATCCCGGAAAAATTGCATCTACAATGCAAGATCTGGAGCGTCCCGCCCTCAGGCGTGTTGCCTCCATCGGCACGCTCTACGACGCCAAGTCAGATCGCTTCTTCGCCCAATCTATCCTTCCTGATGCGTTGCTGGCCGACAATGTCTCGACACAGTCGGAATGGCAGACCAGGACAGTAGCCCACAAATGCACGTCATTCTCCGACGGGCTCGGGGCTCTGTGCATCGACCAAGAGACAGCCGTGAATATCCTCTCCGGTCTCGTTGATCCCCACGGTGCCTCGGTATTCCTTCGCGATTACTTGCGGTGGAATCGGCAAGATTGCATGGCCATTGTGTCACACCAGTTCTCGACAGTGCGCCAGACGCTGGAGAATCGCCACCTCGTCTTCGGACCAAACAACGTTCTCATGCCTCCAGAGATGGAAAATTGCACTCACGTCGTCACCGGCATCGCCTGGGGCCTCCAGACTGTGATTGCCGTCGACCATTCTGCTTCAGCCAGGGTGGGCCAGACTCCGCGTCCAGAGCAGCTGGAAGCCGATATCAATTCTCTAAGGGAAGCTATTCGGTCGATCAGCATCTCAGACCCGACTTCATGTTCTCCCACCGATGCAAGTGCAAGTGGGGGCGCCATCACCCTATACAGCGATGTCCTTCACGGCGAAGGTCTTGTCATGCGGGACCAGGCTGAAGCCCTCGATTTCATTCGACTCATCCCGGGACACATCAAGCAGGAAAATTGTGGCAAAGGCTGGCCGATCTCGTACACCATGATCCCTGTCCATTTCTTGAAGATCATCTCGCCTCGAATCAGACATCTTCCGCCAGACGGTCCCAGAACCATCGGCTCTGACATTCTCTCAGACTTCATCAAGGCGTTCGACGCGTTTGATGGTGTAAGAGCAGGCCTTTTGGAGTATCACGACTTTCTGATGCGTCACAAGCTGCACGTGGCCGATTCACACATCCAAGACGTTGCCGACACAATCAGCAGCCTGGAGCAGTTCAGGGGTTCATCGATCAGAGACTTTCGCCGAGTGCTCGTTGACGGGAGGAGCGGCAAGACCGAACCCAACCATCTGCCCAGGCTTCTCCGGCATATCACGACATCCGACTTCTCGCCCTATGCTTTGTCCTCTATCATTGGACAGGAACGCGAAAAGCTGGAGTTCATTCAGGAAGCAGTGAGCCATGGTGCCAAGTATGTTGGCTTCAACGGAGTCGACTTGAACAGGATCATCGAAATTCGACAGGACCAGGGCTATTATCTTTTCCATTTCGATTCGCAGTCTATGCAAAATGAGACAGACTGGGCGGAAAGCTGTGCAATACTCATGAGTTTGATGGACCAAGCCGATTCTCAGTTTCCTGTCTACCTCGTTGACCAAGACGCCATCGATACTCCCGACCTGCCTTCTAGGACACCATGTCTTTCCTTGCACAAGGCTGGCAATCGAGTCATTCCCGATGTGCTGGCGAGGAATCGATTAATGGACTCCCACTGTCTTGCTCGTTATCGCGACAGCGAGCTTGATAAGAGCGGGCGCCAACGGCCCAGCAAGCGACGATATGTCAAGATACCTTGTCCTTGCGTTGATTGCGACTCTGCGGAGCAAGAGTGGATGTGTCCGGAATGTCTCGCCCCCATCGAGTACGGCTTCACAGACTCTTTTCTATACTGTGATTGTGGCCGCTGCCTCTACAGTTCCTACAAATTCAAATGCAATGGCGAGAGGCACAAATCTGGATACAATAGGTATGATCCAGACAAGCTCCACCAACTCCTGAGAGGACTCGACCAGTCGAACTACGTCAATATTCTCATCATGGGGGAGACTGGTGTGGGGAAGTCGACCTTCATCAACGCCTTCGTCAACTACCTGTCTTTCTCGACGCTTGAAGAAGCTCAAGAGGCTGACGGATTGACGAGCGTCATTCCTTGCTCATTTTCTCTCCAGACAATGGACCGAGAACGCCCTCACGTCGGGATTCAAGAATACCACATCAGTGTCGGAGCTCGGGATGACGAGGAAGACGGGTCAAAGGGAGATTCCGCAACACAGAAGACGGCTGTCTATCCCGTCACGATTGGCTCCAAGACATACCGGTTGATCGACACTCCCGGGATTGGCGATACGAGGGGCACCTCGTTCGACAAGAAGAACATGGCAGACATTTTGGCGACAATCAGCAGCTATGACGAGTTGCACGGCATACTGATCCTGCTCAAGTCAAACAACTCACGCCTGACCGTCACCTTTAGATTTTGCGTTCAAGAGTTGCTGACGCATCTCCATCGGAGTGCCGCCGAAGCCATGGCCTTTGGTTTCACAAACACCCGCATCTCGAATTATACCCCCGGCGACACGTTCAGGCCGCTCCAGACGCTCCTGACCGCGTACTCCAATGTCGGCCTCTCACTCAACACGTCAACGACGTATTGCTTCGACTCGGAGAGCTTCCGCTACCTTGCCGCGCGCAAACAGGGTGTCCCCGTCGACAACGAAGAAGACTTCCGCCGAAGCTGGGATCACTCCAGAAAAGAGGCCTTGCGGCTTGTCGAGTACTTTGCTTCGACATCACCGCACCCCGTCGTCAGCACGCTGAGCCTCAACGGTACTCGCAAGTTGATCTCCTCTTTGATAACACCCATGGCCCAGATCTCTGATCTTGTGGTCAAGAACCTTGCATTCTACGAGGATCAAAGAAACACGCTTGCAGACACAAAGCTCAGCGCGGACGCCCTGCGCCAGAGACTGCTCATCGAGAAGATTCAATACGTGGCCAGGACACTAGACCGACCTCGGACCGTGTGCAAAAGGGTGGAGTGCTGCGACTTCAAGGACAGCGGCAAGGGAGATGGAGAGGTCGTCACCATCTACAAGACGCATTGCCACTCCCAATGTTACCTCAACAATGTGACCCAAGACGTGGTGGCTGATCCGGGCCTCATTAATTGCGCGGCATTTGGGGGCTCCTCTTTCTGCATATCTTGCAGTCACAGCTGGCAGGAGCATCTTCATGTCCTCTATGAGCTGGATGAGGTCGTCGTGAAGGTCAAGGATCAGGAGATTGAGCGGCAGCTCATGGCCAAGGCTGATGACATGACTCTACGCCAGACAGCCATTCAGACGCTGGATACGTACATCGAAGAGTCAAAGGACGAGCTCAGCGAGATCCGCCGAGCCACGGGGCGCTTCTGGTTGTTCCTCAAGAACAATGCCATCACGCCCGTGAATAACGCGACCCTCGAGTATCTCGACATGCTCATCAAGGAAGAGAAGAGCAATGTCAGCATTGGGAGGCAGAGAAACATGTCCGTGGAGAAAAACGAGAAGCGGCTCGAGGTCCTGGAGGCCGAGAAGAAGGAGCACCTGCAACTCCTGGAGACGCTTGATCAGAACATGAGGGAGCCCAAGGGGCCCGAGGACATGCTGCTCGACGAGAAGGGGGTCGAAGAACTTGTGCAGAAGCTGTACCAGCTGAAACATTTCGGAACTAACCTGCGCGAAGTCAGATATGTCATTACCTCTGCTATTGAAGACACCTACCGGGAGCGGCCGTTTCGCGTGGCGACGCGTCCCGCCAGCACCCGCAGTGGTCCAGGCCGGACTTTTTGGAGGAGAAAAACCTCGTCGAGCCACAGATCGGGCCATCCAGAAGAACGGCAGGCGAGGCAAGACGATGAATGGACCGAGGAATGGCAGGCGGAGGGGCCTGGGCCATCTTCAAGTTATTCAACGCGGCCGTATGAGCAACAGACTTATGCAAGCGTCGCAAGAGCCGGTGGGTCGTCGGAGGTGGTCTTCAGGAAGAAGCCGCGTGCGTCCCATGGTCGTCAAGGAGACTCGAACTCGTCTGGCCGGGGCTTTCTAAAATGGATGGTATCGCACATGACATGAGTCGACGAGGAGCCTTAGAGGACATGCAGTTCTGACAATCCGGATGTTGCACTTGCCAGTACTAGACGGACGGCGGCGTCGGGTGTGAAAATAAACTTTAGGTCTTGTTCCTAGATTCAATTGTATGTGGATGGATTGATCAATTAATGCATGTCGCCAAGGGTCGTGCCTCTAAGTCTTTTCCTAAGGATCTATTAACGTTTCTGAACTAATAACGGTAGGCTCCCCAACTACAATAGTCCCGTCGCCAAACAAGGGCCGGGGGCAGATCGACTTCGGGGACCAGCCAGAATTTTCCCAATTCTATGTTGTCTTCCAAATGGCATTAGCATTTTCAACACGGCGCAGCGCCGCGAGCCTTGGGACCATGGAACATGAGCTTCTTGGGGGCGGTTTTGTGTTGACTCATTCAAGGCATTGATGCGTGGTTCAGGGACGAAATCCGATAGCGCGCTTGAACAGAAGACCTTCAGGTTCCCTCTATCTTGACGAGGTTTCTCGCATGGGACAAGCTGGTGCGTCGTGTCTAATCACAAGTGTTGATCAAGCGGCAGTGCTTTTAACGCCTCCCGTGAGAATATCGCGGACTTTATGCATGGACTCGTTCTCGTTCTTGTTTGGCCTCTTCCTTGATCCAAATGCCGGCACAGGCTCTTTCTCAATCCGTGCAGGCATTAAATGCATGTGAGCACCGGTATGTATGTATATGCTTCGACAACTCGTGACGGGAATCGTGCATGTGCCCCGCTTCGCCACGGGGCGGTGATCCCCGTTGTCAGAAGCCGCAGTCTCATGCATGGTGATATTGATGGATTCGGCTGCATGACCCTCCAGTCTCGGCGCGGGACCTCCACCGCTAATCCTCAACCGTCGTGGCATATGTACACATCAATAAGTTGCCTGAAGGGCGCTGGAGGCACAAGCCTTGATCAAGATTGATGGATCCACCATCGAAGGATCGACCGGGAAAGGCTCCTCTGCTTTTCCGAAATTCAGAGGCCACTCGACGTATCCGCATTGGGAGACCAATGATCTTATCCCCCACTGACGACCACGGCCATCTTGACTTCCAATTTCCAGAAGCGCGCAATAGACATGAAACTTCACAAGCAAAAGGTCTTTGTCGAAATCGAGGACGACGCGGCCCCTGGACGCGTCGCGCTGGATTCGGAACTTTTGCCGCACGCCATCTTTGTCCCCGTGGACGACGCGGTGCTCAGCGGGTCAGAGAACCCGCGATTCGTGTTCGAGGTGATTGAGCTTCCAGAGACGACAGGCGAAAAGGAGGTCCGCTTCGCGCTCAAGGCCGATTTCAACCACGCGTATCTGGGTTACGGCGTTGCGGATCGACGGCTCATACTGCAGCATTTCCGAAAGTCGCCGGCGCCAAACTTCACCTTTGCCGTTCGGCAGAAGAAGCAGCAGCAGATTGGGCGTGAGGGTCGCGAGGTGGACGGCGGGATACTCGCGATAACGTCCTCGGACGGCGGAGGGGTGTACGATCCGGAATGGGGAGAGAACAAGGACGTGCCTCTGCGCATGCGCTTTTTGAGACGTAGCCAAGCTCTCGACGACATTGAGAAGACCCTCAAGGAGCAGGTATCGACGCTTGATGCCTCCTTGGGGACGCCCCTCGGCCAGCAACAGCAGGCTGGCAGCCCCGCCATCATGCGGTTTCCGACGCTCCCGCCCGCGAGCAACTATGTGAGGCCGGAACCTCACCTTGATAACAGACGAGAGCTCCATATGGTGGAGGTGATGAAAGCTTCGGGGGACCTGCGAGAGGCTGTTGCCGCGTTGGGGGCATGCCAAGCCGCCGGTGAGTTGTGCGAGCCAACCCGCTTTTAGACATATCTGACGAGACATCTACTGTAGGAAGTGTTCCAAAGGCTGGTCCGCCGCCTACGGTGATCAGGATAGCCAAGCTATGCGCCATTATGAGCCAGTGCACGTACATAAGGTGAGAAAGCAACCCGCTGGGCGATGCACTTGCAAGAACAAGGACAGTCAGGGCTGAAGCTCAGGCGACGTCGACTCTGGCACTTAGAGACCAGGACTTTGAGGAGGAGCTGAAGAGCAGAAGCTATGCGTTGGATGACGCGATCCGCATGCTGTGGAGCGAAAAGACAAACAAAGATGTCATTAAGGTGATGGATAACATCAACCTGCGGGCCGACATGGCAAGGGAAGGCATCGCAGCCGTGGTAAGCCTGGCACACAGTTACAGCGCCTTCGTCCTTCGGTCCATTCGTCCATCCGTCCACAATCGTTGACAATGTCCGACCCTGCGCAGGCTAAGGAGATGGGACTGAAGTACCAGCCTCTTTGCAGTGAGCGGCCCCTCCACCTCCCCAGGCTCCGTTTCATGAGGGCATCTTGGGGCACTCTTGCATCTAACCAACGGCCCAGACTTTTCAGAAACCGGGAACGGCGCATGGAACGGCCCATATTGCGGTGCTTTCTACCATGATGGGCTGGACCCGTTTGTTGTCGTTGCCTTCAAGGTAAGGTCTGGCGAGGACTTCCCCCGTTTCTCGATCTATGCATCACTTTGTATCTATCAGGACTAAAGAATCAAATCAGGGCAGCGGGACCGTCACCGATTTTCTCACAGATGTCAGGTGCCGCATGATGGATGCCAGCAAATGCAGCCCTCTCAAAGGCCGCCTGCACTCGGGCTTCTTCAACGGCATGTTTGACAACTTTCCGACCCGGCTCAGCGACGACAAGACGCGTGTAGAGACTGAGGTGCCGTTTCGTGAGCATCCATGGATCTCTCCTCCCCCCCAAGAAGCATTGAATGGAGCGTGTCGTCTCTAATAGATTGGCAGGATTGATCAATCTGCAGCTGGAGAGGTTGATGAGCGTTATCCTCGCGAAGCAAGATTCTAAGGACCTCAAGGTCCAGCTATGGGTCACTGTAAGTCATGGAAGCGATCGAAATATTGGTTGATCAATCTATCGCTCGTTCGCGACTCGGATTTCGTCTGATTGTACGCGGTAGGGTCACTCCCTCGGCGGAGCATACGCCTCTGTCCTCTGGGCCGGCCTACTCGCCGACCCCTACCCCCTGTCCCGGGCCACGGTCCGCGATCTTTTCACATTCGGCAGCCCCCGCGTCGGCAACAAAGCCTTTGCGGAACACGTCAACGCCATCAAGGGCAGCCGCGTGGCGTGGAGGTTCGTCAACGAAGACGACGTGATACCGCGGGTCCCCGTCCGGCCCTTCTTGAGGTTTTGGAACAGCGAGCCATACATCCACATGGACGTCCACGTCAAGCTCTCGCCTAGGACGGTCCAGCTTGGCACGTCCGAGATCGAGACGGCCCCTCCGACATACAAGTCCATGCTCACAGCAACCAAGGCCGCTGCCGTGAAAAATGCCTCATTATGGCTAAGCAAGACCTCTAGTGGAGAAGCGGCACAGGTGATCCTGAATCTTCCAGATATCGAGCATCACTGTAAGCACGATTGATTCTACCTCGAGTGCTATACCCGTGGGATTAAGAGTACGATTAAGGCATAAGAATGCCGACTAATGGGCTGACATTAATCGGCGCCTAGCCCTTCACGATGGATACTGGCCATCCCTGAACAAGCATTAACAAGAGGATGCAGGGGCATAAGGCGTGACCCTTATAGGTGTAAGTAAAGCGTGCTATAGAAGCCTAAAAGTTACTTATTTGTTTATAGGTATACTAGATACTTTAAATGATATAGAAGAGTGTATACTAAGCTTTATACCTTTTATCTTTTCTAAGGGGAGACCCCCTAGAATCTCTCTCTAATTTATAAGGCCTTTTTGCGATGCCTCTTCGCGATGCCTCCCTTTGCAATACCTCTCTATATAATGCCTCTCTTTATAATGCCTCTCTTTATAATGCCTCTCTATATAATGCCTCTCTATATAATGCCTCTTTATAATACCTTTTTATAATACTCTAAATAAAGATTAATAGGATATTATAAAGATTCCTAAAGGAGACCCCTAGGGACCCCTCCCCCTCTCTAGACCTCCCTTACCCCTATAAGGTAATAATAGCTTCCTTCCCTT
>NQYQ01000036.1:192120-203755 GCA_003055925.1 Escovopsis sp. Ae720 | reverse complement strand
GATTTCGTAAATTCAAGAGGGGGAAAAGCCACCCACCCTGCACAGTGCTCTTGGCCCCCGCGGCGGTGATGGCGCCCATCGCGCCCACCATGAAGTACGAGAAGAGCTTGTTCGTCCCCTCGCTGCCCTTGGACACGTACTTCCCAAAGTCGGGGATCCTGCTGCCCTTGCCCTCCCCGCCGCGGAAGGGGCTCGTGTACGCCGCGCCCGCGGAGGAGTCGGCCGGGCGCATGGCCGATGTGCTGAGCGGGCGGAGGGCCGCGGGCCGGGCGGCGGCGGCGGCGGCCGAGCGCAGCAGGCCGGTGCGGGACGACGCAAGGGATGCCATTGTCGCGAGTTTCGGTCTCGGTCGTGCGGAAGGTACTGTTTTTTTTTTCAATTCGGGTCGACGACGGGGTTCCTGGCTCGCCTTTCGAGGTCCGGGGGGGGAAAGAGAGAATTCTAGGTGGAGGATGGATTTAGAGGTAATACGAGTAGTAGTGGCTCGTTAAGTCGGAGGTCGTCGAATTCTAGCAACCCGCTGCTGATTGGCCTGATGCCGAAAGATTTGGGATCTGGGACGAGGGAACGGGCTGGCGGCCTGAGGCACTGAGTCTGGCTTCTCGGAATTGCGAGCTTTTGGAGATGCTTGTCGAGGTTCGATGGAAGTCGGGACGAGCGAAAAATGTCGCCCGAAAAGGCTCGGAAATTGGAGGGCTGTGATTGGTCAATGAGGATGTGGTGGGGCTTCCTCGAGAGCGTCATCGCCAAGATGCTGCATGTGCCATCAAAGTCGATGGATCGCACGAGGTTCAAGAAGAAGCGTCTTTGATGAAGAGGATGGGCTCTGATTCTTTCGGGTTCATCTATATTGTCTCTAGATATTGCCGCCAACCGTAATCGCGCACAGCCCATCGAGGCTTCTATCCATCGCCTCCATCAGTGCAGCCGGCGTAGCTCTTCAATCATGTTCCGCATATCCTCCACGCTCGGCCCGAGCCCCTGGACGACGCGCTCCTGAGCACTCTCATCCAGGTCCAGAAACTCCTCCACCAGCTCTCCGTCCACGAATCTGTACGCGACCTCGGTCTCGCCAGCCAGGTTCCGGAACTCGCGCCACTTCTCAAACGACAACTGCGCCGTCTTTTGGATCAAGTCCTGCAGCCTCTGCTGGAACGTCATCAGGAGGTCCTGGTATCGCGGCGCGATGTCGCCGTAGAGGTAGAGCGTTCCTTCGACCTGTCCAAGGAGTCAGCTTGTCCGCTCGAGTGTACAATCACGGGAAAATTTGTTGGCAAACTCACGGATCCCAGAAGCGCCCGCGGCGATACGACGGCATTCTCGTTCGGGGGCGCGTAGATCCTGCGGATCCTGTTGATCTGCTCGCCGACGTTGAACCTGCTCGTCACCTCCAGCCTGCGCTGGTCGTTCTCCGTAGGAGCCGCGGCGTTCCGTCTAAGGAGGCTGATATTGCCCTGCGCGTCTGCCTCCATCCAACTCTCGTCCTCGAGGGCGCAGACGGACGTCACCCACCCCTGCTGGAAATGCCTCGCCCTCTCCTCGAGCTTGGCCGCGGTCCCTTCCGCGGGCGGCACGAACTCGAGCAGGGTCAGGGACTGCATCAGGTCCCCGACGCCAATCATGTTCCCGCACACGTCCAGGTCCGCCGGGAAGGACGCGGGCTGCATCATGGCCTGTTTCGTGAGCGTAGCAGACGTCGACGTCTCCTCGACGTACTTGTAGACGACCACCGTCTTGCTCAGCCCGGCGACGATGTATTCGCCCATCATGCCGAGACAGCGGCATACGCCCCTCAGATTGTGGGCGTGGACCTGGTATAGCTGCCGGTCCTCGTCCACTCCGAGGACCAAGATCCTACCGCGAGTCTCTCCCGTGTCGGTGGCCTCCGCGTCTGGGTCGACGATGAAGCTCGTGCCGACAATGAACCTCTCTGCCGGGTTCCCGTTGCCGTCCGTGAGCTCGGCCCGTATCATACATTCGACCAGCTCGAGCCCGCTTGGAGAACCATCGAGGACGATGGGCTTGCAGAGCTCCCGGAGCACGATCTCATCCACGAGCCTGACGGTGCTGGTGACGATCTCTTCGTTGTCGCACAGCTCCTTTTTCACGCAGCCCAGGCCAAAGGCCTTCAAGCTTGGAGAGTAGGCCACCCGGCGCACCGTCTCCTTGACAGGCAGCGTCTTGACGTGGGTGAGCCTCTCCTTGTCGATCTGGGATATCCTGATGGCGTCCTCCGTGGACAGCACGATGGAGTTCGGGAACGCTTCCGAGTCGAAGGGCGCCACGAACGTGGCATCATCTGCCGTGGTGGCCGAGTACACGATCCTGCCCTCGGAGCTGTAGATGAGACTCGCGTGCTCCGTCGTCGCGAACACACTGCAGGTCCCATCAAGCTGGGGGAGGATGTGCAATCTGGCTGGGCTGCTTCCCAGCGTGACGAACTTTCGCCCCGAGATGGAGGACTCCTTGGCGGAAACATTGAAACTCGCCACATTGCCGTCCTCCAAGGCAACCAGTAGCGTGGGGCCTGAGTTCTCCGGCGGATGAAGCTGGACCAGGGCTATGTCGCGAGGGACCGAAGCACTGTCGCTCGTCTGTCTCAAAGACTCCCCGTGGATAGGTCTCAGGGTCGCAAGATCGACCACGGAGATCGTTCCCGAAGTCCACCAGCCAACAACGCCTAGATCCGGGAGAGCATGCGCTGCGTGCAGACAAGAGATCTGATCTGATCGCCCCGTGATCGAGCTGTGGATGGCGTCCTGGGCCAATGCCTTGAGCTCTTGCAGCAGGTTCAGCGAGACCAGGGTGGACCCGTCCACAGACAGCAGAGCCCATTGGCCGTTCGCAGACGCAGCCGTGATCGTCTTCCCCTCCGGGGGCTGCCAGGAGGAGACGGCAACGCCGCTCTCCGGGTCCAACAGTGTTGCGGACCGTGTCGTGATCTGCAGCAACTGGCCGTTGGGCAAGTTCATTGCTACGTGGGTCTCGGATTCGAGGTCTAGGCCCTGGAAGGAGTAGGCCTCCTCGATGGCGTCCGGCTCGAACCGGAGGACCCTCGTGCCCGCGACGGTGGAGATGACGACGGTGTCGACCAGGTCAGAGCCCCGGGACCGCAGCGAGAACAGGCCCCTCGTAGCCTTGATCTCATCGAGGATGCCGCGGTCCTCCAGGCCCACGCCGCTGCGTATGCTCCTCAGGCTGCCGTCCTGATACGCGCCGCAGCCGGCGACGACCCTGGCCTGCCCCGAGGAGAAGGCGTTGCCCGACTGCGCATCGCCCTCCCTGTTTCCCATGTCCATGACTGTGAAGTCCATGATGGGGGCGTTGTTGGACATGACCTTGACGAGAGTCATGGTGTGCGATTCGATGTCCACGCTCAGCAGCTGAGAATCTCCGTGATGCGAACCGATGAAGAGCATGCCGTCGCCCATGTACTCCATGACGGTCGCCCGCGAGGTGGTGGTGCTAGCATCCGGGAATCTCAGGGGTGTGATCTCGGTCCCGGTGACGATGGAGCCGGATTGCTCCGTGACCGTTGTGAGCTCGAGAAGATCCAGGCGGCCGTAGTCATCGGCGAGGAAAAAGCGCGTCCCGTCGTAGGCGGCCCAGGCAACGTATATGCGGGGTTCGCTCGTCGTGGAATGGACGTTGGTGAAGTTCACGCCGTCGATGTAGGTGACGAGCGTCTCCCCCACTGCGAGAAGACCTCCGACATATGCCTTGGCGCCGGGGCCTCCCTCCCTCTTACGGACATTGTAGCGCTTCTCCTCGACTATGGGGAAGGGGACGGGGATCAGCATGGACGTGTATGGGTCTGGAATGACCTGCTCGAACTCCCTATCCTTAGTCGGCACGAAATCGGAGACATCCTCGTTGCGCTCGTCCTTTGTCAATCGATAGATAGCCAGGCGAGCTTCTTCTTTGTGCAGCTGATTCTTGTAGAGGAAGGCGACCCTGGGGAAGCCGAGGTCGCTATGCATGAAGGCGCTCGTCTTTATCCACAGCTCGGTGATGCGGACCTGACCGAGGGAGTCGAGCCTTGTGGAGTTTGTCTTGCGCGAGCCGAGGCGGAAGACGTTGAGGACGCCCTCCCAGAGGTGCATGAGGACGAACTTGCCAGTGTGATCGACGAGGCACCTGTTTTGGCTCTGGGACTGGCGCATGTAGGGCTCGGCCACGTCCTCGATGACCTGCTTCACGGCATCAAGCTGATTGGTCTCGGGATTCCAGGCAATGGTGAAGTACTGCAGGCGATTGGTACCTATGAGAAGCAAGTCTGTGTCGGAGTCCTTGGGCTGCAGCTTCTGGAGCATGTCTATTGTGCCGTAGATGACCTTTGTGTGGAGGCACGTCATGCCCTCCTGGTCGACGCGCCATATCTCGAGGCGGTTCGCCTTGCTTCGGCGGGGGGGGGGGAAATGGATGTCAGCAAAGCAAGGCGTGAAGACGTGAAGGCGACAAGGGATCAATCATGGGCGATGGAAGTTGGAGGATGGATGATGAATGATCAGAAGCAGCGGACTCGACTCTGGGACTTACGCAATGACGAGATCCTCAGCATCCGGGGAGCGAAGCCTGGTGCGCAGGGCATGGCGGACGCTGGTCGGTTTGTGGATCGGGGCGATGTAGGACATGATGTGAGCTGTGGATGCGACAGCGGAGCTATGTCATGTGTCGTGCAGAAGGCAGATCAATGCATGGCATCGCGGCCGAGTTTGGGAGCTGGATGGAGGAGGCCAGAGGCGAGCTCCTCTATTGATGTCGCCGCTTCGGGATGGAGTGTTGATCCTGGGTTGGCGTAGGAATTACGGAGGACGCGGGAGTACATCGTACATTATCGTACTCCGTACATACCAGGTAGTAACAGCTGCACGCTGGAGCCGTCAATTGGAATGATGCGGTCTCTAGGGTAGCCGTCAGCTGTTGCGCCCGCACTCGACATATGTATGTACTAGGTAATCGACCAGCGTCAATCCCAACCTCAATCATGTGAATGACGTCCGAAGCTAGCACTGTGTGAATCTGCTGAAACGCGGGACTCAAGGCAGGAAGGAGCACTGTTGAGCCCCTCAAACAAGAGCTTCTACGGAGTAATCAACTTCAAATTGAGCCGGGCCTTTGGATTGAGGCCAGCGAATTGATGAAGCCAAGGCACGCGCTACCCTATACCTTCTGGGACACCCTCGATACATATGTATTGATTGATGTTAATATTGATGTACACATGTGCCCCTTGCCGAGATGCACCATCCCAGGTAGATCCAAGAGGTTCGCCAACTTGAATTAATGTTATTTGATAACACGGAAGGTTTCAAGGTTAGTACTTGAAGAGAACCTCATTGAATGATGATGCTTTGACTCGAGAAAGGACTCTGTGTATTCTACTTCCCATTGCTCTGCTGTCTAGAGATCTGGCTTCTTCGAATCAAGGCAAGAGCCATCACCCCTGAAGCGCTCCTGCCTCCCAAGGCCATCCCAGATCACAACGGCATCGCGAATGGCATCAGAAGAAGAAATCCCTTAATCTACAGTAAACATTAACTTGTCTCTACTACTAATACATCAATGTAGTTGAAACTCATTCAATTCCCTCTTTACAGCATTCTTTTGCATCCATTCCAACAGTCTGAGCTTCTGGATCACGATGGCCGGCCAGGGGCAGCTCGACCAAGAAGTAGAAACAGCCGCCGAGTACGGGCGAAGAGCACGATGCTTCGCCGACCACATGGGGGCCCCTTTCAGCTTCGCGGCTTGCGTTTCATCCCTCAAGACGACAATGGTCAAGGCAGGCGAGAACAAGCTGCTGAATCAGATAACACTGCAAGATCTGGTTCCCTCCCGTCCTCTCAACCTCGACGACCAACTCGAACCAAGGGACAACCTGGTCCAAGCCTGCTTGGAGCTGCCCCAAGATTCTGCAGAGAGAATCCCGCCACTGTTCCAAGGACTTGACGTCTACAAGAGTCTTCTCATCTCGACCGAGCCTTTGGCCCTCGGGTCTGACCCAGACACCGATTTGCGAGACTACAACAAGTCCATTTGCAACAAACGATTCGGCCAGCCCCTCAAGACCTGGCTGCCTCTAGCTCAGGTTAGCCGTCAAAATGACGGGGAGTCGCTGGATAGCCCGCACTCGAATCGGCTTCGAACCCTCTTGCAGAGGAAAGTTGAAAGCGAGCCCCTTTTTCTTCCAAATGGGGCCTTGGCGATCCTGGAAGAGCTTCATAATCCTGCTCGTGGCTTGTCCATGGAGCTGCAGGACTTTCTTGACAAGTCAACAAATCTCAAGCTGGTAAGAAGATCACCCATATGCCCGAATCAATTTGGCTTCAACTGACGCCTCGTAAATAGACGTCCTATACCTATCCTCAGCCAATGACGCCCCCTATTTTGCCAAGCCCCGACAACAACTCGCCATTCGTTCCGATTGACGACAGCAATGTCATCGACCTCACATCTCCGCCAAGCACCCCCGCGAATGAGCAACAAAGTGCACTGGAGAAGATCATGGAAAATGAGCTACTCGTCCCGGAGCCGATCGTGCCTATTTCGCTACCAGGCTCATCACCTTCTCAGAGACTCCCGGACCTGTTGCGAAACTCGCGCCCCAGAATTCAGGGTCTCGAAATCGATCTACCAGCTATGATTAGCTCCGACTCCGCGTCTGAAGAAAATGCATTGACAAACTCCTTGCCGCTGTTGCCGGATGAGGGCGAACTGCTGGCTTCATCTGATGAGCAATTGGGGACCTCGAACGATGCGTTCAAGTCCCTCATGCACGAGCGTGCCTCCTATGTCCAAGCACTAGCAGCGCAAGAAGACCTCAACAGATTGGCCCAAGGTTCACGCATGCAAGTGCCCATCCTTAGTTTCGACATCCCACAGCCGGCGTGGAGTAACAAGTCTCTCAGCGCAAAGACCCATTTTCAGCATCTTCAGGGTGAACTACCAGGGACGGATTTCACGATCCATCCTGTCCCCCGGGATTTTAGGGCCGAAAGCTCATTGAGATGGAACCCTGTGCCATCGAAGCACGCCCAAAAGTCTGCTGAAGAGGAGTTGCCTTGTTCGATTGAGACAGCTGAGGCTTTGCTCGAGGATGTCGACCCGATGTTGAGCAGTGCCAGCTTCTTCGCGCCAAAGAAGGACATGGCCATCTTGAATGGGGCCGAGGACATGGAGCTCGATGCCGATGATACAGCCACCACATCTGCGACTCCCGATGAAGAATCGCGATCCCGGGAAGATCATTATATGGGCCGTCGGTCCGAGTCTCGTTCGGTCCCTCTGACGGCTCAGGCTTGGACGGCTCTCCTTGGGTCTGTCTCGAGGGAGCTCTTGGACGTCAAGACCAATTTCCTGCCCATACCAAGCGACACAAGTGCCACAAGCGCCTTGGTGGCCAGTTTCATGCAGCTTCGCGGAAAGGAGTCAAAGCCTGCCAAGATGACTCCAAGCCCAGGGAAAGCTGTCACGGCCAACATTTCACAATCTAGCACCCAAGCCACGCCGAATATTCAAGAAAGTCCCCCAATACCCATTCCGAAAACTCCTGCCATAGCTCCTGAAATCCAGATCCCAGAGGAGAAGGGCTCCTTCATCATATCATTGGCAGTTGGCCGGTCCATCATCTCGCACCTGGAAGCCAGCTGGCCTCCCAGCAAGCTGATCGATGTGGACCTCTCACGACACCACACCGGCTCTGGAATCGGTGAAGGGACACAATTACCAAGACCCCTCTCCACGCTCATCTTCGAGGCCGATGTTGCGCTCTCACCGAGTACAGGTATCGTCGTCACCAACCTCCTCAAGGTCAGGCAACGCGCACTCCCCGGGTCGAATGCCCTGGCGCCCCTGAGAGAACGCATCAAGATGGTGAGCCAGAAGTACGAGACACTCTACGTGCTGGTCTCCGAGTCCAATCCCTCGGGAGAATTCTTCAACCCGCTGAGCGCATCAGACGCAGCAGCATACGCCGACCTTCTGCGCTTCGCCATGGCTCTCAACGCCGGCCTGAGCGTGGTGCTCGTCCCAGGCGCGGATGCCACGCTCGCGAAGTGGATACTGAGCCTCATGTGCCGCTACTCGGACCAAACAGCGTCCTGGGGCCGATTCCTCTCCGCGAAGGAATCATCCTGGGAGCTCTTCCTGCGGCAGGCCGGCTTCAACGTGGTCGCTGCCAAGGTGCTCTCGGGGTCTCTCCTCGAGGACGCCGGCCCGTCGGGGCTGGCGCGGTATATCGTGACGCCGATGAAGGAGCGGATAGCGCGCTACGCGGGCATCCTCGGGGGCGACAAGGTCATCCGCAGCAGCAGCGCGAGGCTGGATCATGGGTGGGGGTAGCCCCGTGGATATCTATCTCATCATCTCGACGTGGGCCATTTGCGGCTTCAAGTCACCATGATCTAGTGTGCGAAGGGGGTATAGAAAACAATCGCTGTATCTAGAGGAAGGGGAACTCTCTGAATCTACCTAGTGTTCCATCAAGGAAGTCCACCAGACAAGTCCATCTCCAGGATGAAAAGCCTTTGATATCAGGTACTCAAGAATCTACCTTTGTAGAGGAAGCCAAAAAAAAAAAAAAAAGGAACGCACGCAGGAGTCCACCATACGTCCAGGGCGGAGGATGACGATAAGAATATGCAGAGAAGCGAAAGAGGTCAGGAGAGATGACCAAGGAAAGCAAGACGAGCATCAGCAAAGCTCCCACATTGGTCGCGGCAGCGTCGGCGTCTCGGTCTGCTTCTTCTGCTTCTTGGCCATCGGCTTGGCCCTGACCTCGACGACCCTCCCTGCCGGCGCCACCGTCACGGACCTCGACTCCAGCCCGTAGTACGCTGCAAGGGCGTGCGCAAGCCATCTCCTGAGAATAGGTAGTCAGCGCTCTGTTGGGTTTTGAAAAAGCACGTGAAACAAGAAAAAGAAAAAGAAAGAGAAAGAGAAAAAGAAAAAGAAAAAGAAAAAGAAAAAGAAAAAGAAAAAGAAAAAGAAAAAGAGAGCCTTACTTGAAAGAAGAGTCGTTGTCACCGAAACCGTCGAGGACCAGGCACGGCTGTTCCTCCTCCTCCTCATCATCATCATCATCATCATCATCGTCCTCTTCCCCCTCATGTGGCTTCGCAACGTGCACGAAGCCATTGGGCCCGCTCAACTTGGGCCTGCTAGTGAGCTTGCGCGAGGCCCGCCTGCCCTTGAACAGGATCACCTCGAACTCGTCGTCCATTTCGCTCAGCACGATCTCGTCTCCGTCCCCCTCGGTGCAGGTATCCAGCTCCTCCTCCTCCTCCTCCTCCTCCATCTTGTTCTGCTTGCGCAGCTTCTCAAACCCGTCGGTGATATCGTCCTTGCCATCGCTGCTGCCGCTGCCGCTGCTGTTGAAATCGGTCACGGCCTGCGCAAACGCGCGCACCGGCTCCTCGAGCGTCTGGACCCACGCCCTCACGACGGGGTTGCGCTTGGCCGCCTCGCGCAGGTCCTTGGGGACCTCGCCGGCGCCGAAGCCCGATGCGAGCCCGGCCCGGCGGGCGCACGCCTTGCGCGAGACCTGCGCGCGCAGGGTCCTGTCCTGGACGTGCTTGCGCAGGCCGCCGGCGTCCCAGCGGGCGGCGAGCTGGTAGGGCGGGAACTCGGGCTCGTGGGTGTGGCGGACCTCCCAGTCGGACGGCTCGGGGGGCTGCCTGTTCGGCACGCCGATGAGGGCGTCTGCGGGAGCAAAGTCTTTCTTTAGTATGTACGCTCGAGCCTTGCCACTATGTAGGAATTGATGTACTCGACCTGCTGTGTGGATAGAGGTGCCGGTGGTTGGGATCGCCAAAGGATCCAGGTACTACTTACCGCTGTGCCAGCGGCGATTTTGGCGCCAGCCGGGCTGCGTCTTCAGGCGCCAGCGCAGCTGGCAGCGCGAGTCGTCGACGAGGCCGACCTTCTTGTTGGCCTGGGCGAGGCGGGACAGCGGGTGTCCCTCGTGGAGGTGCTTCTTGTGGTGGGCGCGGCTGTTGTCATGGTCGTCATCGTCATCGTCATCGCCGGCGAGCAGGGCGGGCCGGTTGGCGAGCAGCTTGACGAGCGGGATCATGGCGCGTTTGTGTTTCTGCTGCGCGTTGAGCGAGATGGGCTGGAAGCCGTGGATGTCGTCCTGGTGGTTCTCGGGGACGGCTGCGGCGGGAACTTGAAGTTGTTGTTCGGGAGCTGGAGGGGCGGCCTCTTCCGGAGGGACAGCCTCGCCCGCGGGGTGGTCGGGGACTTCGATGGCCATTGTGAAAGTATAGTCGGTTTTATGATTGCTCGGACAGAACTACTAGTAGTAGAGGTTTTCGAAAGATATAGATGGCGATTTCTGGTCGCGAATCGGTCGGATTGAAAAGATTGATGGATGGAGGAGGGAAATAGTAGAGACGCGGGATGGGTGGGGGAGAGCCGGGGGGCGGCTTGATATTGATGGCGGCGGCGGCCGGAGTCTTGATGACTCGCAGCGACGAGAGACGGGTCGCAATGGATGATGCGAAATGAACGATGGAAGCCGATGACGATGATTGATGATGGAGGATGAAGATGACGGAGGATGATGAGGGCGGGTGGATCAATGGATGGATGGATTGATGGATCATGTCCGAGATGGTTCGCACTTTTTAGTGTCGACGATCTTTTGAGCTTGACGCAATGGAATTGATCCATCCATCCAATCCATCCATGAAGCGAACTCGTGCTATTTCGGAGCCAATGAGCGCCGAGGCCTGCGAGAGCGCCTGCTTAGGCTTCCATGGGATCAATATGATCCTGTCCATGGCGATAATTGATTGATAGAATGGCAATATCCTGCAGTCTTGAGAGTCGAGGTGCGACACAAATTGGATCAATCATGACGTCTGGAAGACAAACCGGGATAATAAGTCCACACGAGCGGTATAACAAAACTTCCCCTGAAAACACCCGGTTCAGGGCATCAATGTAATGGATGTATGGACCGATGCCGCGACGCAGACATGACATGTGATCGATGGCCTCGAGATTTGATCAATTGTTATGTCGTGCATCTGCCTCCATCCGCCGTGCGATGCGACACGACGGTGCTACCATCACCAACTTCACCCGATCCAGCCTTGACTCGCAACTTCGACATCCAACGCCGCGTCATTTCAAGCCTCAATATCCAAAAAAAAAAAAAGAAAAGAAAAAAGGGGGGTTCAAGATCCAATTATCGTCTGCGCATGCTATATCAAACAATCATTACAAATCTATCAATACTGCCGGCCCGGGAAAACGCAAGGAAAAGTGCTCCGTGGAGGTAAAGTGTAAAGCAAATCGCAACAAGCCCTCACGCCTTGGAGAAGTCGTTGAAGCCGAGCTCGTAGACGAGGCCGAGCGTCATCTTGGCGTGCTGCAGCATGTGGTCAAACGACAGGTACTTGATGCTGTCGTCGGAGGTGTGGATGTGCTGGTCCGAGTTCTCGAAGGCGGACTCGATGACAAAGGCCGATGGGTATCCGGCCTTGGAGGCGGACGCGTGGTCGGAGCACGCGTAGCCGCACTTCGTCTCGACCCAGGGGATGTCGCAGTACTGCGACAGACGTTAGCGGTCAAATGCCCTCTCCGCGGGGGAGGGGGGGTCGGGCCTGCCCCCCCCCCCCCCCCCCCC
>NQYQ01000036.1:178467-191851 GCA_003055925.1 Escovopsis sp. Ae720 | reverse complement strand
GGGGGGGGGGGGGGGGGGGCCCCCCCCCCCCCCCCCCCCCCGGCAAGAATGCGGCGTCATGAACCCACCTCCTCGATGACGACCTTGATGAACTCGGTGAGCCCCGCGTCGACGTAGTCCACGATGACGCCCACGCTCTCCGGCTCGCCCTTGTCCAGCGTCGTCTGCACGTATCCCGTCATGTCCTGCTGCAGCATCGCCTTGACCCTGCGCCCCTGCGCCGCGTACTCGGCGAATACGTCCTGGCTGCCGAGCAGGCCGGCCTCCTCGGCGCTGTACCAGTGGAACTCGATCGTGTTGGCGGCCTCGCCCGCGCGCACCGCCTCGGACGCCAGCAGCGCGCGCAGCACCTCCATGATGGTCACGGTCCCGCTGCCGTCGTCGTCCGCGCCGGGCGCCGCCAGCACCGTCGGCAGCCACAGGTTCGTCGAGTCCTGGTGCGCGCCGATGACGACCGTGTCGTTGGACCGCCCGGGGATCGTGACGATGACCGAGTTCTGCTTCCAGCGGTGCTCGAACGCGCGCGCCGTGATGCCGCTGCCGCTGCCGCTGCCGCTGCCGCTCCCCGCTCCGGCGCCCTTGATGATGTCCTGCACCTGCTGCAGCACCCACTGCGACGACTGCAGGCCGTAGTCGGTCGTGTAGTGGCGCGTCCAGAAGCTCGTCAGGTGCTCGAGGTTGGCGCGCATGTTGGCCTTGGACAACCCCGCCGCGAGCGGCTGCACGGCGTCCTGCCGCGCGCACGACGCGGGGAACCTGACCGTCTCCTTCTTGGCGGCGACGCCGAGCGTCTCGCCCAGCGCGGCGTGCTCCGTGATGTCGATGAAGTTCTTGCCTTGCTGTGCGTCGTCGTCGTCGTCGTCGTCGTCATTGTCAGCCCTCGCGTACAAGCGACCGATGGGAACAACAGCCGGGGAAGGTCCATGCAACGTACGCGGCGCAGCTCCCATTTGCCATCCTCGGTGACCCAGCGGGTCTTACCCGGCGCGAGCTCGACGAGGAACTTCTCCTCGCTGACGTCCGTGAGGGACACCTGGGCGCCCTCCTTCTCGTGCACCTCGATGAAGCGGGCCGACACGCACGCGGCGAGGAGCGATAGCTGCGAGAACTTCATGATGATGCGACGCTGCCGAGTCGGTGCTGTGTATGTACGGAGTATTCTAGGTATGAGTAGTATAGATGTGCGTCGGGTAACGATACTGGCGATGTCGATGGGCGGTGATGGTGGAGGAGAGCGATGACGAGGAGGAAGAGGACGAGAGAGGAGAGAGGAGAGTGAGACAATATGTATGTCGGGGGGGGGGGGCTGGTTCTATAGTAGTACTCGTAGTCGAGGTGGGCGCTCTCGACATTACTAGCAGTAGTAGCGGTACTCGTAGCAGCAGCAGCTCGGAGTGCGGAGGAGCTGCTCGTGCTCACCGGAACTCTCCATGGATCAATGCTGTTCGGGTGCTCATGACCCCGGATCAGCAGATGGATGGATGCGTCTCGTTCAGGAATACGGAGTACTACCGGTAGGCACGGGGTAAAGTGCCCAGTCCAGGCTAGACCGCACGGACGGTTTTGTCCCGAGTCTGGCTGAATTCATCGCGGGTCAATTGGTTGATCGATCCATCGATCAGACCCGTTGCATCCATCGCCATCCGCCATCGCCACAGTGCCTCTGACGTCCATCACTTACTGTACATGCTCGCCTTTTTCATACCATTCAATACAGTGCTCATAATTCTACATGAAAATGCTCCCTTCACCTTCAATCCCAAGATCAAGCTGCAAAGGAGATCGAGGAAAATGGCGATCCATCAATTTGATCTCGACTATCTATCTCCAATCCCTCCCATCGAGACAATCCCCTTACCCCCCCCACCTCCCAAACCCCCGCAAGACCCTGTGTATGCACCTCCACGGGGTCGCGCCCGCAAACCCCTGCCTCGCCCTACCTGCAAATGTGCAGCGACCGCTCCTCGTCCGCAGCGCTCGTCAGGGGCACAGCCAGGAACGGCATAGCCCAGGGCCCGCCACCCCGTCAAAACCAGCCCGGCTCCTGGGAATCACCCTGGGAATCATCCTTAAGCCATCAATTTGTTTGTACAGGTAGGTCCTGCTCCATGCATGAGCACATCTCATCGGGGCTTTCAATACATACGGAATACTACATAATGTCCCATCCAGAGCAGCACTCTGTCGAGCTGCATGGATGATGGGGTTGTACAGGAATCCAGCCATGTGCTCTCGTGAGGGGTCGTCATCTGCTCCGACTCCCTTCAGGCGGATCACGGATTCAAGGGGCTACCACACGGCAGGATACACAAGGTCTTCCAAGGTCAGAATGACCACAAGAAAGACATCACCAAGAAAGGACATCGTCAAGAAAGGGAACCTTAGGTTCGTAGTCTCTTCCCGTCAGGGCTCGTGCCAAAAGCTTGCATGCGCTGCAGATTATACATGTATGACAAAATCAAGGAAAAGGCAAAAAAAGGAAAGAAAAAAAAGAAAAAAAGAAAAAGAAAAACAGAGCGAACGTCCCTCCTGAGACGCCTTTATGCCATGGAAACCCAGCCCAAACGTGATTCGGATTAGTCGTGATGCGTGGAAAAGTAGTCGCGGTGCGGGTTGCCGATGCCGCCCGGCCGCAGCAGCGGCTGGTTCTCGCGCTCGATGGCGCGCTCCTCCCGGTCCTGGATGTGCTCTAGGTCCTCCTCCGTCTCGACGTACGCCTCCGGGTGGCCCGTGAACGGGCCGGGCAGCCCGCGCTCCCAGCCCTCCGAGTACATCCGCGGCGGGAGCGGGCGCGAGATCGGCGAGGGCGGCGCGGTGCTCACGCAGCTGTGCGGGTACCCTTCCGGTCGGCGGCCGATCTCGTAGTAGATGCCCATGGCGAGCACGGTGCCCTGCATGGCCGCCGTCAGGAGGTAGATGGCCCACGTGCTCCAGCCCTCCATGCCCAGCCGGGCAAAGAGGCTGGCGGCGAACAGCAAGCCGCCGGGCGTCTGGATGCACATCATGGGGATACTGAGGCTGCCGACGTGCTTGAGCTGGTAGGTGGTGTAGATCTGGGGGATGTACTGCACGGCCGCGAGCGTGGCGGCCATGACGCCCATGAAGTTGGCCCAGAAGCCGAGATGGCTGGGGATGGCGATGGCGAAGATGCTGGTGAGGACGATGACCAGGAGGGCGTGCAGGAGGCAGATGAGCGCGACCGTGGCGGCCGTCTGCCACTTAGGCGACTCGCCTCCGAGCTCCTCCTGCGACACATTCGCCTGCTGGTATCGGAAGAAGATGAGGAACAGAACGAGGCTGCGAGGACAGTGTCAGCGATACGATGCCCGGGGCATGATGAGAGAGATCAAGGGAGAGAGAGAGAAAGAGAGAGATTGTATCCGTGGGCATCGACACATACATGGCGGTGAAGCAGAGCCATTGCGTTCCGAGCTGGGCGACACCGAGCAGGCCCGCGACGCACTCGAATGTTTCCAGCTCCTTGCAGCACCCGATGGCCTTTCGAGACGGGGCAACGGTGAGGATGTTGGCGAAGCCGGCGGTGGCGGAGGTGGTCCCGAGGAGGACGAAGTAGGGCGAGATGCCCTCGGCGGTGCCTCTCGAGATGATGCGATAGTGCTGGGGGAGGTAGGAGATCAAGAGGCCGATGAGGATGACCCTAGCCAAGGATTAGCACGAGGAACTTGCTGTCGAGGGACGAACCGTGGAGGTCGATGCAACCGCGGCGCTGTGGGGATGGGCTGACGTGGAAACCACAAGCTCCATGTAAGAGGGAGCCTTGAACTCTTCGCAGACGGCGCGAAAGGGCGAGTCGTCCATGGCGAAGGCGGCTCTCCGGATCCTGGCTTCCCGGAAGAGGATGAGCTCAGTGAATCCAAGGAGAGGTTGGCGAGAGAGGCGCTGGGATGTCGGGGTTGAAGATTCCGGGGATGACGAGCCGATCGATGGGAGGCGGCGACGGAGAGATAGGAGGAGGCGGAGGCGGGAGGTAGAAGGGTGAAGGGCGAAGGCGAAGGCGATTCGAAAACGAGGCGAGATGCAGCAGGTCGGAATCAAGTAGTACTCGTAGGTATCGACAAGAAGCTTTACGGAGTACTCGTACTCGTAACAGGAGCTCTGATTGATGATGACGGCAAGGCGGAATCCCTGGGAATGCGGATGGCTCGCTTTGTTTGAGGGTGGCGGTTGGTGGTCCAGGTAAGGGTTGAAATGGACGACTGGAACAGGCCAGTGGGCCACGGCAGCTGTACGGAGTAGCAGTGACCAAGACCCCTCAGGCTCGCAGATGCATGTTGGAGTCGAACTTGGAAGCGAACGAACGAATGATGCGAGAAAAAAAAAGGGAGAGTGAAGTGTGATGGGAGGAATAGAAAAGAAGGGAAAGGGAAGAGGATGGAGTCTGACGAGGAATGACCTGAGATGGTTCGAGTCGCTGCATGCATTGATTGATGGATGGATCGATTGATGGATGGATGGATGGATGGATGGATCCTGGATTTGATTCCATGTTGGACTCGTCGTCCCAAGAGAGACTGCAGTGCCACTGGCAGATGTGAGTCCCGTCACCTCCGGCTCGGTCGACAAGGCTCAGCTTCAAGGTTGGGTGACTGCAGTGAAGGCGGAGAGCTTGCAAGTCCCCGATACATGTCGGAGGTGCAGAGCTTGGCGTAGCAAGGAGGTCGAGATGACTCGGGGCGAGCCAAGACACGGCAGGGCGTGGCAGGGAAGGAATGATGCGTGCGTCTTGCCATCATGCTCGTACGAGACGGCGCGACAGGTACGGAGTACATGCAACATGTAGAGTATTGAATGTGTATTGATGTACTCCGTACCCGATACATCAGGCTACCCTGTAGCAACATTGGTCCGGCAGGCTGGACTCAATCCAACATCATCTTGCACGGTACGGACAAGTACAGTGAGGTGAGCGAGAGGAGGTCCATAATACTAGATCAGATTGATCTTTTCTTACTCGAGTACTTCGATTCTTTAGTCTGTGTGATTAGTAGTGTCTGGATACCAATTAGCTGATGGGCTTTTCATACTTCGCATACTCTGTATGTACGAGTACTCCATGCAGCTCAGCTCGGCCGCCGCTCGTCCTTCTGGCTGCATCCGGGCACTGACCAGCTGAACCAACAGCGCAGCTCATGTGCTAAGGCGAACTGGCCGCGCCCGCCAAGGCCGCTGCAGGAACCACTGCACTGGCGCTGAAGCTGACACCCGCCACCAACGTCAAGTCCGAGTCCGTTGCCCAAGTTGGCACATGGCTGACCCGACAAGTTCGACGGAGGACAGTGCACATCGCCATCCGCGGCACAGTCCATGGGAAAAAAAAGAAATGGAAAATATTGCTGGATCCTGGAACTCCTACTCCGTGTGTACTTCACCAAGATCTCAATGCCAACATATGCTCGTCGGAATCCCCTCAATCCCTTCTGGATGGGACAGACACACATGGCAACACGCTGAAAATTTCAATTGGATTGATTTCAGCTGCGCACCAACTACATGTACGTCGCCTGAGTGGAAAAGCTCCCAAAACAACAGATCGCCTCTGTCAAGCTATCATCTTCCATGTAAATTTGCCCGCCCAGGTAATGGAAACCCTCTCCTCGTGATGGCCCCCTGGATTCCTGCTGCCTTCTGCCACCTGATCGCCGGCTCACCATCAGCCAAGAATCTAGGATCAAAGAGTCTGCCTCTCCGAACCATAAGCAATGTCTGACAGGCGACAGATCACTACCACCCAATGGTAGACTGGGCTGCTGTTCAACTCGAAGCTGCGCGTCAAGAGCAAGGCAACAGGCTCGGACAGGACCATCGTCAAGATCGGTCCAAATCGAGGCATCGAGGACACCTGCCCCTTCAAAGGCTCCCACCATCCCGCTCAAGCTGGACCAGTGTCGTGACGCTTTCATCTTGGAACCGTGGCTCCAGACGATGATCACTCTGCCGGCCCAGCCATCCAGCCCCGGGACCAGGACATGATGGAGAACTCACCAGACGAGAACGCCATGCAGCCTTCCTCGACGCCAGCCGTTCGTCTGCTCGCCCAGCACGCCATGCGCGGCAGTAACACGGCACCAGAACCTCAGTCGGTCCCGGCAGACCTCTCGATAAGGCGAGAGCATGTTCGTGCCCAACGCTCGCCGTCCTCCAGCAGACCTCGCCCCTTCTACACCTCGACCCAATGGACCGCGGACGGAACGTCGCTCATCGCCACGACGTCCACGCAGGCCATCTCATCATTCGTGCTTCCCGCAGACCTCCTCCAGCCCTCGGAGACCCCCCGGGCGCTGCAGCCCCAGGCAACCCTGAGGCTTCCAGAGCCAACCCAGGTCGTCGCTGCGGCGCCATACTTCTCCCTCGCCGATCCCGCGTCCCAGCTCCTCCTCGTAGGATGCCGAGACCACCCCCTTCAGCTCTACCACGCATTCCCCAGCAGCAGCAGCAGCAGCAGCAGCAGCAACGCCGATGAACCCGCCACTGGCCCCAACGACGACAAAGACAACGGCACCCACTCCGCCCCGCTCAGCTCGTACAAGCTCATCAGGAAGGAGTCCGAGCAGTACATCACCCCCGCCTCGCTGCTCTGGGAGCCCCCCGGGACCCATTTCGTCTGCGGCTCCGCAAACCGCCTCGACTGCTTCGACATCTCGCGCCCTGGCTCCGACGGGCCCATCCTCACCATCCCAACCATCCCCTCGCGGAGGCACATCTCCAAGGGCCACGGCGTCGGCATGAAGGGCACCGTGGCCGCGCTGTCCGCATCACCCTCGCAGGGCTCCCACGATCTCAATGGAGGTATCCTCGCCGCGGGCACCTGGACGCGCTGGATGGGCCTCTACGACCTGCACCGCACAGACCGCGTCGTCGCCAACTGGTCCATCGCCAACGCCGCGGACGAGTCGTTCCGCATCGGCCTCAGCGGGCAGGGCATCGCCCAGACAGCCTGGAGCCCGTGCGGGCGCTACCTCGTCATCAACGAGCGCCACGCCAGCGGCCTGCTCGTCTACGACATCCGCGTCACGGGCCAGCTGCTCGGCGTCCTCGCGGGCCGCCCGGCGCCCACGCAGCAGCGCCTGCGCTGCGACGTGTTCCCCGGCGCCGGGTCCGGGTCCGGGTCCGGCTTCGAGGTCTGGGCCGGCTGCCACGACGGCCGCGCCGTCGTCTGGGAGGGCGTCGGCGCAAGCAACGACGTGCAGGACCCGTCGTGGGCGTGGGCCGCGCACGACGCGCCCGTCGGCAGCGTGGCCGTCCATCCGAGCGGCTCCGTGGTCGCCACGTGTGCCGGTGGATGGGGCCACCTGTCGGAGAAGCAGGTGGAGGAGGGAGCCGCGGGGCGCTCGCTCGCCGGGCTGTCCGACGCGCGTGTCTTTGACGAGTCATCCGTCAAGGTTTGGGCGCTGGGGTGAAACCTTACTTCTTCTACGGAGTACTCCGTACTCGTACGGGGACATGAACCTTTCTTCGCCAGAGGCGATGGCCCAGACCGCCCCGAAAACGATCTACCTCAGACGACTCATCATTAACTACGGAGGAGAGCTCCCTGGCTACGCAGCTTGACGACCACTTTAGGACACAGGGAAAGTCAACGGCAACACTCGGGCATCGTGAGAGTGCGTCCACGTCGTCAGGGAGGGTTGTTGGGGCCAGGGTTGCATGGAAGCAACATCACGTGATCAACTGCATTCTTCTGCACCCCCTGACCCGATCTCTTGAGAGGGAGTTCGGCATGAAGATTGCATTCAAGAACTTGGTTTCGTGGAACCAGGTTTTGGGCAATGCTTTGATGTTTTTGATGCATCAGATCCGCAATCTTCCCCGTAAGACACATCACCTTCATCCAAGGCCAGCAAAGGACTGGAGACCCCCCCGGGGGATACATGCATATCACAACACGAGCAGGCCGCACCCTTTCACGCTTCATCCCAAATCATACGCTCGCATTTTCGCTACCAAGAATCAATAACATATAAACGATATATCATCTCCACACACAATCTCCACCCTCCATCTTCGCCCAAACAGCCCACCCTTCCCCCCCGCCTTCAATGTTCGCCCCATCCAATCTCACCCCAGCGTCATCCAATCGCCCCCCACGCACCCGCTACCCAGAAAAGCACCAGCAGGACCCAAGCCTCCCCGTCCGCCGAGGAAGAAAACAGGAAAAAGGGGGGAAGAAGAGCATTAATCTACATACAAGAAAAGAGGTCATCTTTGAAAAGCCATCGCGCGCTGCCTTTGAGTCAAAAAGTCAAGAGAAACGAGAACGAGAAACGAAGATCAAAATGGAGAGACCCAGGATTCAATGCCTCGAGGGAAATGTAGTCCGTAAAGAGAGACGAGAAAATGAGCGCTACTACGGTGCGGGACGTTGGGGGATTGGGAAAAGGAGTAGTAGGAGTGTGATTGGTGTTTGTTGATGGTGGGCTCCTCGTAAAGACTTGTACTTCTTGGCTTCGTGTCTCTTTCAGAGTGGTCGGTAAGATTCCAAATTAGAATTAGTCAAAAAAACGTCCACGGTTATCTCGTAAAGGGGCGTATGGTAGGTGGTGATAATGTGAGTGAGTGTGAACTCTTTCGAGTGAAATGTCTTTCAGTGGGTTTTCCCAAGTAAGGGAGAGAGAGAGAGAGTGCGTGTGTGTGTGTGCGTGCACTGCAGGCAAGAAGACGTCAGGCTCGACTGCGTGGGGTGGATCTCGTCTGAGCCCAGAACGATCCGCCTCCGCCTCTGCGGGGGCCCGGGTAGAGGTCCAGATCTTCATCGGCCGGGAGGACGGGAGCGGTGCCATTCTCAGGCTTCTCGCCCTCCTTGGCCAGTGGAATCTCGTCCGAGGGTCTGTTCGACGCGGTGTTGGCGGGGGCGCTGAGGTTGCTGCCGGGGGTGAGCTTCTGAGTGGTGATCTTCTGGGAGAGACCGGCGGCTGGCCGCTGGGTGCTCGACCGGGGCGTCGAGGCCGCGGAGGCCGCTCCGAGGGAAAGATGCGACGGGGTGGGGCTCCGGAACCGTCCATCCTTTTCAGTGGCAGGTCTGGCCGAGAGTCAGTTTTATGAGGTATCCATGGTGGCGAGCCCTGTTTGACTTACGTGATATAACTGCTGGGCTGCTCCGGGCCGGCGGCGCGTCGTTTGAAGAAAAATATAAACATGGCAACCACGACAAACAGCGAAAGAGCGCCGACGACACCGCCGACAACACCGCCGATGACCGATGAGGAAGATTTCGCAGCTGCTTCCTTATCAGGGGCCTCGGGACTTTTGGTTGACGCTGGCAGTGCCGCAGCGGCGTCGGTGTTACTGGTAGCCGAACTGCTCATCGATTCGGTCGTAGGAACGGCCGAACCAGAAATTTCGGTGGTTGTCTCGAGAGTCTCTGTACGGCTTCGCGTGCCCAAGGTGGTCGGCGTGGCAAGAGGGGTCGGCTTCGCGGTGAAGGCCATCGTGATATGGTCAAACTCGAGGGACGAGGAGCGCAGGGCGGAGGTCGCGACGAGGGTGGCCAGACGCGAAGCCGTGCCGCAACCGTATTGGTAAAATCCTCCTTCGAAGTCATTCTTGTAGCAGACGTCGGACCCGGTGCAGGTGAAGACGTAAGGATTCAGCTCCGTCTGAGGCGGGCTGTTGGAGTCGACACAGCCGGTGAAGATGCCCTCAGTACACGTCCTTCCGTCGGGGCAGCAGCCGATGGCTCCATGGTCGACCTCGAGGACGCAGTGCGAGCCTGCCATGCAGGTCGCGGGGAAAGCGGCATCTCCGCCGATGTAGCCGCAGACGGTGTTGAATCCGCGGCGTTGGGGCTGCCGGGAGGGTGAGGTGGGAGCCGGCGTGGCGGCGGCGAGGGGGAAGTCGACTACATTGAGCTCGCGGAAGTCGACGGTTTTGGTCTCGCGGGGTATCCTGTAGCCGGCGGCGAGATGGGGGAGACTCGATAGGAGAATGAGGAGGGCTGTTGTCGTCGGGGATGATCGCGTCAAGTCGGAGGGTATCATTGTACGTGCGGAGTGGAGTGTGAGTGGAGAGGACGAGGAGTATTGTATGCGACAGCGAGCTCCTGCGCGGGTGTGTGTTATCTCTCCTGAGTTGTCGAACGTCAAGCTGGAGATTAAGGAGAGACGAGGGTGGTTCAACGAAGCGAGTCTTGCGTGTGTATGCGTGTGTGTAATCAAGCGCGGTACCCAAGAAAACGACAAGACATCTCAGCACCAAGAAGCATAATTGCGTGCAAACGAGTGTGAAAAAGGAATGACGATGGGGGGACGTGGACGCGGCGGTCGTTCAAGGAGTGAGAGGTAGGTAGTGAGCGGCTGGCAGTTGGGTTAGGGGAGCGAGCTGAAGAGGCCGAGCTCGAGGAGGACGGGGAAGAAAAGAGAGAGAGAGAGAGAGCGAGCGAGAGAGCGAGCGAGAGAGCGGCGAGAGAAACAAAGAAGGATCGAGTCGGAAGGTGTTCCAGACCAGACCAGACCAAGACCAAGACCAAGACCGGGACCGAGACCAAGGTGACCCCCCGGGATCCTGGGCAACCCTGCACGTTGTTGATTGTCGTGGCCGAGCAAGACGAAGAACGGGCGAGGCGGAGAAGAACTGGGAGAGAAAGAAGGAAGGCGGAAGAGATGGTAGTATCGAAGACATCAATCAATAGATCGATTGCCGGATCCAACAACGCGTTCCGCTCTCGATCTCGTCGCGGACCTCCTGCTGGGCGTTAGTAGGATGGAGAGGCAATGGATCAATGGAAGTAGTAGTAGCCCGGCTTGAGGGGGTCAAGGTAGGTACGGATACTGGATATGCCGGACAGGGACCTACCGGCCTAGCTCTCCCCTTTACCGGCAGCGGCACGTCTGTGTTAGCGGACAAGTACTCCTGGTACCTGCCGCATGAAAGGACCAGGGGCCAACGTGGTGAATGGATCCAATCTGATCAAACGCATCTTTGGGGGCTGCGCCGTGCACCCTCGTGTTCCCCGTGCAGACTATCGAGGGCAACCAGCGGCGAGGAAATGAGCCGAATGTGGGCAACACGAAGAGCAGGCTCCCGAGTATACGCAGCCATAGGTACTTCTATACTACTAGTACTGCTAGTAGCGGCTGCTGGGTGGCCGTGACGGCTCGAATGGAGACAGAAGGCAGTGAGAAGAGAGGGTGAGGAGAGGAGAAAGAGACGGAAGCCATGGAGGTGAAATGAGGTTGACGAGGGGCCCAAATGCGGTTAGCGCCAGGGACCTTGAGCCGGAGCTGTGAGAGGGAACTTCGCTGTGAGGTATTGTTATCCTTTGCTTGCTTGCGAGCGCTACTTACGACTTAGGTATCTCAAAGACTCAGGTTGGAGCCGAGAAGTTAGTACAGGTACGAGTAAGTTCCCCTTTTGCGTCGACCGATCCTTCCCTTTTCTCGATTCTTGGCACAAGTATTCGTTTTGCGCATTGCCTCGCACAAGATTGCACAGATGTTGCATAATGATTTCATCTGTTGATTATGAATTTTATCCAGACTCTCTTGAAGACTCAATCAATTGATGCCTTTAGTCTCTCCAGACCTATGGTGCTTTATTGAGCATTTCGAAATACGAGTAGTAGTAGTACTCATATACATTGATAGGACCCGCGCTCGTACTCGTTAAAGCATGGAGAGATGGATATTGCACGACAATGGATCGCGTTCATCGCCGGCCATGTTCCCCGCCTAACATGCATGCCCTTTAAATTACGGCGTCCGTGCGACTTTATCCAAGCCAAGGAGCACATCTTGCTCATCATGCCCATTCCTGGTTAGCGGTCAGAGGTAAGGGGTTGATGTTCGCGGATCGAGGTGGCTTTGGCTGATCCGCAGTGTTCCTGTGCCCCGTTGCTCGGATACGGGAGAGCAGATAGCACAGACAAAAAGCGCGATTGGAGGGCAAACTCGAAAATACATATGGATGGATGGGATGGCTCGTGCCGATCCAAGGGCCGGGGCATCGAGGCGTTAGGAGTCTATGGCGAGCCTCAACTGACTCTCGAGGGGAGAAAAGTCGTCTTCGATCAATCAGACCTGGCTCAATGGTCGTCGCATCAACAGATGGCTCGAGGTATTGATTCCTCTGCCGATTCGAGCACAGCGGCTGGAGGGAGGGCATCGCTCAGACCAGAGGCCAAACCTGGGTTACGTCACAGACATCATGATAACGGTGACTGCCATTTGGGGTGCCGCCGACGCAAGGAGACGTGTTGTGTTTCCCGAGAGACTCATCACCATCTGAATGAGTTGATCAATCTCGACCTTTTGCTCAATCCGGACCCTCCACGGGCTTCTCACCAACTGCAATTCTCGCAGTGAGCAGGAGTGCCAGTGACACTTTGAGGGCACGGACAGCTGCAAGGCAAAAGGCGGGCAGCGCAGGTGAAGTATTGATTTATGTACCTGTACGGAGTATGTAGTACCCAGTAATAGTAGTACTAATGTACGAGTACTACTACGGAGTAGTACTGCTGACGGTGAGACCCTCCGTGGCCACGACGCAGCCGGCAAACTCGGCCGACACCGAGCATCAGCGGGCATCGGTCGATTCGATGTCGTGATGCTTCCACAATCCAGAGTGAGCCGGCGATGGTGGAAACATCCATCCGCTGCAGAATGATAATGGACATTGAGGAATCCAAGCAAGTCCTCAACCTGGCAAAAAAGCCAGAGAGACGTCATGGGCTCTGCTCGTCTGATGCGGGCTTTGAAATCTCCCCAGTTTGGACTCTGACAGCTGAGCGTCGCGCCACCTGATTGGCCCGTTTCTACTCGACCTGCAGGCCAATGACGGCATGAATGGTGCCGGGGCGGGGAAGAGCTCGGCCCCTGATTGGCTGATAGCCTCGAGACGGGTCCTCGCGAGCTGCAGGAGCGTCCCGAAGAGCGCTAGAGAAGCCGTCACATGGATAGCGCCTGCCTCGACCAGGACAGCGGGACTGGGGCACTGTGCGAGCATCGATCTCTTGGTGATCCGTCAAGGCATCTGTCCTGGGTCAATTGCTTCTCGACCGCCCCGGGTCGCGGCACTCGTCTGGTTTTTGCCCGGCCTCGCATGAGGCTTTTTGTCGCGATCAAAGGCCTCGACTTTTGCGGATCATCCAGAATGGCTATAACTTCTCGTCCGAAGGCCTCACTTCTCGCCTCCGTCTCCTCAGATAGTTGACACAAACAATTGATCGCTGTGTTCCCGCGAGGTGACCGTCACCGTGCACATCTCCGACTTCCAGCTACATAACCTAGAGCTCAAAATCTCCAGTGGGCTCAGCGAATCCTGTCCCGCTGAAGCTGCTCGTGCTCAACTCCAGCTGGGACTGCTTGCGGCTGCCGCCCCGCAAAGACGGTGTTTGCACGGACTGGACTGGGCAAGTGGGCTGTCCCCAGCG
>NQYQ01000036.1:155386-166456 GCA_003055925.1 Escovopsis sp. Ae720 | reverse complement strand
CCCCCCCCCCCCCCCCCTTCCCCCCTCCCCAGCCACGTAAGAGGGAGGTAGGCAAGCGGCCAGGCAGGTGTATAAAGCTACCCAGAAGGGTACTGGTAGGGGAGTCCTGGTTGCATACCGCCCATTGCTGGAGCTTGATCATTGGCACAGGGATGTTGTGTCTCCATTCAAATGGATCGACTCCGCTGCATTGCAGCCCTACCTCGAGACTTTGGCCGTCGAAGTCTCCACGACTTGCATATGACTGCGCCGAAATGGATGCAGCAGGATTAAAGTAAATCCACAAGGGGAAGGCAAGCCTATCGTGAGTGCTTGCGTGTCGCTCCAATCGTCATATGTCATCGGAGGGAAGCGGGAGGGCGGCGCAGCTCGGCGCGGAAGGGCGTCGGCGGCGGCGGCAGCAGCATCAATGCTGTTGTGTGGGCCAGTGTGTCCTATACTCCGTACGGAGTACCTACCTACTGCCAAAGAAAGAGATCGGAGAAGAAATGAGAGAGAGAGAGAGAGAGAGAAAGAGAGAGAGAGAGAGAGAGAGAGAGAGAGAGAGAGAGAGAGAGGTAGAAAGAAAAGATGGAGGAGGGGCGAAGCTTGGGCTGATGAGACGCGTGTTGAGTGAAGTCGTATGGGTACGGGTCCCCGTCGTGTCAGGCTTCCGTCCCATTGGGTTTGGGGGACCTCCTGGCCGTCCCCAGTATCTTTCATCCGATGACGCCCCCGGGACAATGGGAGATGCAACACACATAGTCGTAGGTTTTACTCCATAGGTTCCAGCTCGTTCGGTCGTCGTCGAGGCTTGGAAGAGGTGGTGAACCGAATGACTCCGAACTCCGTGGGGGGGCACTCGGTGACAGCAGACAACGAGTCCTTGAAGATGCACGCCATGCGGCGGGAGCCTGCTGCTCAGCATCATCGGGGTTTGGGCCAGCCCAGGGTCTCGCTGCATGCCGTGCGCGTTGCATACCTCGCATCTCCATCCGGCGATACGGAGCACTGGTGATCGTACCGGTACTCCGTATCTGTCATCCGTTTGGATTGCCCCGGCTCTTGTTGCTGTTGCGAGTGCCCGCCCGTGTCTCTCAGCGTCTCCCAGTCTCTCAGCGTCTCCCAGTCTCTCAGCGTCTCTGCTCGTCTGCCTCCACTCGTGATGGGTACCCACGACATTGGGAAGAAGCACGGGCTTCCGGTCGTGGATGGTGTCCCAGGCCGCCTCCTCCTCCCCGTTTTCTCCCCCCCCCCCCCTTGTTCCAAGCCGGGGGTGGGTGGCTCTTGCTTCTGGATATTGTGGACCGGGCCTGCGCGCTTGAGCCATCCTGGGGACAAGCTCCCCGGACGGTAATCTGCACGTATTTTGGCGCGAGAGAGCCCGTGCTGACGGCTAGCACATGTCCAAAATCTCGTACGGAGCACCGGCTGTCGTACCGGTAGCTACTAGTACTCGTACGGTACTCGTAGATGGACAGTACTCCGTATGATTACTCGTACGAGTACGAGTACGAGCAGCCCGCAAACTTGGTGGCTGCTTCAAGTTGGAAGCTTCGGGGCCTGTGACAGAAATCGGTCAGTCCAGAAGAATTCTCATGCAAATCCTGCATCGAACAGACATTGCAGCAGCAGCAGCATCGGAAAGGAGCACAGCAATCTGCCCGCCCATCGAGCGTCGCCTCTGTACGAGTACAGATAGGGTATACAGGCACATATCCGTACCTGTAAGCTCGACAAATCTCTGCTTCCCCTGCGGCAGGTCCCCGAATCACTGCAAATGCAGCACGACTCTGCTCCGTATGTACTCGTACTCCGTACGACGTGCGGGTGAGGAGCACCAGTGCCAGTATCGGCACGCCTCGCGTCCACGTCGGCCTGTGGCGATCGGTGCTGGCGCTGAACGTCGGACGTCAAGCATCTTTTCCCCTTCCGTCGATGGCAGCATCCGTCTCCTGCGTCTCTCCCATCCCATCCGTCTGTCCGTTTCCTCCTCTGCTGCCACCCCACAGGCTTTGCTGCTGAGCCCCCCCTCTTCCCCCCACGGTTGGCCAACTGTCTGCCTATATGTGAGTAATCAGCTCGTGTGGTGTGCAGTGGGTGGGTGGGTGGTCTTTGCCAACGAACAGCACAACAAGGCGCAAACAGGGAAGAGAGAGACATGCGCCGGACGAGACAAGGTGCATGAGGAGGCGAAAAGGAAGAGTCGATTGGACTCTGGATTCGTGGGCGAACGTGGGGGGGGAGGCGATGCTCAATTGCTGCCGCTTATCATCGCGGTGGAGATGCCTTTTGCTTGTTTTTTTTTTTCTTTTCTTTACTTTCCTTTTCTGAGAAATGAGGATCGAAAATTTGTGATATGCGAAGCGACTTCGTATCCAAGTCGCGAGCCGCAGCGCCCTCTGCGCAACAGAGACCTGCCCCGCGAGTATCTCGAGATAGGTGCTCAGGCGGCGGACGTGCCTTCCCTCGGGCTGCGGGCTGCATGGATTGCAGTCACCTGACGGGCCACGCACTTGCGCCCATCGATCCTTCCGTCCCCTTCAAGCTTGACGGCGTCAGCTGCTGAGGCAAGGGAGGGAAAGAGCGAGCGAGGCCAGGAGGATCCGAGTGACCGAGTCTGTCGAGAGGTCTTGAGTCTCGAGAGCTCCTTCCGCGTCCGGGCGCTGGAAACGGCAGGAGCGCAAAGGGCAAGAGCAATGTCGGGTAATCATACAGCTAATCCCGATTAGGAATAGTACTTGAAAAAAGTCCCGGCACGGCTCGCCGTTCTGGTCGTTGATTGTCAGGTGGAAAGGAGGGAAAAAGAAAGCCGTGAGTGAGCCAGCGTCAGAGGAATGAAGAGTACAATGTCACTGCAATACGATCACGGAGAGACCAGCAGGCTCCAAGCTGTCATGTGTCGGGGCATCCGTTCGGGCCACAGACAGCCCGTGCTGCAGGCAGGCGAACGCCGGCCGGAGCAGCTGCACAGACATGGACGCCGTCGATCCGGAGCTTCGAGGCAGACTCCAATTCACGGAGTTATCCATACTCGTACATACGTACGAGTACGAGTGCGATCAGGTCCCTTCGGTGGTACGGAGTACGATTACTGCAACTACGACGGAGTACGGAGTACTACAGATTGCTACGGAGAACCTGGCCGGAAGCCGCGCCGACGGTGCCGGGCCGAAGAGCGGGTCCGGCCGCGATCCTGAGTCGAGTCAAGAGTCCGTCAGGGGCAGCTCGCCAGGCCCAAGCGCTTTAATTGCTTGATTTCGGGCATTACTCGTGCAATACGAGAACGAACCATTCATCTCTTCTTCCCTTCACTGCCCGCACTTCGCACATTCTGGCAACTTGAAGTGCCTGCACGCAATTGAGCATCCAGAAGACATAAAATAAGCCTGTACTCGTACGGAGTACTCCCAGAGTACCTCTTCTCATCGGGCTCAATCACAGCACTACAAGTACTCTCCAGGTCCCCCCGACATCGGAACTGTCACCCGGCCTCCGAACCAATCAAAACTCCACGCGCCTCAGTCTCTCACAGCCAAATCCCCATCCGCTACGCCTTCATCCGCGAGTCCCCACGACATTGAACCACCTCTGACCTCTGACCTCTGACCTCTGACCTCTGACCTCTGGCAGTACCTCTCCGTATCTCCAACTACATCAATCCTTTCCTGGCCGTCACTCCGCATTCCGTAGCTCCGACGCACCGGCGCTGACGCGAGTCTGACTCCTCTCTCTCTCTCTCTCTCTCTCGCCCTTTGATATCCGCCCAATCTCACTCGTCCTGTCCAAAACAACAGCAACAACGAGCCCCCCCCCCTCTCCTCGTGGCAATGCAGTCACCCGGCCTCGCCCTCACCAATCACTCCCTCTTCCACCACTACGACCACCACCATCATCATCGTCATCGTCCGTGCCATTCCTCCAACCGCCGCAGCCGCCACCACCTCCCGACGCCGTGACCGAGTCCCCATCCGCTCTCCTCCCCCCAATCATCGCCTCTCCTCTTGTTTCACCCCGCTGCGGGTCCAAACGACCGAGTTCGCAATTGATACCTGCATGGTTTGTACGGAGTAAACGACACACAGAAGCCACGAGTACTCCGTACATACCTGTACAGCTCCAAGCTGAGCCCAGCCATGAAGGCCGACGACTCCGCTGCCGCCGCCGCCGCCGCCGCCGTCGCCGTCGCGCCCCCGAAGCTACCCGTCCAAGTCGCACAACGGCCCGGTCCCGGCCCCGGCCCCGACCCCGACCCCGACCCCGCAAGCACCCGGCCATCCCACCGTCCTCGCAACACCAAGAACCTCCTTCCGCGCCTCGCCGCCGACGTCCTCAGCGCATCCTGCGCCGGCGCCCTCATCGCCCCCGTCATCTCCATCATCGACCGGTGCGTACCTTTTGCCTTTTTCCTCTCTCTCTCTCTCTCTCTCTCTCTCTCTCTGCTCCCCTCCTCATAGTATGTATGTACTGATTCGAACGCTTAGCTCCATCATCGAGAACGCTTCCGGCCGGGCCTCCCTCGCCGACTCCCTCCGCTCCTCCCTCGCCACCCTCCTCTCCCGCCCCCACGCCCTCCTCCTCTCCCGCCCCTGCGCCCTCGTCTTCCTCCTCTACTCCGGCACCTACTCCGCCGCCAACATCGCCGACACCGCATCCTCCACCCTCGCCGCCCTCCCCGCCCCCGCCGTGTCCGCCGGCGCCCCCAAATTCGCCGCATCCTCCGTCGCAAACGTCGGCCTCTGCGTCTACAAGGACCAGGTCTTCGCGCGCCTCTTCGGGCCCCCGCGCCTCCCGGGATCCCCGCCCCCGCGGCCCGTCGGTCTCCCCTCCCTCGCCCTCTTCACCGCCCGCGACTGCCTCACCATCTTCGCCTCCTTCAACCTGCCCCCGCTGCTCGCGCCGCACATCGACCAGCGCTTGCGCGGCGCCCTGAAAGCACACCTCTCCGGCGCCACCGCCGCCCAGTTCCTCGCCCCCGCCGCGCTCCAGCTCTTCTCCACCCCGATACACCTGCTCGGCCTCGACTTGTACAACAGGCCCGCCCCGGGGCCCTCCCTGAGAGACAGGCTCGCCGCCGTCAGGGCGAACTGGCTCGTCAGCGCGCTTGCAAGGATGGGCCGCATCGTGCCGGCCTTTGGCGTCGGCGGGGTCTGCAACACAAAGGTCCGGCACAGCCTGATGACGAGGTTGGCCTAGCTGGACTCCTCTCCACCCTCTTCTCTTCCTTTGCTTCTTCTCTGCGCTTGATTTTGGAATTCATGTCGTTCGCATAGCGCTCTTGGTGGCGGATAGATTTATACCGATGGCTTGAATATTATGATGGATGATTAGAGGGTTGCTGCGTAGACGAGGCAAGGACATCATGAAGCGCACGATTCCATATACTATACATAGAAAAGACGAAGAGCTTAGAGCAATCCAATGAAGCTAGATGGCTTCAAATACCGCGATCAAGATCTCAAGACCTCTTCCCAGTCATATTGAGGCGAGGAAAGCCCATTGTAAATAAACCGGCCATGCATCCTTAAGACGACCTGGATCATCCAAGCACATCACGTTCAAGCACGATGTCCATCTCGAAACGCGAAATTTGGAAAAAAATATGTTCCTTTATACTGACTGCATCAATATCAACTCCATTGATCCATCCATCCATCCATCCGTCCGTCCGTCCGTCCGTCCGTCCCAAACTATTGAACCTTCCCACCCTATTTCATCACTCGTTCATCCCTCCACATATGCCTCCCATACACACAAAAGGGAAGGAAATCAAAGGTCAAAGCAAACGAGGTATAATACTGCCATCCGGATTTTACTTAGATAAGAGGAAAAGAGAAGAAGAAAAAGGGAACAACAAAAGACGTACAAACAGATAGACCCGTAGACGTAGTAGATACGGAACAGATCGAGGAGCCCCCTCCCCCATTCCTAGACTTTCCACCCCTGAACTCCTTTCCTTAACAGGGGATATAAAGGCAAACAAACACCAGTATGAGGGGTAACCTTGGTGACGACGAAAAAGGTGAAAAGGACACAAGAGGGCAGAGGAGAAGAGAAGATGAAGTGGGAAGAAAAGAAGAGAAATGCGGTGCGGGACAAAAGAGAGAGAAAAAAGCCCTTCCTACAGACGAAGCACCGCAGGCGAGGAGGATGAGGTTCGAAATAAACTTGATTTTGAGACGTGGCGTAAAGCCTCGGTTGGGGAAAAGTAGCCACGGCTTGATTCGTGATGCAGAAGGCTCTGCATCGCCACGCGGGTGATAGAATGGTCCTACGGAGACCAAAAATTGTATATGATGAGAAACAAGGAGCCAGGAAGGGGCGTGTGTGGTCGTCGTGGTGATGTATGAGAGAGATCGAGAGGAGGGAATCGAGTATCGGCAAGAGAAAGGAGCGTGATCATGGCGATCAGACAACCTCGACGTAAAGCAACAGCTTGTCGTTGCGCTGGAGCGCAAAGTCGAGATCATTGTCGCTCCTCATGGGCGCCTTGTTCCCAGACGGATCATCCTTGTAGAACAGCTGCAGCGCGTCGGCCGGTGACAGCTTGAGTCGGTCCCGGATCTTGTCGCTTAGCTGCCCGAACTGGATGTTGGTCGGAACACGGATGGCGATGAGGTCGCCGCCGTAGGTCATCTTGATCTTCATCTGCGCAATCTGCGTTTGGCCTTGCTGCATCGAGCCCTGCGATATGCCTAGGGGATTTGTTAGTCGTCAGGATGAAGACGGGAGAGGGAAAAAAAATTAAAGGGTAACGCGGGCGGATCATACTCTGCTGTGAGCCGCTGACCTGCCGAGTCATGGAATGGCTCGCGTATCCGTTGCCGCTGCCGGTATTCCTCGCAGACAGCCTGGCCTCCGCGTTGCCGTGAGAGCCGGCCGACGAGCTCTGCGATATCCGGGTGTCCTTGTCGACCGAGACGCCATCGATCTCGTAGTCGCCTTCTCGCGGCGCGAAGAACTGCTTGACAAGCAGGCATCGAGAAATGTAGGTGGGCTGGCCCAGGAGGTTCTTGACGTAGGCGTCGAGATTGTGCAGTCTGCCCTCGGTGATGGCGTCCGTGACGTAGCTCACAGGGCCCGGCATGTAGGGTAGAGTTCGCTTCTGGGTTCCGGTGTTGCCTGCCTCGGCGGGGAATTCGGTGAGAAGGGCGATCTGAAAGTCGTAGAAGTCCTCGTAATATCTGGATAGCTCCCAATGCCTGCCGTCCTCGAGCACGGCCTCGATGACGAACCAGTATTTCTCTTCGGCGAAGCAGTAGCGGGGTATCCGGGCCGAGATGGGCGCATAGAGCTCGGAGGTGTCGCTCGAGACGAATTGGGGCTGCTGGATGGACTGGATGCTGTGATGGGCGGACTGGTTCTGCGGTCGGATCGCGTCAGCTGAAATCGGATTCCATTTTCCCTTCCCACCCAATCAGCACGCGCGGTCGTCATCGCCTTACCTGGCTTCTGCTGCTCTGGAGACTCAAACGCTCCATGGCATTCTCGACGGGCTGCTGCTGCTGGCCTGCTGCGCCGCCCTCGAACTTGCCCAGGGTGATGCTGCTGTTCTTGTAGGCCGTCGCCATCCTCTTCCACTCCTCGACCTTGGGGACGTTGGCCTTCCGAATGGCCTCCCCGGGATTCTCGATCGGTTTACCCGTGGCCATATCGCGGATCTCGATGTAGGAGACGGGGATGAGTCCAGGGCCGCCTAGCCGGCCGATCGGCTTGGCCACGAACCATTCGGGGTCCGATTGCGCGATGACGATGATTGCCTCGCCGGCCTTGGCTTCCAGCTCGTCGGACCTCTCGGCCTTGAAGTCGTACATGACAACGCCGTACACCATGGCGCCTGATTTGCCGGAATTGGAGAGACGATGGGATAGTGGGTGATGAGCGGCCTGAGGCGAGACGGAGGGTTCGCTATACCCGGAGTCGTGATCAAGGTTCTTGTTGGAGGCGGTCAGGGGACGTCCGCCGTCTGACAGCGCGCTGTCTCTCTCAGTTCGGCCGAGCGCCTGGAAGTAGGAAACGGGAACGAGGCCGCGGGCGTCTGGCAAGGCAGGATTGCAGGCTTCGTACCAGTCGGGGTCGTCTTCTCGGTCGATGACGTGGAAGAAGTCGCCTCGGGAAAAGCTCAATTCCTGGGAGGAGCGAGCTTCATAATCGTACAGGGCGCGGATGACCTATATTTAAGGACAAGCGAGCGTGTCAGCAGCCGCGATCACGGAACCAACTACTCCGTACGGCCTCGCTAATCGTAAAGGATGACGACAAAGGTCTTTCGCAGGGCGCGGTCGCAGAACAACACGCAAAAAGAACACGCGAGCAGGGGATGCGGGAGAGAAATGGTGGTTGGAAAAAGAAAAAGGAGAAGAAATGCAAGGCGCAGGACGACAAAGTGGGTACAGAGATTTTCATCGCATAATTGCTTTTTTTTCTGGATCCTGGGCGAGAGGGGTCCGACAGCGGAGTGAAAGATGTGTATTTTTAAAATGACGGCGCAATGGACTCACCTTTTTGGGTGGAAGAATCGCAACAGCAGCTTTCGGGGCGATGGACGAGATGCTGTGCTGTTTATCCTTGCTCCCCTTGATGGATTGCCGAAGAGCCTGTATCAAGCGCATCGTGATTAGTGAGGTGAGGTCGCCGCGAGAAGTCCCGGCGCATTTGAGAAGACGGTGCGCGGCAAGAGGGATGATCAGGTGAACAAAGAAGCGCAAGACAAGGGAGGTGCAGGCGGGGATAAAGAGGCAGAGTGGGAGAAGGGGGGACAGGAGGGATGAAAGAGACAGAGACAGAGACGAAGACAACGAAACACAAAAACATGAAGAAAAAGAGACAGAGAGAGGGGAAAAAGAGGGAGAAGGGTGAAGGGTGAAGGGAAACTGGAGGGCGTGGGGATCCCGCGGGTCGCTGCACGGGTCTGTGATTGTGCAAAGCAGAAGGCAATGGAGTCACGAACCTTCATCTTGTGTAACGAAATTCAAATGTCCTTTGGATGAAATGGAAGGGCGCGAACGGTCTCGATGCTTGATCCAGCAGGCGGACGCGAGGCGAAGGTCGCAAGAAGGGGATCTGCGGGATGCTGCAAAGCCTGGAGGAGTGCTCTCGAGGGGTTGAATATGCGAATGGCTGGTTGTAGTAGAGGTAGCAGTTGATGTCGAAAATACTAGTCCGCGGATTGGCGCTGATGTCTCGATCTTGCGGACGCCTGCAGTGGGCAGGTTCAAGAGGAGCTTCGATGTGAGGTCTGCTCTTTGCGTTTCTTTCTTTCTTTCTTTCTTTTTTTTCCCTTCCTTCCTTCCTTTCTGCCTTTCTTTCTTTCTTTCTTTCTTTCTTTCTCTCACAGCCTTTTGTTCTCTTCCCAGAGGCAGGGAGGGGCCTCTTGTCTCGCAGCCGCCAACTTGTTTCTGACGTGCCAGTCTCTCCCCAGCTTCGAAGTCAGCCAAGTGTTGGTTGGCGGTTGTGGCTGGTAGGATCGAGATCGAGATGCTGGAGCGAGGGAGGGATGAGGGAGGGCCGAAGCGTGAGTGAATGAGCTTGAAGTGAGAGAATATGAGAATGAATGGTGACTGTCGAATGAAAGAGCTCTCCCGCCGGCAGAGAATAGCCGGAGCACGAGTCTCAGGATAACCTGCGATTGGCGTCTACCGAGGTAGGAGCTTGTTGGTGTAATGCGCGTAATGAGAGACTGACAAAGCCCGAGCTCTCCTGTACAGGTATGCGTGGAGCAAGACAAGATGGTGAGTACTGTCAAGTGAGAGGGGAGGGAAGAAAAGATTGGCCAGCGATGCAGGATAAAAATAGAGTCGAACAAGAGAGGGCTCTACTCGTACTCGCTCGTACCTCTTTGCGGTGCTGCCAGAGGGGAGGGGAAAACGAAAAGGTCGCAGATCCCAGTATGGAAGTTCTCGCAGCTCGAGGTGTCGAGGCACGCGCGCGACGGCGCCTGGTCGCAATCTCGAACAAGGTCGGACAAAGCTCTTTGCTCACACTCTCGCTCTCTCCTCTCGGAAGAGGAGCGTGGAGTCGTACTCCGCCCTGTACGAGTACAATCAGCGGGTACCAGTATGTATGTACGAGAGAGCTCGTACCTGTACCAGTATGGAGATTGCCCGCACTGGTATTGTACTCGTACTCGTACGAGTACTCGTAGATGGCTTTGTTGGCGAGGGAGGGGTGGAAAGAGTGGAGAGGGATGCTAGGTGTCGATCCCTGGTCGGAATAGCGGCTCGATGACGGCTCCCTCGTCGAGATGGTTGTACTCGCTCGTACGAGTACGGGTACGATTACCAGGAGTCGTACTCTGTGGTGCTCGTATGTTTGTGTGTACACCGTACTCCGTACAGGCAGTACTCGTGGTGGCGTGTACGGGTATCCGTGGCGCGAAGGGTGCTGTGCTGCTCGCGGGGTGATTGTTGATGGATGGCTTGCGACGGGGTCGTGTGTCGCCGGGTGCTGCAGAGCTGACGACGACGAGCAGCTGGCGTGTCGATTGTTCGTGCTTTCGGGGCGATCAGACGGGTTTGTCCTGTCGGGTCGCTTCTAGAAGAGGGCCCGATGGCGCAGAGGACATGGGGGCATCCAGCTGGCGCGGCGAATGATCGATCTCTCCACGGTGGTCGAATAGATGGGATGGGATTCGCGATGCACGCAGCCGCCGGCTAACGTGCAGTTCCGACTGTCGGGGTCCGTATCACGCTGGCTTACAGGCTTCCAGGCTCCCAGGCTCCCAGGCTCCAGAGGGGTTACCCAGAAGAGGAGCAGCGACAGGGCAGATTGGATAGATCGGTTCGGGGCGAGGAATATCGTGGCCGCATCCAGGATGTCGCTCGTGTTATTTTCTTTCCCGTAATGCTTTCCCGTGCTCTTTTCTCTTCTCGATCGCAGGAGGGCGAGGGATCAGGGAGCTGGTCGTTCGAGAGGGAGAGTGTATGGCGAGGAGGAGGAGGAGGAGGAGGAGGAAGAGGAGGAGGTGAAGGGGGTGGATGAACGGCAGCGGCGTGAACGCAAGGCGGGCGAATGAGAAAATTGAAAAGAAAATTGAGAGAGTGTGTGCGTGTGTGTGCGTGTGTGATCGAGCGCGTGTACACGCGGGGGGGA
>NQYQ01000036.1:133396-152091 GCA_003055925.1 Escovopsis sp. Ae720 | reverse complement strand
GCCCCCCCCCCCCCCCCCCTGGTGTGCTGTTTGTGGAATCGTAGATGCTTCGACTGGCAAACGCTTCATGAGGGTGCGGAGCGGAGACGCTCACCTCCCGGGCGTGGCTACTACTCGTACAGGTAGCATGTAGCAAGATGATATGCATGCCCTTGAAGCCGGTGGCGGCATGACTAGAGTTCCCAAGCTTGACGTGAGTCTCATCCGGCCCCTGGATCTCCGTCGGGCCCAGGTGTGAGACCCGACCTCGCTGTGACAAAGCTCGGTTCTATAGCAGAGGAATGCCCACCGGCGAGATACTACTTACGGCTTCATCGCCAGGAGCGAGAGAGCAAGAAAGGGTTCAGTCAAGGAATCATGTGATTTGATGAAAGGATCTATAGAACGATTCGCACCGGAATATCCGTCAGACTCAGATCTAAAGGAACATCCAGCACGGGTCGTCGTCATCTAGCTATGAGATTTCCGTCCGCGGTAATAGAGAATTCAAAACGCCCAGACGCCTCAACAGAATCCCACATCCGTCGTGCTGGTTGATGCAGTTTGAAGCACGAGTCATCCGAGAACTCCAAGCACCCTCGTGTTACCCCGCAAAAGGCCTCCAAATCGAGAGCCTGGTTTTTTTCGAGCCGCTAGTCGCCAAAGCAGAATGCTGATCAACAATGGTTAGAGAGGAAAAGAGATCGACTCGCGGAGGTGGGTGTCGTCATCGACACAATGGTCGACGGCATCGTCCGGACGGGCAGATTGCGGAGATGTATACGGAGTAATCGTCCAAAAGTACCGGATCAATTCGAGCGTCAAGAGGGAAACCGGCCCCCGAACCAGATGGATCGTTTCTACGCGAATGGACAGGGCTCCCTTGGCAGGGAACAGGTCGACAACTTTTGAAGCGACCAAGTATCACTTTGGCTTCGCTTGCCATCGATGGATATGTGAAAAGAATGGTAAGGGGTACGGGATTTGAGAAAGCCCGTTCGGAAAGGGAATAGGAAGAAGGCATGCCGAGACGACGAAAGTAAAAAAAAAAAAGAAAAAGAAAAGGAGATATGAAGAATAGAAAAGGAAGGGTCGACGATGGCAGGGCGTGAAAGATCAGATCTGGCCCTTGATGTCGACTTTCTGAAAGGCGGCCGATCGAGCACTCTCAAAAATGTTGCCGGCTTTGCCGGTCAAGAATGCAATGCAATCCGTGCGGTCTTCAAGCAAGTGTTGGCCTTGGTGGTCGATGATGAATTGAGCGGCATCGGCATCTGATTCGAACCCAAGCTCCTCGGTGATGAACCGTAGCTTGACATCAGGCTTGTATCTGCGCGCTTATTGTTAACCCAGGGTCTTCTCATAGCCGACGGTCTAATGGACGGAAGCAAGGGGGGGGCCTGGATCAAGACTCACGCTTTGCAAATGTTGCAGAGGGCAGCGAGGCGCTCTCTGACGACGAACATGTCCATGAGATACGCACCCATGTTAGGGGTGTCGAGGTAGAGCTGGAAGAACTTGTGATAGTTTCCCAACGCCAACGCGGAACGAACCTGAAGCGCATGCTTGATGGGACGCTCCTCGGTTTCAGCTGCGGTTAGATCTGCCAGGGTGTCGTTCAAGCCGGTCCGATTGGCAGTGTGTATGAAATAAAGGATACGGTACGCCTTGAATTCGATGTGGTTTCCTTCCAAACCCATCGCGTAGAGCGACCGGAGCTGGGTCTGGCACTGATTATACTCACCAATATCCCCCTTCTCCAAGGCAATCCGGGCGTGGATCTCATACACGGAAATGGTAAACTCATTCTTGATGCGCTGCACTGTGAGGTCCTGACGCATGGATTTGAACTGATCGCAGATGTATGAGTAGTTGCTTTCCTTCCTCCACTTCTTCTTCAACAGGTCCAGTGTCTGGCGGAGGACTCTTTCCGGCCGCACGTTGGACGGCACCGGGGGAGCAGTGAGACGGAGATATTTCTTTTCGAGGACTTCACAGGTGCCGACGATGGGTCCGGATGAGGGAGGCGGCGGGCTCGGCGTGATATTGGCGCTCTTGTACTCGGCCTCGAAACGGCGCTTGCGTTTGTTTGCATCCTTCTGGAACTTACTAGATCTCGTCACGGTATCGTCCGAGGCTGAGCGCTTGTCGGAGGGGGGATGCGAAATGCGGTCCTCGAGGGACGGGCGGTTAGTAGCGAAGTGCCACGGAGGCGGCGAGGAGTCATTGTGCGAGAAATCGGTCGATTTTCTCTTCTTGGAGTTGTGCGTGTCGGGAGACGAGAATGCACCAGCTCGGTGCTTCAACAGCGCCTCGTGATCAGCTTTGACCAAAGCTTGGGGCAGGGGCATCGAGTCCCAGTCAATAGTGTAGAGCGAGCCGTTCTCCTTTGCCGAGCCGATGGTGCTCTTGAGTTTGGCCTCGATCTCGGCGCGGGAGACGGAAGGGTCGTCGTTGATCGGCAGGAAAGATCGCTGCACATAATTTCGAACAGACTCAGGCCATTCGGTCTTGCCTCTTGACTGCTGGTCCTGCGCATTGGATCCTGCGGCTGGAGGCTTTGCCCTGCCAGTCGCTTGGTGTTCAGCTTGCGAGGGATTGGTTGGATACGTATTCTGAGAGGTGGCGGCGTATGAGCCGAAGCTTTGTCGCACAGGGACAGAGATGTAGGCGGGATCTGGTCGGGTCATCAGCGATGGCGAAGGAGAAAGCCGAGCGTTGGGCGGCGATGACTTACTGGGCGGATAGGCGTAGGAAGTGGGCGAGGTCTGTTGGGAGACGCCCTCTGCAGCGTGCTGCGTCGACGACCAGCTCGGCATCATGAGAGCGGCTGGGAGCTGGAATAAGGTCAGTTCTTACGGTGGAGGGGGCAGAGAGGCGAGATCAAAGTCGAGGTTCGCAGGCGGCGCTGGGGATTTTGGTGGCAGCTCGCAGTCGGTGGTTGATGATTGTGGAAATGCTGGTGCGAGAGGGAGAAAATCATGAATTGGGCGGAGGGAGCGGGAGGAGCACCAGATCCATGGGAGGCGGTTGTTAGGCTGCGGCGGGAAGTGAGCCAAGGCGGTAAAAGCCCCATGATCCGGACGCCTCAACGTGGCTTGCCGTGCTTTTTTTTCTGTGGCTGGAGCGGTCTCTCGGCAGAACGTCGGCGGCATGATCTCTGGACAGTGCTGAGGGCCATCAAAGATACTGTGCATGTCATCATCATCCGATTAGTCATCAAATCCTCGAGCAAGTCTGTCATGATCCATTGCGAACCCTCATCCCGGCCAGCATCACCAACATAAGGCATACCCATCTCGAGCCATTTCTCCATTACGGTTTCTATGCCTCGTTTCTACTAGATCTCGTCGCAATCTATCTCTGAAGGACCAACGATACTCTGATCGGAAGCTTGCGCTCCTGACTGCTCTCTTTGATGTGCGCTTAGGGTCCAGCTACACCAACGAAAACAGACTCTGGGGGCAACGAAGACTGGATCCCGACTTCAATCACACCCATCATCCCAACGCGGTCCTTCGATTCACTTGCCACTAGGCGCTGGATTCCTGTCACCGGCATGCCGGATGTTTCTGAAATACCTCGACCTCACAACTGCACTACGGCCTTCCTATCTTCCGGACGAGGTTCTACTCTTTGTCCAAGACAATGTGGGCTTATATGAGGGGTAATGTCCCCGTCCCCGACCACCTCGCCTCCCCGCCTCCGCGATCCGGTCCACGAGAATTAATCATCAAGGGGTGTGTGTAGCAAGTTCAAGCTTCCCAATCAGCAGAACGGGCAGGTCTACCTGACGTCTCACCGGATATGCTACGTCGACAGGGAGGAGCCGAGGAAGAACTCCCTGGCGCTGAGCCTCAAAGCCATCGACCGCCATGAGTTCTACGCCGGGTTCCTCAAGTCCTCCCCGAAGATCACCATCTTCCCGAAACCTCTGAAGCGCTCAGCGCTCCATAGCCGCGTCGCGTCCAGCTCAGGGCCCTCCCGCGGGAGCTCGCCGTCTCCCCACTTGGCCGAGAGCGCCTTCGGACCCCCCTCGGAGCCTCCCGCCGTCACCATAGCGACGTGGGTGTGCACGATATGCACGTTCTCGAACCCCGTGCCCTCCAACTTCGACCCCGTGGCTGCCAATGCGCACACTCCCCTTGCGCCGTGCCTGGCGTGCGGCATCAAGCCGACCCTCGCACACGTGCTCAAGGCCGCGATCAGCAATGCCAGCAACCGCCCGCCAGCGCCCGCTCTGGGGGGGGCCTCCCATCTTGGCACCCTCGGTCGGCCAGAGGCGCCGTTCTCGCCGTCGCCGCTACGAGAATCGGCCACGCAGTCGAGCCTCCAGCCAGATGTCGACTCAGGGGGCGCTCAGCCGTCCTCATCATTGCCTTCCTTCCAATGCCCGAGGTGCACATTCTCCAACCACCCTTCGCTGTTATCATGCGAGATCTGCGGCGCCCCTTTGATGTCGCAGTCTGACGGACCCTCTTCCGTTCCCGACCTGGGAAGAGTGGAGTCGCCAGGGCCGGTCAAGGAGCTCGCTGGCAAGGCAAGCCGGAGCGGCATCGACATCGCGGACAGCGTGAAACTCTCGTTCCGCGGAGGAGGGGAGAAGGTGTTCTACGAGAGGCTCAAGGGAGCTTTGACGCAGCGCAAATGGCTCCTCCAGGATGCGCCGCCCGCGCCCAAGAGCAGCCGCATGGTCGCCGACGACGGGAGCCTCGGTGGCGCATCTCCCGCGGGTGGTCCGCAAGGCGCGCGCGCCACCAAGACGGCAGGCATCGCCGGGCTGGAGCAGCTCGGGCTCAGCATGCGCAAGAACAACGAGATCCTGATCGGCAGCGCGTTCGAGGACCTGGAGGCGCTCATGGCGTCGGCCAAGGAGGTGGTGGAGCTCGCGGAGCGGTTCGCGCGGCAGTGCAGCGGCGCCAACGGCAGCATCTCGTCGGAGGACAACGAGATCCTCGCGGAGTCTGCGAGCCAGCTCGGGCTCATCACGACGCGGGACATTGTCGGCGGGAGCAGCTCCGAGTCGCTGTACCTGTCCGAGCTGTCGCGCAACCTGGCCGAGTTCCTGACCGACGACGCGCGGGGCGTGCTGCGCAAGGCCGGGGGCATCATCACGCTCGTGGACCTGTGGGCCATGTTCAACCGGGCGCGGGGCGGGGTCGAGCTCGTCAGCCCCATGGACTTTGGCCGCGCCGCGCAGCTGTGGGAGAGCCTGCGGCTGCCCGTGCGCCTGCGGACGTTCCGCAGCGGCGTCATGGTCGTCCAGGCGCACGACCGCACCGACGAGGCGACCGTCCAGTCGATCCTCGCGTGGCTGCAGGACCTGCATGAGTTCCCGCCCGAGAGGGACGTCGCGTGGGACTGGCGCGCGTTCGGCCGCGGGGTCACGCCGCAGGAGACGGCGGAGCGCTTCGGGTGGAGCCTCGGCGTCGCGGAGGAGGAGCTGCTCATGGCCGAGGAGCACGGCGCGCTGTGCCGCGAGGAAGGCCTCGAGGGGCTCAAGTTCTGGAAGAACTACATCGGCACGGTCGACCTCGAGGCGGAGAGGCTGCGGGCCCAGGAAGAGAGGGAGGCGGTGCTCCTGAGGCACCTCAGGGAGAGCGGGTTCATGTGATCTGTCCTGAACAAAGTCACATCATGAGCGGCTGCCAACTTTGAGCCAAAGCATTTTCACCGTAGTAATGGTGGAGAATCCTCGACTTCCGTCATAGCAATAGCAAGCGATTGGTGATATTGAAGAAATGTCTGCGCCAAAGCAGGGCTTGATTGTATACAGGCTCAAGAAGTGATGTTTGCCCCCGCCCCCAATGGTATAAAAGCCCGTAAGTTGTGTTGTTCACCAGCCCCTTTTGAAAACCTGCCCCCCAACTCCATCGAAACGAACAAACCCGCCCTTTCCTCACGGGATATTCTAGCTCTTCCTGTGGGAATTCCGACCAAAGGGCCCCCAAAAAAAATGATAAGCAAGAAATGAATCGAGAGAAGAAAATAGGGGGGGGGGTGGGGTGCGAAAAGATAGTATGTGAGACCTGCGCACGTGCAAATGGCCCAGCAGTAGTGTCATCAACTCATAAAGATAAAAGGCCGTGTTATTTTCAGTGGCTCCCGTAGATCTCCGTCTTCTCCGTCTTCTCCTTCTTCATCTTCTTCTTCTCTCCGTTCTGCCCCTCTATACCACAACATGCGTGGACATGTGCTCGACGGCCTCCTTGACGGAGCGCAGCATGCGTTGGTTCACGCAAAAGGGGCACCGCAAGGGCCGATCGTGCGAGGCCATGGGCCCGTCCGAGTGGATCGGCGTCAGGGTCAAGTCGGCGGCGATGTCCCCGCCGGGGGTGACGTAGCGCGCGTCGCCGGCGTTGCGCGGGCCAGGAGTGGAGACGATGCCGGTGGGCTGCAGGCCGGCTCGCTCGGCGCGCTCGCGCTCTTCGCGAACGGCGGCGGCCTGCTCCTCGGCGGCCTGCTCCTGCTGCTGGAGGTCGCGCAGGGCGTTCTGCAGGACGACCTCGGGATCCTCGTCGACGTACATGTGCTGCGGCTGCTGGTGTTGCTGATGCTGTGATGCTTGAGACTGCGGAGGGGGCGGCTGCTGATGGTGTCCCTGCTGCGACTGTTGTTGTTGTTGTTGTTGTTGCTGCTGCTGCTGCTGTTGTTGAGAAGGCTGGTCCGGCTGAGCGGAGGGGACCGCGGCGGTGGCGGTCGAGGCCGCGGCGGCGGCAGGGTCGATGGAGGATAGGCTGGGCACGTGGGCGTTGAGGCGGCGCAGGATCTCATCTCGCACGAGCGCGCAGATGCTGAGGCTTGAGTCGACGCCGACGACGCGCGAGACCTGCTCCTTGATGGCGGCGGGGCTCGTGTCGGCGGCAATGGCCATGAAGCGGGGCACGCAGTCTGCGAGGTACTCGATGTCCTCAGCCGGGTCGATGCCGCCGTCGCCGTGGCGGCGCTGGCGCCTGATCAGGAGGCCATATCGCTTCTTGAAGCGGTGGATCCAGCCGGGGGAGAACTCGGGGGAGGTCTCGTCCTTGTAGCGAGGCAGCTGGTTGAAGATGGACTTTGCCTTCTCGCCGAGCTCCTCGTTTGTGGGCTGGCGCCCCGAGGCCTGGACCTGCTGGTACCAGAGGAGGACGAGCTTCTCGACGTCGGGCCAGTTGCCGAAACGCAGGCGCGAGCCGGAGAGCTGGGGGTTGTCGCCGTCGAGGCGCGAGTACTTTGGCGAGAGCGAGTGGGAGACGGTCGACTGGCTGATCTGCTGGCCGTACTGGGCGTAGAACCACTCGATGCAGGCCTTATGAGACGGACGGATGGTCTGGCTGTTGGCCCATCGCCGCAACGCGCGCCTCTGGTCGAGGGTCAGGGAGTGGCGCTCCTTGGGGTTGGTGCTCGAGTCCTGCGGGGAGACGGCGTCGACGCCGTTGGCGGTGGTGTTTGCGTTCGATGCCGTCGTGGTGTTCGTCGCGGAGGCCGTGTTGCCGGTGTTGTTGTTGGTGGTGTTGGTGTTTTGATTGGCGTCCGCAGGCAACAGCGCCGGGTCAGTCGGGGCCGCAGACATGCCCAAAATGCCGATGCTCCGGTATAAGCAAGAGAGGGAGAGAGAAGATTGATGGATAACTCGATAGATGGGACTTCTCGGTAGCGGCAGAGCGAGGGAACAGAAGGGAGGGGGGTGGGTGGCAGTTCTGCTTGATTTCGCTTTGATCAATCCGTGTTATTTCTTCTTGGTATTCTCAAGCGTCTCCGAGATTGCAATCGTTGTATCCGAAGGCGATGTGGCACTGTTTCGATTAAAGGAGTTGAGATTTTGGACTCTGGAGCAGATGCATTTTTCGCAAAATCCAGGTGGCGGGGGTTTTCAGCTAATAAGGCAGGGCGAAGGCCCCGGTCACGTGCCGTTTCGCTAGGCAACGGGATGCAGCAACGGGACTCGCGGGTGTTTGCATGTATCGGGGCAACCGATACGACAGCTAGTAAGGCGCTATTGATCCATCGGGGTCCATGAGATAAACGGGGCGTCTTCCCCCCCCCCCGCTAAAGCGATCGATCGATGACATCCAGCGCTTTCGTCGGTTCTCAATTCCACAGGATCGTTAGGTATTCGATTGATGGAAAATAAATTTTCTTGATCTCGATCTCCAATCAATCTGAATGTCCTCCCTACCTTAGTAGTCAATGCCTTCTGCCAGTGCTCACTGTCTTTAGAGCTTGCAGCGGGACATTTAGCCGGTGAGGGGCCACGACACCTCAGCTGCGGCGATGCCCCTCATCAGCCTCGACAATTCATCGAAACGGTGATATTCCTCTATCGGGATGTCGTCATGTCGTCAGACAGAGCTCGGCCACGACAGTCTTCGTTCACGATACCCTGATCTTGGAACATTGATCGAATCGGAATATCCATATCATCATGCCGTGAGACCATGGCAGCCACGAGAATCCCAATTCTTGACAGCACCGTGCTGCCCCGAACTCCGCACCATGTTGCGAGATCGTCCTCTGCCAATGCTCAGCACGCAAGTCCCCAGACACCTGCGGTACGACCCTCCCCGAGGCTTGCATCTGCATGGCCGTCTGCCCCGGCATGTGCTGTGACAATTCTCTCACCCTGCGTTGCGCAGTGGCGGAGCCTTCTCCTCAGACATCGATGTTCGTCCGTTTATCCGCCGGCGAGAGAGTACGTGCGCGCACGAGTTCTTCGTCCGTAGTAGCCACCAGCAGTCAAAGCGTAGAGAGCGATACAACTCGGGGCTTCGAGGCTGGCACACCGCAGATCAAGTCATGCATGTAGACAGTGGGCGTTGGTGATGAATGCGGGAGGGCAGGGCAGCCCATTCGTGGCGTGATCCTGTGGGCCGTGAGTCTGCGAGAGAGAGCTGTGCGGAGATCTCATGTCGAGGCGGCATTCTCCCATGGCGACGACTGAGACCGTTATGAGAGAAATTGAGCAAATCACCTCGTCCGCAAGATGCTGGTATCCTTCACTCACCAAGATTGAAGTGACTGCGCGCGCCGCGGGGAGGGAGACCGCTTTGGCCGGTGCCAGCATCTGCGTTTCGAACTGAGGGGGGGGGCCGGGCCTCAATGCCTTCTCACTTTGGTCCTTCCCGTCCTTCTTCCTCACCTTGACTCGCCTCTGTGAATCTTCCCCAGATTCCGGATTTCAGATAACGCCCAATCTTCTGGCTGCGACCTGCGCGGAATTTCCATCAACTTCAACCTCGACCTCGGAGACACACAAGATGAAGGCGTGCTCTAAGAAACCAGCCGTCAGCGAGTCTCGCGCCGCCGGGCTCCCTCGTGACAGGGCACAGGCAGACGCTCCGGACGACGCGACGCTGGAGAGGCTCGCCGAGGCGATGCTGGAGAATGTCGAGTACAGTCCGGACGCGGGGGCTCGGCGGGGGAGGCCCCCCTTCCACATCACGATGCGAATATACACGGGGGTCGAGGTGAGCGACACGCTCGACATTCGGAGCGACGACGCGGGGAGTCTGCACTTCGTTCGCGACTTTGCCGAGAGGCACGACGTGTGGGTCGAGGTGAGTCCTGTGTCTGTTCCCCCCTTTGGGACTTCGCCAAAGAAAAATGGTGCCAATGCCATTGTCCAAAGGAAAAAGGGGAGTTGGCGGCGATTTTGGCAAACATCGACTGACGAACGCTCGCTATTGTCCAGTCCAGCACGGTCAGGGATCCGGAGCTCGACGTGTGCCATCGACTCTGGATCGTCGACGATCCGTCGCACCCCTTCCTGTCCCAAAAGATGCTGCCAGTCCTGTTCATGAGATTGATTGAGCAAGTGCTAGGGTATGAGAGGGTCTACACGGGGAACAGCATGTGGATGTTCGAGCGCAAGAAGTCGTTTCGGAAGACCCTGAGGCAACGAAGGATGGAGAGGGATCGAGGTACAGAACGCGAAGGCCGCTCTTCCGAGGATTGATGTTCCCACCACAGAGCGCAAGAGAGCCACTAGGGACACTTCTGCCACGGGCAGCTCCCTTTCCGAGAGGAGAGAAAAAGCGCTCGCGTGCGCGCCGGCAAGAACAGCGTCAAAGACATCGAGGGTCATATTAGAGAGAGGGAGAGAGGGAGAGAGGGAGAGGGAATGCCTGCTGGGATTTGTCTGCATTATGTAACATCCAATCGTCCGAATCGTATACACGCCTCTCGCAACAAGCTCTTCCGCTTTCCGCTCGCCCCTTAGTGCTTCTTCTCGGAGTCCTCGATGAACTTCCTGCGTCGTCGTTAGCAACTGAGAATATCCGTCTGGCATGCCCGACCTGTCGCGACGGGGATGGGTGGAAATGGCGCACTTGATGAAGTCGGCCTCGTCAGGGCTGCCGGCGTTGATGGGAGGAGTAGCGACGGCCTGCTTCTTGGGGCCAGAGGTGGCGTAGGAGACGCTGCCAACGAGAGTGGCCAACCAGGCCATGGCGAGCTGTTCGTCGAGTCAAGTCAGCTCATGCAAGAGATGCCAGTGGGTCGAATCATGAAGATAGATTCATGGGATTGATGGCATTGATCGCGAGAGGGGGGAAAGGGCGCGTACGTAGTGGCCTCCGACCTGTCGGCCAGCAATTGTGTAGGTAGCGACACCGGCCATCTTGGCTTCTGTTCGTGACGGGACGAGACGGAGGAGAGGACGAGGTGGATTGGGTGGTTGTCTCAAGGCAGGGAATGTGCAAATCCTGGGCTGCTCGTTGTCGTCGATCTTGATCTTGAGAGTCCTGATTCTTCGAAGAATCGTCGCTTTGTCGGCGACTCCACATAAGGGATTATGTAATCCATCACTCATAGGAGCTTACAGGGACTCCGTAGAGGGTGATGAGTGGATGGATCTCACTTGGTTTCGGACGGCTATTATTCGGCATGGGCGGACGCAGGCATTGCGCGCAGCAAAAGCTCCGGAGAGAACGTCACTTCTGTTGGACGCATGAAACGATGTGATTGATGATTGATCCATGCCAGACTGATCCCTTCAATTCCTCGTCTCGAGCTGCCATTGTCCTCGTACTCGTACATGAACCAAGATCTCCAACCTCACATCTCCCTTGATACAAGCGAGTAGACTTTTTTTTCCACTGTTGGGCCAAGGATCACAACATACATTGCCCTGGCACCAGTATACCTATCGTACGCCATGCCGTGGTTCTGGAAATCTTCCGAGCAGGCAAAGCAGCCAGAGAAGCCGAAAGATGAGGCCGCAGCTCCCTTCGACCCCAAGAAGCTCCCCGCGCCAGAGAAGCTGCCAAAGCGCCTCCAGAAAATCGTGGACGCCGACGACAGCGACGTCGAAGATGCGGGCTTCTTCTCCAACGTGAAAGCCGGACTGTAAATGCTTCATTCATCCTCATGCTATCCATCGCTGAAAACAGAGAGAGAGTGGGAGAGGGGGGGAGAAGACAGCTCGAGACAAGGAAATCGCTCAACGTATTGACACCTCGCGCAGCGCCAAGGATTCGACAGAGAGCAACGTCCGATACGCGGCCTATGCCACGAGGATCCGGACGATCCTCCTCTCGGCGCATCGCTACGTCGCCTACACGTCGGACATTGGGGAGTCCTTCCGCCCCGTCGCGCACCCCAACATCGTGCGCGCTGCCTACGGCATCTCGTGGCTCTACATCCTCGGCGACGTCTCGCACGAGGGCTACCGCTCCTACTGGCGCAACCAGAGGGTCCTGAACCCGGGCCTGCAGCTCACCCCGCACCAGCAGAAGGTGTCCGGGCTGCCCGAGGTCGAGGCCGAGACGGCGCGCGCCGCGCCGGGGACGATCCCGCCGCTCGAGGACTACCGCACCGTCATGGTGCAGCGCGCCATCTTCCAGAGCGTCGCGAGCATGGGCCTGCCCGCCTTCACGATCCACAGCGTCGTGCGCTACTCCGGGCGGGCGATGAAGAACGCCAAGAGCGTGGCCCTGAGGACGTGGGGTCCCATCGGCTTGGGCCTGTCGGTGGTGCCCTTCCTGCCCTCGCTCTTCGACAAGCCCGTCGAGAACGCCGTCGAGTGGGCATTCCACAAGGGCTTCGAGGCGTTTGGCGGCCATGAGTACGTGGGCGACTCGCCGGCTACGGGCCGGGAAAAGCTTCTCAACAAGTTGCCCAAGAGCAAGGAGGAATAGAGCAGCGAAAACATCAATGGATAGATCAAGCGTTTGATAGGGGGTGGTTTGTATCATGGCGTGTATTGTACGAGTACGATGAAGGAATTCTGCCACCTCGCTCAGCATCAACAGCGTATATCAACTCACAATTCTCATTTGGTTATTTGATCCTCTTCTTCTTGCCTCGATCTGCCGAACCTACATAGGTAGTAGATCATCTTTGAATGTCTCCCAGGAGTCAAACACGACATGGCCATCTGCCTTGAGTTGATCGAATATTCAGTAACCAGGGCTATGCATCAATCGGAATATATGCAGACGACTCGTCATCGCCGTATTCACTTATCGGGGCAGGATCGGATACTTGCATCGATCGATGTCATGCGTCGGACGAGCCGCAACTTCAACTTCAATCTCAACCGAGACGTCGATTCATCTGAGGGGGGCCACGTCAATGTGCTACGCCTGGAGCATCTGCGCCCCATTTCGCTTTGCCTTTCTTTCAGCGCGCCTTTTCTTTCATTTATACATATCAATCCCTCTCATTCGATCTTTCGTTACCTACTGCCACTGGACAGGAAGAAAGGACTCAGGCAACCTATTTCAACGCGCTCGCTCACTTGCCTTGACGAAAGGGGGCCCGCCTGCTTACGGAATACCTTCTAGTCGCCCGTGGTCGATTCGAGAGCCTTCCTTCGCCACGCCCCCTTGGCTGCCTGGATCGATCATCACGCTCAGCCTCCCCTTGGACTGGTGACGCGACTGCGCATCTGCCTGCAGTACTTCTTTGACTCTTTTTAAATCGAAGGACCGATCTCTCCTAGAGACACCCATTCTCCCAAGATGCCCGGCTCGCCATCAGATACCCAGGAGACGAGCTACGTGATGAGAGACAAAGCAGATGCCGCGCTGGTTGGTAAGCACTGCCAATACGACTACTGCAACCAGCTCGACTTCCTCCCCTTCTTCTGCCAGTCATGCACCAAGACGTTCTGCCTCGACCACCGGTCCGAGTCCGCCCACAAGTGCGCCAACCCAGGGGCGTGGGCGGAGCGCAAGCGACAGGCGCAGCTCGCCAAGCCTTCGATCGGGCAGGGCAGGGTCCTGCGGGACAGGATCCCGGAGAAGCCCTGCTCGTCGCCTGAGTGCGCGACGACCATCGGGACCGCGCTCACGCCCGGCGTCCACTGCGACACGTGCAACCGGGACTACTGCCTCAAGCACCGCTTCAGGGACGACCACGACTGCAAGAATCTGACGCCCATCGGCGCGCGCATCGCCGCCGCCGACGTCGCGCAGAGGACCAAGTCAGCCCTGGACAAGCTCAGGGCGTGGGGCACCTCCAAGCGGGAGGCGGCCGGCAGGGCGCTGCCGAAGCAGAAGCCGAGCTCGGCCTCTGCACGCCTCATCGCCGTCAACAGCCTCAAGAAGTCGGCCAAGGGCGACGACAAGCTGCCCGCGGACAAGAGGGTGTACCTCTACGTCGAGGCCGAGGCCGAGACGGCAAAGGCCAAGTTCCCCAAGGGCGACTTCTTCTACTCTAAGGACTGGGTCGTCGGGCGGCTGCTCGACGCCGCTGCGAGGAGCTTGCAGGTTCAGAACCTCAACAACCAGAGCTCGGATGAGAGGGACAAGCTGAGGGTGTTCCACGTGGAGGGGGGGAGGCTGCTGGAATTCAACGAGAAGATCGGGGCGGCGCTGCAGAGCGGGAACACGGTCATCTTGCTGAGAGGGGTTGGCGCGCCGCCGGACCTGATAGAGGTCTAGGAGAGAAGGGGGGCATTCCTCGGGCGTTCGGGAGCGAAGATTATTTGTTGTTGATATACGGCTGCACATTTGCTTAAGAGAAAGCAGCGCTATTTCCAGAGGTATTCTCACGAGGTCGGCCTGGCGAGATGATATACTGTCTTGGGTTGGTTTCCTTCTCTCATCCATACTCCGCACAGGTATACTTTGCATAGCTTAGAATTTAATGCTGGTGGTTTCACCCTTGAATTACAATACTACAGGTCCGGCGACGGCCTCATTCGAATTCAACATCTTGAAAGTCCTCACAGCTCTAGATTCGGCCAAAATCTTATCAATCTTGAATCTGGAAAGGCAACATCTGATCGTCTGAATCGCGATTTGTTGGTCGACCTGCAGCTTCATCGCACATATGCTCGACGTCACGTGACACCGCGTTCATCGATCCGTCACATCATCGACTTACCGGCCTCGGCGTCACGTCTGGTACTCTTAGACCTGCCAACCGCGAGAGTCTCCTCAGGACAACGCCATGCCTCCTCTTGTCCCTCGGAAGCGGCTGCGCAGCTCAACTCCGGAAACGAGCAGTCGAGCGGCAAATCGCCGAAAGGAGACTCTCTTCGACGACCTCGATGCGACGGCCTCGCCCCATCGCGGGGACCGGTCTAACACCAGCCTCAAGGCCTTCACCGAGGAAGATAGCGAAAGCTCCTTGACGTCGCTGTCCGACGAGGACTTTGAGGACGTTCCTATTGCCAAGCGGCGAAAGACCGAGGATGCCGACGTCGATGATGATCGGGACGATGAGGACGAGGACGAGGACGATGAGGATGAGGATATCGAGTTCGAAGACGTAGCGACGCCGTTTCTGCCGGTTCCGGACGCGCCACTTCCCACGGGCGATCTCGAGCTGACGCTCCACCGGGACACGCGGATCTCCCTGACCAGCCAGTCAAACAAGAAAGGCCCCACCAAGATCGAGAGACAGGTGCGCACAGCGACGCACTGCGTGCACGTCCTCAGCCTGCTGTGGCACAACGCGGTCCGCAACGCCTGGATCTGCGACCCCGAAGTCCAGGCCATCATGGTCTCGCACCTCCCGCCGAGGATGTGGGACGAGGTGGAGCGCTGGAGGCGCGCCAGTGGCCTGCTCGAGAAACCAACGACCGAGCCGCCCAAGTCGAAAGGCAGGAAGGGCAGGAACTCCAAGGGAAAGGAACGGGAGCTGCTGCGGGACTGGGGAGATTCCGCCGAGAGGCAGGAGGAGGGGGCGGTCGACATGAGCCACGGGGACCCCCTTTTCCGTCTGATGCAACACCTGGTGCCCTGGTGGAGGCAGAGGTACAAGGCCACGGCGCCGGGACTGCGGAAATGGGGCTACATGTCGTTGGAGAGGCTGGACAGGCTGACGAAGGCGTATAAGGGCGATGAGGAGAACCAGGAGCGGTTTGGGGAGCTCCTTCGTGGGCTGGACGGGTTCCGGCAGTGCGCTTCGTCGTGCAGGGGGAGCCGCGACGTGGGCGCGCAGTTGTTCACGGCGCTGTTGCGCGGCCTGGGGCTTGATGCGCGCATGGTTGCGAGCCTGCAGCCGTTGGGGTTCGGGTGGAATAAGTTGGAGGATGCGAACCCGGAAGAGGAGGACACTACATCCAAGACCGACCAGGGCCAGGCGACACCGAGTCGCAATTCGACGATGGATGCGCCAAAAAGTACGAAGGCGGCGCCGAAGAAGACCGAGAGCAAGCGCAAAACGTCGAGACAAGAAACTAAACAACCGGAGGCTGTTGCTTCCACGAGAGCGATTCGAAAGTCGACAAGAAGTAAAGCGAGGGTGGTAGAGGACTCTGACGATGAGCTAGATGTGGAATTCAAGGGGTCGGACGACGAGTCGGTAATCGAGATGCAGGTCACACCACCAAAGAACTCGACAACCTCGACGGCACGGTTCGATAAGGACCTCGACTTCCCCCACTACTGGACCGAGGTTCTCTCTCCGGTGACGAGCAAATATCTCCCCGTCGATCCGATCGTGAAGGGCACGATTGCGACGAATAGAGAACTTGTCGAGACGTTCGAATCGCGCGGGGCGAGGGCGGACAAAGCCCGGCAGGTTGTGTGCTACATCGTCGGCCACTCGAAGGACGGCACTGCGAAAGACGTGACGGTGCGATATTTGAAACGCCAGGTCCTGCCGGGCAGGACCAAAGGCTCCAGAATGCCGTTGGAGAAGGTGCCGGTCTACGATCGTCACGGCAAGGTCAAGCGCTACGAGACCATGGACTGGTTCAAATCGGCCATGTCGGGATACCGACGGGGAAGCAAGGAGATCCCCCTCACCGAGGCCGATTACGAGGAAGACGCCACGGACCTGAAGCCGGCCAGGGCCGAGAAGAAGGAAGTGAAGGAGGGCGAGGAGACACTGCAGTACTACAAGCAGTCCCCCGAGTTCGTTCTGAGGCGCCACCTGAAACGGGAAGAGGCGCTGAGGCCGGATGCCCAGGCCGTCAAGGTGTTCAAGAACAAAGGCAAGGGCGGCCGGGTCGAGGAGGAAGACGTGTACCGACGGTCGGACGTCGTGCTGGTCAAGAGCGCGGAGACGTGGCACAAGCAAGGGCGGGCGCCGATGGCGGGCGAGGTGCCCCTGAAGATGGTCCCGTACCGCGCCGCCACGCTGAACCGCAAGCGGGAGATCCTGGAGGCGGAGGCGATGACGGGGCACAAGGTCCTGCAGGGCTTGTTCGGCGAGGCGCAGACGAACTGGATCATCCCGCCGCCGATCCGGGACGGCGTGATCCCCAAGAACGACTACGGCAACATCGACATGTTCGCGGAGCACATGTGTCCCGAGGGCGCGGTGCACGTGCCGTACCGCGGGGTGGTCAAGGTCTGCCGGCGGCTGCAGATCGACTTCGCCGAGGCGGTGGTGGGGTTCGAGTTCGGGCACCGGATGGCGGTGCCGGTGATCCAGGGCGCGGTCGTGGCGAAGGAGCACTACGAGACCGTCATGGCGGAGCTGGAGAGGGACGAGGCCGAGCGGAAGAGGAAGGAGGACGAGAAGCGGCGCAGGGCGGCGCTCGGCAAGTGGCGCAAGTTCCTGATGGGGATGCGCATCGTGCAGCGGATCCGCCAGGACTACGGGGAGATTGACGAGAGCGTCTCGGTGTTTGGGCACAGCGCGGGAGAGCGTCGGCATGAGGAGGTGCTGGGCGCCGAGGACGAGGATGAGGGGGGAGGGTTCCTCCCCGAGGGCTACGAGGAGGAGCATGATGCGGATGAGGATGGGGGTGGGGGCGGGGGCGGGGGCAATGGGCTGACGTCCTCTTTCTTCCCGTCGCTCGCGGAGGATGAGCACGGAGGGGAGGACGAGGATGACGAGCTGGTGATGGAGCATCACGAGACTCATGATTCGAAGAAACGAAGCGCAAGCAAGAGAAGCAAGGCGGCGGAGGATACCCCCAGGCGGACCACCAGGTCGAGAGCAGCAGGGGCAAGGGGTCAGATGGGGATCCTTGATGATGATCACGACATGACGATGTAAGAGTTTCCTGTTTACAGAATATGAGGATACCCGAGGCCACTGGACTGGCTATTGATCTCACGAAAAACAATTTTGTAGTGCAGGCCACTTGACGGAATAGGGCCCCCTTTTTGCTTAGAATATACTATCTTTTCGAAATGCATCGTCTTGATCACTACTACCTGTGCTAGAAGTCACCTCGCAGCAGAGACAGAGTCATATCCTATCGGGACGCAAGGTTCGTCTCTAAGGGGCGATTCCTGCGCCTGCCTGCCTCGCTGCTGGTCATCTGGTTTCCCCGAGATTTGGACAGCCTCTTCGCTCAACTTCTTCCAAAGCCGGACAGCATAATGAGTGTGTCCGAATTCAAGCCAGATGCAGGAGGCAACAGCGAATGACTTGGCCGATCACGTTCTCAGCTTGTCCGACTAAGCCGACGCGAATGGAGGGACAATCCTCAGGGACTCTCAAATCAGGGTCCGCATATCAGAGAAGAATTAGCTGGCTTGAGCGTGCACCGGATAAGGGGGAGACTTTTTCCGCGTGGTTCGCCAAATTGGATCGACAAATCCAGTATTCTTGATGCTCGTGGGAGGATGTGCCCCTTTCCTTCTAGGTCTCCTGCGCGGAGCTGGGAACAGACACAGTCTCTTCCCCCTTGAGACTCAGGCAATGACATTCTGAGGACAAGCAGAGGTTTCATGCGTCGCGCGGTGTGTTCCCGTGGGTATGTGAGAACAAGATCCCGAAGAGGCTCCTACCGCCCCGAGCCGAACTTGGCGTGCCACTTTCCTTTGCTGGCTGAGCTCCCGGCCGCCGCGCGGGGTGCCTGCTGCGCGATGCCCTCGAGCTCGACGGTCTCTTTGATTGTGGAGATGGCGAGGAGCTCTGCGGCGGGGGCGCTGTCTAGATGGGCTGCTGCGTTTCCGGATGGGTTCGCTGCAGAAAGGCGGGTGGTGAGGAGGATGATGGAGTTTGAGGTGTTTTTCTGGCGGAGGGCATATGTCTTCGTGGGAGTCTTCAGGAGGGCTGAGGAGTCTGATGATTCGATGGTGAGGCTGGCTCCGTCAGTCTTGTTTGGAATATAGAGATCACATGTTCATTCACACCGGTGAACAGACAATGTGAAGTTTGCTTGAGAATGGAGTGTTTCGGGGCCTCTTCTTGACAGCAAGGAATGGTGAAATATCCCGAGTACTTACACGGGAGGGTTCTCGGACTCGAGGAGGGCCTGGACCTCGGCGGGCAGCTCGATGAGCCGGTAGCCCCTATCGTCCGGGGCGTGGCGCAGGGGGATGGTGCTGTGGCCCGACATTCTGGGCCGGATGACGGCGAAGCTTCTGCGGGCGGGGGAG
>NQYQ01000036.1:109424-121099 GCA_003055925.1 Escovopsis sp. Ae720 | reverse complement strand
ATGCCCCCCTCGGTCTAAGGGAAATGGCCCATGAAGCATTCACCCAATTCAGCAATGGCCCCCATCCCAAGTACGACGTCGGAGCAAATACTTGGGTGCAATGGCCAAGAGATATGAGGGAAAATCAAGTACGCCGATGGCTACTTGGCTTGACTTCTGATCTTGTGGTTTTCTTGGAGGAATATAACGCTCGCTCTGAATCTCAGCTGCCGTTGCGCCAGATCATCTCTCCGGATCTACATGTATCCTCTTCCACTACTCTTTTAGATACTAGTAGTAATCAACTGAACCACAGCAACGTCTGCAAACGCAAAGTCGACGCAGCATTCGTCAGGGCATCACTTTCATCTCCACCAAAGCGTTGGGACCAAATCATAGTCCCAATTGAACTCAAGAAGAACGTCGCGGATGATCCTTCTATAGTCTTTTTTGACCTAGCAAAGTACATTACGAAGATCTTCGGCAACCAACCGACCCGCCTTTTCGTCCTTGGGCTTACGTTGTGCGCTGAAAAGCTACGTGTTTGGCACGTTGATCGTTCTGGAGCCCTCGGCTCATGCGTGATCGACGTTAACCAGAACCCAGAGGACCTTCTCTTTGTCCTTCTTAGCTTCCACTGCATGACTTCTAAGGCTTTAGGATTTGACAGGACAATGCAATACTCTCAAGAGGGCAGACTTTACGTCGATGTTCCAGGCAAAAGACGATTTTTCCTCCTCGATTGCATCACACTACCAAGAGGCATTGTTTCTCGCGCGACAACGATCTGGAAGAGTTATTTTGATGGGTCCGACCAAATATGCGTTCTCAAACAGTCTTGGCAGCCCGATGAACGCAATGAGGGTGAGCTTCTCGACCGCGCAGCTCACCGCCATCTTGAGAACGTCGCCAACATGTCCGACTATTGGAATTTTAAGGACGCCGACTCTGGATCACTGGATCTCGACACCGAGAGAGGTCTCCGAAAGGGGATCGAGATCCGCAGGGGGTCATTCCATGTTCAACGCCAAACGCAGACCTATCATCTTGTGACTGTGACGCACCCAGGACTCTTTGGGAGCTCCTCAACATAAGGCTTCAAGCGCACTTCTGGCCAAGCCTCTTCGGAAGAACCCTCCAGCAAGCGCCACAAACAAGAGCCCCCCATGCCAGTCAGACGTGTGCTGACGAGACTGATATTGACTACTGTTGGCAAGCCGATCTATTTGGCAGAGTCTCCTGCAATGTTATTGAAGTACTTCATTCAATGCATCGAGGGACATAAACAGCTTTTCGAGGCCGGTATCCTTCACCGGGACATCTCAATTAACAACCTAATGATCAATGAGGATACGAGCAGACCTATAAAATTAGCATTTCTGATTGACCTCGATCATGCAATCTGGATAAACCGAACTTCACCTTCAGGCCTCCAGTGTCGAACCGGAACGCGGTGCTTTATGTCATGCCGGATTTTAAAGGGCGAGGCAAAACATTACCTCGAGGACGACCTCGAATCATTCTTCTGGGTCCTGTTCTGGATCGCTACACACTATGATGGCCCAAGCACCGCTCGGATTATCTCAGAACATGAGTCGTGGCATATTCTCACAGACGAAGCTCTAGGGACCTACAAATGGGGTCTCTTGAACAGCCCTCAGTCGCTCTCAACGCAGCTCAAGCATTTGTCCGAATTTTATTTTCCCCTGTTTGATTGCCTTCAAAGATTCGGGGATGTCTTGGTTGAAGGGATGAAAGATCCACACCATAACCTCGACATGTACCGTCGCGTTCTGGACATCTTGAACGAGTGTCTTAATAGGCTTCCACCTCACGCTATGTAAGGAGGTCCGTCGGCAGCATCCATGCTTGGATTGGTCTGACTGAGATGAACGGGAGTGATGGAGGTCGTGTTTCTGAGTTTGAGTCAGTGGATAGAGAGCAGCCTGAAGAGGGGAATGTTCGAAAGTTCGAAGAAAGAAAATGGTGGCCGTAAGCGGCAGATGTGGAGGATGATTCTAGGCAAGATTGTTTTTCATTTTTTTTCCCCTCTACCAGGTGTCAAAGGGAGATTTTTTTTTTTTCGTCTTTCTCGTTTCTCGAATTTCTACTAGGCCAGATTGACAAATGCCAAATGCTAGGTTCATTTTCATAGCTCTACATTCACAATCGACGGTGTGGGCACACACGGCCACGATCAGGTAGCTATTGAAAGGCCAATCATTCTTTCGTGGATGCATTGGATTGATGCATCTTCATTGAGCAAATCGATCCCTTCTTGACTGAGAAAGGCAAGCTCCAGTCGGTGCAAGAAACCGGCCCAGGTCACGGGGCTGTCCGTGAAGAAGAAGATCCCCCAGTCGAACCCCACCCCAGACACGTACAATTGCATCGAGAGCAGGGTGGCCAGGATATCGGGAGAGCGTATGGACGACTTCGACGTGGTCGCAAGTTCCGTATGTGTACGGTCATCGTGGGGGGGTCACAGGGTCACCGACGTGCCCCAGTCCACGGCCGAGGCGTGACTCGAGATGACGAAAACCCAGGACCCGAGGCGGGACAGCATCACCCGTCATCGAGACGATGGTCAAGCACGCGCAAGAGATACTCCGTCCTCAGCCTCCCCATCTCGAAGTTCTTGCCCTACATCACGTTCCCCGTCGTGAGGACGGCCGAGAACGGGAGCGTGGGTTTCTCGATATCCATTTAGATCAAGTGCAGCGCGCGAGACTCCCGACCATGGAGAGACGCGGTGTTCCCTACTCAAGAGTTTGGCCTTGATCAAGTACGTCAATCAACCTCGGGATCAAGACCACTCATCGAGACGAAGTGATTCCCGACCTTCTCCATGCTCAGCCCCTCGCACATTGTGAAGATGTCCATGCTCTGGGTCAAGACGATTGTCTCTGTGACCTCGTCCATCGACAAGCGATAAGTCCAAAACAGCACGACCGCCGAGAAGCGCGAGGACCACAACATCACCGAGATGCTGAATCACGACGCGAGAGTCTCTGACTTGCCCGCGCTGTTGCAAAATTGAGGCGGCTACATGTACTTCCGATTTTTAAGTCCAAGAATGCCGAAATCCGATTGATCCTTTTCAACCAAAAACGACTTGAGTTTAGGAGGCTTTAATTGATTGATTGTTATAGTAAGTGGAGGAAAGAGAGACTATGAAGTCAAGCCATCAATGGCCAACGGCAAGAGCCGCCGCCTCCCCCTGAACTTGGAAGTGAAGTTGGAAGTCGCATCCACGACGTCACAACCCGGACCTGCCGGCAAACGCAACGAGGACGACGAAACTCCTACATCATTTCTTCCTTCCCCGCTCTTCCTTTTTGAGGTTTTTTTTTTCCCATTCACAATGGATCAATTGTTCAATCAATAAATCAGATCCATCCATCCATCCATCCATCCATCCATCCATGCAGCCACAACTCCTCTCATCGACCTGAACAGCAAGCTCGTACGACCGACTTCACAAGACATCCTCCGACTACATACACAGCCTGGAGACCTTTGCTCGAGAGACCATCTGCGATGAGCGAATCTTTCCCCCCAAGGAAGAATTACGAATTCTTCCTTGCTGGATTCTCGACAGTCTGCAATGATCATGGCGTTGTACCAGATGCCGCTGCACTTGACAGCCTCAATCATTACAGTAGGCTCCTTTCGATGCTTTCCATCAGATCTCTACAGAGTACTAATCGCTGAACAGCCCTGAATTGGCTTTCCGAGATGGCCGTCTCATGCTTGAGACCTGTCTTATTTGGCCTTTCGATACCTCGAGAACACGTTAAGAACTTGTTGTCGACGGTACGGAATCAAACATTGATCTTGGAGGACTTGCTCCTCGCAATCATTCAGAAGAGGACCGACGATGAGATCATTCACGAACTTCGTGCAGCTCTGGATCGCTACGGACAGGCTTCCCCTTCGACTACGAGTACTACCTCTATCGTCGCTGGGGGGCAGTCACCGATGGTAGAGCCTCCTGCTGCCGCCCAGAGAATCACCACGTCGGAGCGATATGTGACTAGTTCGATCGTCAACAGCACTAGGCGTCTTAGCATCGAGATGCAGTTTCTAAAGAATGAACTTGATCCTTTGCAATACGATCTTCCAGGATTCTTCGATTCCCTTTTCCAAGTTCCCCCTGTTCTTCAAGAAGCAGCCAATGCTGCGCTCACACACTTCACCACTAGTCCCTATCCTCTCTACGATCTCGACAGGAAGGTCTGGTTGACGTGGCCAAGCGACCCAACTAAGTGTCAGGTACGCTCCTGGCTAGAAGCTATGTCTTCTTCACTCCAAGACTTTCTAGCGATTTACAAGATCCGCTTCCCTCGATCTCAGCTGTCCTTGCGCCAAGTGGTCTCTCGGGATTCGTCGCCTCACGCTCTTCTTCTAGACGAGACCTATAATCAAGACAACCAATCTAGGCGGAAGGTTGACGCCGCCTTCATTAGCTCGTCACTCTCATCTTTTACGCATTGGCATCAGATCATCGTGCCAATTGAACTGAAGAGGAACGTCTTGAAAGATGGCAGCTCTTCCTTTCTTGATCTTGCGAAATATATCTCAAAGGTCTTCAGTAACCAGCCAAATCGTCACTTTGTCCTTGGACTTACGCTATGCAACTATAACTTGCGCGTTTGGCACGTTGATCGTGCTGGAGCCCTTGGCGCTTGTGTGATTAATATTCATCAAGAACCGGAGCAGTTGATCTTTGTGCTTCTTGGACTGCACTGCATGGCCCCCGAGAATCTAGGCTTCGATAGCACAATCCTCTACTCTCCTCACAGGAATCAGCATTACGTCGAGATTCCAAACGAGTCTAGGCGCTTCTTCCTTGCTCAGTGCCTGAAATCACCAGCAGGCATTGCTCATCGAGCAACGACAATATGGAGAGGATATTTCGAAGGCGACTCAAGCACCTCCTACATTCTAAAACAGTCATGGCAGCCTCCTCAGCGCAATGAGGGCAAATTCTTAGAATTTGCAACCGCAAAAAACCTTCGGAATGTCGTCCATACGACCCACCATTGGATCGTCAGTCTGAACAACACACCTTCTGCAGGACTACTTGACATTAAAGGGGGTATTCGGAAGGGGATCAACGTTTCTAAGGGTTCGGCAAGATCGCGACGCCCGCAGCATCAGTCAAGGAGCGGGAAATCATCACGTTCGATGCCCTCCATAGGCTCTTCGGACAACTTGAAGCGAAAGTCGAGTCAAGTCCCTCTCGCCGGGCAGCCCAGCAAGCGGACCAAGCACGAGGTCAAGCATGAGGCCAAGGATGAGACCGAGAGTGCGGCCAAGGATGAGACCGAGAGTGCGGCCAAGGATGAGGCAGAGGATAAGGAGGTCAAAATGCCGACCAACCGTTTTCTCACACGCATCATTCAGAAGACAGTCGGCAGACCGATCTTTTCCGCAGAGTCACCGGCAAAGCTGCTTCAGTACTTTATTCAATGCATCCAAGGACACGAGCAGCTGTTTCGCGCCGGTATCCTACATCGAGACGTGTCAATCAACAATCTCATGATCAACACGAATCAAAGCGACCCCTCTGCTTTGGCATTCTTGATCGATCTCGACCATGCCATCGAGGTCGACCGGGCCGCCCCGTCAGGCCTTGAACAACGAACGGGAACGTACATCTTCATGTCATGCGCGGTTCTTGCGAAAAAGGAGCACTACCTTGAGGACGATCTGGAGTCTTTCTTCTGGGTTCTGTTCTGGATCTGCACGCACTATGTCGCCCCCAACAAATACCTAAACGTCCCCGAACTTGAGTTGTGGTACGAGTCCACATTCCCGCTTTCCAGCATCAAAGAAGCGATCATCACACTCCCTCACACAAGGGCGACGCATCTTCAACACTGTACAGCCTTCTACAGGCCGTTGTCCCCTTGCCTCGACGCTTTCGCGCAAGACTTGGCCGAGGGGCAATGGTCCAGAAACAACGACATCACGATGTACCAGCGCGTCCAACTTACTCTCTACAAGGCTCTGGTCGATCTTGGGGACAACGCTTCGTGAGGAAGCCCGTCGGCAGCACCAATGCACGGATGAGGATGACCGAAAAGATAAACAAGAGGTATCGGTGGTGGAGATTCTCGATCCAGAGCTCGTCTTTGTCTGTACTCGTCGATTTCCCAAAAGAATCTTGTTCCGTTTTCTTTTCTTGATTTCTCCTACCCCGTCCTTGGGTAGTAGAGCCAAGTCATCAGTGATCAATTGTCTACCAGTATGCTCCCAGACTGCTAGAGCAGATATGATCCCTGACAAGTCCTCCCTCCATCATCAAATCACATCTTTCGTAGTATAGTGGTCAGTATACAAGCTTGTCACGCTTGGGACCCGGGTTCAATTCCCGGCGAAAGAGAACAATTGATCCTCATGGGATTTCTATTTTTGCCTCTTTTTCTCCCCTTCCTTTTTTTTTCCTCATCATGTTCTTGGAAAACATATGGCGAACTCGTGTCGACCCTTTCGTGCGGATTGATCAATGCTTCCATTCTGCACATACCCGGATTACCCCCCCCCCCCCAAATCCTACGCCCATACCCATATCCTAGAATGAGAACACAAGATACTCCTTTAGCCAAAATGTCTCCTTGTCATTCATAGTACGCCCCATCCGTCACCTCGTTGAGGATGTCCCTCGTAATCATCTTGCCCTTCAACAGCATCCTGTCACTAATCCCGACCCTCTTCGGGAGCGGCCGGCGATTCTCCTTCCCCCTCCCGTCGGGACTCTTCCCCACCCCCGGCGGCGTCCGGCGCTGCGAGGGCGCCGCCGCCGCCGCCGTCCACTGCGTGGCGTGCTGCTCCTCGAAGTAGTGGCCGGTCAGGGCATCCCCCGGCAGGTGGTAGATCCAGTCGCGCTCCTCCATGAGCGCGATGAAGCGGCTCAGCATGTTCTCCTTGCCGCTGTCCCTGAGGGTCCGCACGCTGCCGACCACGAGGAGCTTGGTCTTGGCGCGCGTGAACGCCACGTTGATCCGGCGCCAGTCCTTGAGCAGCTCGCCGATGCTGCACGACTCGTTGCTGCGCACGAGGCTGAGCACGACGACCTCCTTGTCGCGTCCCTGGAAGCGGTCCGTCGTGTGCATCTCCACGCCGGGCCGCGCCTTGAGCCTGTCCCGGAGCAGGAAGAGCTGCGCGCGGTAGTGCGTCATGACGCCGATCTCGCCGGGGGCCACGCCCGCGGTGAGCAGGCCCTCCACGAGCTGGAAGACCAGGTCCGCCTCGGCCGGGTTGATGATGCGGCTGCCCTGCACCTCCTCGCTCACGCGCGGCTGGATCGTGTCGGTGTCGACGAACCGGACGCGCGCCTCGCCCTCGAGGAGGTCGTGCAGCCAGCAGCGCGACGCGCCCGGCCCCGCGCACAACGAGCGCGGCGCGTCCGCGTGCGAGGATATCGACGACGCGTCGTAGTGGTGCTGCCTCAGCGCCGGCATGTTGGGCACGTGCAGCTTCCGCCGCCGCAGCTCCTCCGTCCCGCAGCGCAGCTTGCCGCCGTAGATGAGCGTGTTGCTGAGCGTCATGATGTCCTCGCACATGCGGTACTGGTGCGCCAGGTGGACCACGGACTGCGGGTGCGCGTCCGACAGCAGCTTGAATAGGCTGACGTCGAGCCCCCCGTCCCTGGCCTGCATGTTCTTCACCACCGGCGGCAGCTGGTTGTGGTCTCCGACGAGCACAAACGTCCTGGCGAGCCGGATGGGCCCCGCGCAGATCGGGAGCGTGATCTGCGACGCCTCGTCGACGATGCAGTAGTCGAACGTCCGCTCGACAAAAATCTGATGATTGATGCCCAGGCAAGTCGTGGCCACAATCGGCGTGCCGTGCCACGCCTGCTCAATCTCATCGAAGCTCTTCCTCCGCTGCCCGCCGAGGTGCGCAAAGTCTCGTACCTCGGCGTGGATCTTGGCCGGCGCGCCGAGACGCAGGATGGGCGTCTTGTCCGCCTTGAGCTTCAGCAGGATGTTGTCCACCGCGGTGTGCGTGTGGGAAGTGAGCAGCACCGTCTTGCCCTGGGATACGAGGGCGCGGATGATGTGCGCAATGGTCGTCGTCTTTCCCGTGCCGGGCATGCCGAGCACCAGTGCGTAGTCTTGCGCGCTCATGACCTTCTCAATCGCCAGCTTCTGATCCACGTTGAGGCTGTCGTCATCCGTGACCGTGTACTGCGTGACCGCGGTCTTGAATCTCGGAGGGACCAGGTCCACGATCAACTCTCGGATCTTGATCGCCGCGGGGACGTCGTTCGCCATCATCTGAACAATGTTGTTCCTCACCGTCGCCATGCCGTTGCTGAACTCGTCGAGGTCGAGACGATAGCTGATAGGCGGTTCTTTCTTTCCCAGGCTCTGCTGCTGAGTAGACCCCCCGTCAGGCGCAACCTCCATGATGCTCGCAAAGGTCTGGTTGTTCACCTCGTCGAAGCCGGGTTGTCGGGTTCGAGCATTGTGCAGCCGCCGATCGACCGCCACGCTGATTCGACGCTTCTGGAGAGAAGTGACGAAGCCAATCGCCAGCGCGTAATGGCCTTCCTCGTCAGAAACGACAACCGGCTCGCCGACGGAGAGTTCGGATCCGATGAAGGTGAAATCGCGGGTTGGTTTGCGTTTGATGAAGGTGTAGTGAAAGCGGTTGATGCCATTGCCTGGATCGTCCGCGCTGTGCGACGCGGAGCCTTCCTCGAGGATCACATCGCCAAAGCAGCGCGACTTCTTCTCGCGCTCGGCGCTCGTCATTGTCCATAATTCTCTCTTCATCTTCTGGCCCTCCTTCTCTTCCATGGTCAGGAGATTCTCCCACTTGACGAAAAAATCCCGGTGCATCGGCGTGAGATGCTGTACCAACTCGTCAAACTTGTCGTTCATCCCGCTGCTTTCTCCATCCCCGTCGTCCGCCAGACGATGGTACACGAAGCAGGTCATCTTGGCATAGCACTTCCCGCACATGTGCTTGTTCTTCAGCATCGGCGGGAGCTGGACACTCCGCTCGCGGATATAACACGCCAGCTGGTTGCGCTGCATGATCATATGTCGAAGTTCATGGCGGATGGCGGGAATGCGCAGAGTCCTCGATGTCTCCATGTAGTACAGTATCCCGTACGCTATGTTGATGTCGTAACGGTCTGACAAAAGCAGGGTGTAGAGCGCTGTCTGGGCCATGTGGTTGCTGTTGGCGTGTTTTCCGGTCTTCAGCTCGAACGGCACGGTCAGGACCCGGCTCTGCTTGCCATCTGTCATCGAGACCTCGACCGTGGCGTCGATGTTGCCCTTGAGTCCATACATTGGGGACCAGACGTGCTCCTCGACGTCGAGCAATTTCCTCACAGCCATTCTTGCTTTCTCTCCGTTCCGCCCTTCGACAATTGCATCGGCCTGCTGCTGTTAGCCAGTCACCAGCAATGGGAACACTCTTGGGCTGGTCAAAAGACACACCTGTGGCTCAGGGGCGACGAAGCTCTTTGCCCAATAGCTGAGCTCCGTCATTTTCGACTGCAAGTGCTCTCTCGCAGAAGCTACCCCGATCTTGATGGTGTATAGATCCTCAATGTGCTTGTCGATATTCGTATCGATGACTCTGGAGAGAAACCCGAGATCCCATGTGTTTGCAAACAGCGCCTCCTGGAAGATCTCGTGAAGCATCGTCCCGTACACCAACGGGGGTGAAGCTTCGCCAGTCGCCTTGACCCGGTCTTGGAGGACGGCTCGGCGGATGCAAGCGAAGGAGTCTGCAACGACAGTCGCTGAGACCAGCTGATCAGGATGTAGAATCAAGAGATTGTGAGCATCGTCAACGATGCACTGGCCCTTGGGGGAGAAGTCCCCAATGACATGCACATAGCAATCCTTGTGAGCAGGGGTGTCAAACCAGGCTCCTCGGAGATGAACCGTCCTGGTCACTGATGAATCGTCTGCTTGGATGATGAGAATCTGCATTTGTTAGTATTGACAGAGAATTCCCGGGTCAGAATCGCAAGACATCCACAAACCTTTTCCGGGCTGATGCGGTCATACTGGTCCACGAATTCACCATCAAGAACCCTTTGAATCAAATATCGTTGAATAGATTTTGCAGCCTCCTGTTTCTATCCGGGCTTCAGTACACATATCTATCGTGCGTTTCACCCCTCTCTCTCAACGTACAAGGGACGACGCTGCGTCTGACTGCCGATTGGAGTCTGGAGCAGCCACCTCGACTGCTTCGAGGTCGGCGTCAGCGCCAGCTTCTTCATCGGAATCCTCGTCATGTTCTTGCTTCGCTTTGCTTAATGGTTGCTGATGCACTTGCTCTTGGGTAACCGATGTGCTATTGAATTCTAGCTCTGCGGGATCCAGGTCATCAAAAATGTCGTCGTCTTCAAAAAATTCGTCCTCGAACTCGTCAATCTCGTCCGATTTTGCCTGTAAGGTCCCCTTCGTGGAAAGATTGGTGTTTTCCTGGGGCATTTGCCCTTCCGTCTTGACCTCCGTCCATGCCGTTTCCTGTCGAGGTAATTCGGGTAGCTCCGGCTCCTCAAGCTCCAAGGACTGCGAGGCCTCCGCCGGTTGCGAGGCCTGGATCTTCGCTTCAAGTTCCAGGAAGGACGCGTCCAGGTCGTCGTCGCCGTCGTCGTAGTCTGAGACCGAGAGCTGCCTCTGGGCCCTCGATGCTGGCACGGGGGAATCGTCTGGTTTTGGAGGCGGAGCTCTCCCTTTCTTGATGGAGGGGGAGTCAAGGCCAGGGTCCAAGTCTGGCTCTGGGTCCTGATCCTGAATGCTACTCGTGACCGAGTCCAACAGAGCCGAGACGAGCGAAGACTTGGACGCAGCCTCGAGCTCCCTCTGCCCGGCGCTCGTCTGGCTTGCCGACCGAGCTCTTTCCATTCTTCTCCTCTTGGGCCACAGCAGTCCGCAACTCACCGCTCGCCTCAGGTCTCCTTTCTCCTGGGGCGGCGGGTTGCCTGCATTCCTCGGGGAGGCAGAAACCATCAGCTGCGCCAAGGCCGGGGTCGTTGCCGTCATGGGCTGACCGTCAGGTCCCCTGAGCGAGTATCGATCCCAGAGCTCGAGCGTCGGATCGGGATGCGGCGACTTGAGCGCCTTGGCCAATTGCTTGACATTGACGGTGGGACTCTCGAAGCGTTCGGCGGGCGTCGGAGACATGGGTGGCGACGAGCTCCTCGCGCGCTTCCGGGCCGGCATCATAGGCGAGAGCCCGCGGAAGGCGGTCGGGTCATGCTTGTTGTTCCACAGCAGTCTGTCATGCGGCGACGATCTCTCTGCAACCTCGGCCGTGTCGTATGGCTCCGCGAGGTCCTTCCAATCCAAGCGGGTCAGCGGCGTGGTCGAGGTGCCAGCCTTCTCCGCCTTGACGGCCGTGCTCGTCTTGTCGGCGGATGTTCCATCATCCGTCGTGGGTACCCCGGTCGATGCGGCGTTTCGAGTCTGGAACATGAACTTGTTGAGCTTGCTCTTGGTGACATCTGATACCGGCAATGGGCCATTGGCCGTGGGCGACTGCAGATGGGTCGGATGGCTGAGCGATCGCTTCCACGGGGCGCGTTCTTGCTGCATGTTTCGTTCGCATCAGCGACGCTGCTATCAATCTCAAGGCGAAGGTGTAATATTATTATGGGAACGACAAAAGCAAAAGGGGGGGGGGGGGGGGGGGGGGGGGGGGGGGGGGGG
>NQYQ01000036.1:79349-95731 GCA_003055925.1 Escovopsis sp. Ae720 | reverse complement strand
GGGGGGGGGGGGCTGTCTGAGGCCGCAACGTTTGGATCAAGATACCACTCGGAGCCATCTACTACATGCCAAGAAGTAGCTGTTTGAAGTCTACATACATGCAGATTTCATTTGACATATAGTACAGGGAGTCATGACGATTGGATATGGTAGGCGGCCCCACGACGCTTGGATCGTTGATATGTCAGGGAGAACATGGTCATGAGAAGTCAATATTAGAACGATACTACTAAGGTAGCCAGCCAACCTTGATCCATCAAAACTACATTCTTATTCATACACATTCGAGAACGGGAGCACGCACATACACTAGATCTCAAGCCGTCCGCCGCCTTGCAGTCTCAGGAAATCATCCAAGGTCACTCGGCAACCCACACGGCGCTCATGCCCATGCCCGTGCCAACGCACATGGACGTGTTGCCGACCCTCTTCCCCGTCCTCCGCAGCTCGTACAGCAGCGTCGCAATCTGCCTCGCGCCGGTGCACCCCAGCGGGTGGCCGAACGCGATGGCCCCTCCGTTGGGGTTGACCTTGTCCTCCGGGATGCCGAGCTCCTTGACGCACCACAGGCACTGGCTCGCAAACGCCTCGTTGACCTCGAAGACGTCGACGTCGTCGCGCGAGATGCCCGCCTTCTCGAGCGCGAGTGGGATCGCGCGCCACGGGCCCTGGCCCATGAGCAGCGGCTTCACCCCGACCACCGCGGCCGCGACGTACTTGCCCAGCACGGCCTGCCCGAGCCGCTCCGCGGTGTCGCGGCGCATGAGCAGCACCGCGGCCGCCCCGTCCGAGATCTGGCTCGCGTTGCCGGCGTGGATGCTGCCGTCCGCGCGGAACGCAGGCCGGATCTTCTGCAGCCCCGCGAGCGTCATGCCGTGCCGGATGCCGTCGTCGCGGTCCACCAGGATCTCGACCTCGGCGTCGGCGGCGTTGCGCGGGTCCGCGACGCGCGCCGTCAGCGGCGCGATCTCGTCCGCGAAACGGCCCGCCTTCTGGGCAGCCTCGGCCTTGTGGTACGAGCGCAGCGCGAAGGCGTCCTGCTGCTCGCGCGTGATGCCAAGGTCGCGCGCCATGTCCTCGGACAGGACACCCATGGGCACCTTGCAGTTGGCGGCCTCCTGGAAGCCCTCCATGCTGTCGGACAGGTCGCTCACGGCCTGGGGGCTGCATCACCACCAGCATTAGCTTCTTATTCTTCTTATTCTTCTTGTTTTCCGTGTCTCCTCCTTTCACCCCCAGCACCCGAACTCACCCGTACTGCAGGCTCATGCTCTCCACGCCCGCGCCGATGCCAATGTCAATCATGCCCGCCTTGATCTGGTTCGCCACGTCGACCGTCGCCGACAAGCCGGACGAGCACTGCCTGTTGGTCGTCCGCACGGCCGTCGTCTCGGGAAAGCCCGCGAACAGCGCGGCCGCGCGCATCTCGGTCGCGCCGCCGCCGGGCGCCAGCACGGTCCCGACGCAGATGTCCTCGACGAGCGCGGGACTCAGCCTGGAGCGTGCGAGCAGCGCCTTGAGCACGCCCGCGAGGAGGTCGGCCGGCGGGGTCTCCCTGAAGCCGCCCTTGCCGCCCTTGGTGAGGGCGGAGCGGCAGCACGCCGTGACGACGATCTGGGTCAACAGGTTAGTACAGGTAGGCGCTCGCGGCGGTACAAAGGCAGTGATGGTCGGCAGACGGATCTGGGTCGACTGGGAGGACGAACATCGTCGGGGCGTTTCTCGAGGATCTTGTCGCGGCCGCCGGCGGTGGGGTTGCCGGACAGCTGGCCGCCGATCTTGGAGATGCGTTCGAGGGCTGCATCGCGGTCAGGATGAGTCCCGGTGACATTGATATTTAGTATGTGGCTGCTGTCGGGGCACGACTTACCACCCATGTTTGGCGGAGAGGATGAAGAGTCGGCTCAGATGATCAAGATGGAGAATGTGATGGTGCCAGGATTTGAAATGAAGGCTATTCTGAGTATGTATGTCGAGGATGAGGATCTATGATCAGTGATGGGTCGTTTGGTGAAATACCTAGAGGCGAGCCGTTCGACGTGAAGTTCCAGACCGAGGCATCTCGATCGGCCACATGCGGTTGAAGGCCAAGTTCCGAGAGGTACAGGTACATCCTCCGTACTCCGTGCTCCGTACCTTGAAGCTGAGGTGGGCGCACCGATCATGCAGTGACAGGCTGAACTCCGACTTGAACCTGCCCGACTTGCTGAGTTAGATCGGGCCTTTCACATGCCATTTTCCACGCGATTGCTTGCACGCTTTCCACAACGTTCGTTCTCTCTCTTCGTGGACTGCATTCATTTCAGGTCCTTCATCATCAGACATTGTTATTTTTTAAACATTGATCAATATTGAATCTCTCCTGATAGAAAAGCCTTGGCTCGAGATCCCGTTCATTCGGAGATCAATGGGCCTCATGTATCTGTACATCAGTCAATGTATCCTGCACGTCGGGCCGCATCGCCTCCTGCGATTACATAATCGCATGGAGCAGCTACCCCGGAAAATGCAATTGATCTTGAATTGATTCCAAGATGGATCGTCCAATTGTTAAGATCGGATCGACGAGATCGCGTGCGTCAGAGCTTCACTTGAAGACGTTGATGGTGAAACTTGGTTAAATCATCCTAAAGACTGTGTAGAGATCAAAGTAAATTATCCTGTAGTTTTCTGGGTTCGACATGGATGTCTTTCTCTTTCTCTTTCTCTCCGTCATTCTCCGCGCTATTCAAGCCGCCTGCAACACCGCCATCGCCAGCCTCGAAACCCACCTACTCCTCACGTCGCCTGCCCCACGTCAACCCGAGACAGCCCTCGGCTCTGACACCTGCGAACACTGCAGCCGCCCCCGCCTCGACCGTTATAATACTCTCCACTGCCTTGCCCACCTGACGCGCGAGGAGCGTCGCCAGCGACAATGAGTCGCAATCTCTGGAATATCGAGACCCTCTGGGATCTTTTGTCCCTTTACCTCACCTCCGGACTCATATCCTTGCCCTCTTCTCCTCCTTGCCCACGACGCTTGCCAACCCTCTCCAAAGGGAACATCTCATGGAATATAACAACAACATCCATATCCTCTGGCTGACAGCCGCGGCACCTCTTTTCCTCTGGGCAGTCCAACGACTGGTCGCCTACTACACCCAGGATGATGACAGCGAGCTCCCGGCCCCGCCCCACGAGAAGGACCAAGATTTCCTGAAATACATGAGTGACTTCTTTCGATCCCCCTTTCTCTCCCTCTCCCCCACCAAGGACGAAGTCCTCAAGGACTACGTCCAACGACTCGCAACCGTCACCGAATGGTTGGTTCCCGAAAACGTCACCCTCACTCGCGTCCACCGACAAGGGGCCGCCCGCCGTATCTTCATCGCCCTCCACGCCTTCTACCAGACCCTGCAGCAGCTCGAAGATCAGACCAAGGAACTCGAGCACGTGCAGCATCTCCATAGCGGCCTTGAATCCGAAGTTCAAGAACTCAAGGAAGAAGTTGGGAACTGGGAAAAGGTCTCTCAAACCCTCAGCTCCCAAGGATTCACCCCCGAAGAATGCCGCGATGAGATCCGTCGGCTGCAGGATTGGGCGAACCCCAAGAATTTTTGGTACTACCTGGCAGAGAAGGACCGTAAGCCTTCCGTCTGGACCAACTGGAAGAACCCCGAAGACATGGCCCGATCAATCCAAGGGGGCTTCGACCATTTCCTCGGTATTATTTGGGCCTCTCTCCCACAACAATTTCAGACGGGGTCAGCTCCAACCACGGGCGCCTTGGTCATCTCCCAGGTACAAAAACTCGCGGATGCAGTTAAACGAGCATCAACCATGAGCCTGGACTCCAAAGAAGGAGACCAACGAGAAGAGCTGGCAAGGACCCTGGGTGTCGACCTGACCATGGAATGGGAAGAACTCATTGGCATCGTGGGACGCCTCTCCGCGATTCCCAGCCGACTCGCGACCGCCCTCGGGAGACCCGACCAACAGCACGTGGATGATTCCCTTGCCCAGGTGCGCTGCCTCTCCCACCTGGTCGCTGCCGGCAACACCGGGCTATCTTTATCCGATCTATTCTCTGCCACGGATGTCCCCGAGTTCACCAACGCCCGCCAATACTGGTCCTGGAGGTCCGCCTTTAAGAGGTTCGCCAACTCAGTTTCCGTCGCCCCTGCCTTTGTCCCTCTCGCCCTTAACCGCGTCCTCTCCCGCTTCACGGGTTCCCTGGCAAGGACCGGACAACGATGGAACACCACTGCTCTCGCCGCCGGCAGAACCTGGGAAGAAGCCCTTGCCGTCTTTATCCAAGAACTCGACGAATGCTTCCTAGACCCCAACTACATCCAGGAATGCGCCAAGGCCTTCCAAAGCTTCCGCCCCTCCGCCACCATGACGCCTCATGAATTTTTCCTCGAACTAGAAACTCGGCAGCTGGACTTCAACGAGGTCGCCGCCATCTGCTCCCCGCCCGTGCTAGAATTGGACGACGAAGACGTCTCCAGGAAAATCATGTCGGCAATCCCTGCCAACGTTCGGAGTGAACTCTACATGTTCCAGGGGCGTCCTGAGGCCCTCTCCCGCGCGGAGCTCCAGCGGCTGGTCGCCCGGATCTGGAACAACCTCCCGAAAAACCGGGCCCCGAACCAGACCCGTCAAGGCCGAACGGCGTCCGTCCAGACCCCCGAAGCATCAGCGACCGCCGCCGCCACCTCTCCGACTAAGCTCCGCGTCCGAGCGTGTGGCCTCCAATCTTCGTACGAATCACCTGCCCCTGCCGTGCCAAACGCCCTCCGAGGGGCACTTTACCGTAAGGACTCTGCCTCTCTGGAAGACAACCAGGCCGCCCAAACCCGGAACGCCGCTTGCCTTAAGGCTAGTGTCTGTGAAGCTTGCCGCCGCCCCCGCGCCCAGCATGGCCAAAACACTACATTCAAGGCCATCAAACCCTACCGCGCCTAGGGAGGCCGCGCTTCGGCGCCCCTAGCGCGCTAAAGTATCGGTCATTCCTGTAAGTCCGGCCCGCTTACCTGTCGTCCTCGCCCTGCCCCCATAGGTCTAAACACTTATAGTCTCCTTTTATTATTTATGCTAGCCGCTCCGGAAACGCCTGCTACTAAACTATTGCCTATTATCTGCCCCTCTATCGCCTCTTCTAGTATTAAGATCGCTAACTCCTTTAAATCCTTAGGAACACTTAAATCTAAGGAGGATCTAGGTTAGAGAATTAGAATGCTAAAGGATATAGGGGTAAATTGGAATTTGGTTTTAGATAGCTTTATTAACTCGCTATATAGAAAATTAACTCGAATTCCTCTTAATATACCTATCTCCCTCGTCAGCGTCTCTAGCGCTACAGGAACTAAGATTACCCATACCTATGCCTTGCCTATCCGCTTTCTAAACGAACTCATTACGGAAAGTTTCGCCATCGCTCCCCTTGGTATTCCACAGGACATAATCCTCGGTCTCCTCTGGCTCCAAAAACATATGCCTAACGCTATTGAGGAAATGCGCTAATTTGGTCTCTTACCTACCACGCCCCTGTCCTCCCTAGAAAAAAAAAACCGCCCCTTAATCTGCCCCGGAAGCGCAAATTAACACCTTATCTCCTATCCTGCTTCCTTCCTCCTGTGATCCCTTGGCCGCGTTTTCGGCTAGGGGGATACCTTGCGCCATTAAAGCAGAAAACGCTCGTCGAATCGAGATCCAAGACCAAGCCCTCTACTGCGCTATCGCCCTCGCCGCCGTCGCCAAGATCGAAAACGCCTAGAAACCTAACGAAGACCCTGCTGGCTTTCCGCAAATACGCCGACACCATCTTTTCTAATGCTACTACTAATAAGCTCCTACCAAACCGCCCCAGGATTAACTGCGAAATCCTAATTTAAGAAGGAGAAACCCTCCACAACGCCAAGCTCTATAACATAAACACTAAACAATTAACCATCTATCGCCAGCTTATTAATTTAAAGCTTGCCTATAGCTTTATACACCTATCATCCGCTGCCTATTCTACCTTAGCCTTCTTTATCTATAATCCACCCTCTAAGTCCCGTAATAAAGGTTAACTCCGCCTTATTATTAACTACCATAATCTAAACTAAAAGATTAAGCTTAACAACTACCTAATTCCACTTACTCAAAATAATTATATCCTAGCTGCCCTACACTAAAGTCCTTACTAAGTTTAACATTCACTCCAGCTTTGCCAACATCTGCATCGCCCCTAGTTCCAAACACCTCACAGCCTTCAAGACTCCCCTAAGACTATTCAAATACTAGGTAATACTAATAAGTCTTACCACTACTCCCATAGTATTCTAGCGCTTTATTAATACTATACTTACTCCCTTCCTAAATATCTTCTATTTTACCTATCTTAATAATATTATTATATAAAAACACCTTAAAGAATATAAATCACTAGGTAAGTTATACTATACTAAATTATACTTAATTTATAAGTAACCTTATAATAAGTATTATAATAAGACTAAGGCTTAGATTATATAAGTTTAAGTAATATAATCTAAGCTATAGATATACTTAGGCTAAATAACTTAGCTTTATATAACTATATACTTATCTAATATATAGTATTATAACTATTCTCTTTTTTAAATATATTAACTATAATATAATTTCTTTATAATAAAAATAAATAAAAAGCTTTACTTAATATATACTTTATTATATATATTTTATTTTATTTTTATTAATAAATTACTAAAGTAATTAAGGTAATTACTTATTTATACTTTTTTTTATATATATTTATTTATTTTATATTATTTATTAATATTCTTTTTTATTAATAACTTTAATTTAAAAACTATTATTTTTTATTATAATTTTATTATAAAATTTATACTATATCTTAATCTTATAGAACTATTCCTTATAATAGTTATTAGTTATAACTACTAATTCTAATATAAATAATAAAAAATTCCTTACTATTTTACTTATTTTAGCTAGTTTATAGCTAATTAATACCTTCTTTATAGCACTTAGTAATAAATATTATTAATTATATTTTATTTATATATCTTACTAAGATATAAAGAATTCTCTTTTAATAAGAAAAAGCTTTAGTAAGAATTTATTTTTATTTTATAATATTTTTACTAATTATTTTTAGTTTACTAATATAGCCTTAACCTTTAGTAATATTACTTTTCCTTTAGTTAAGCTAGAAAATAATAATAATAATATTACTATAAATAATATTTTTATATTACTAGCTTTATCTATTTTACCTATTACTTTAATAATAGCTCTTATTAGCTTATTAATATCTTTAGTTAGAAAAACTAATAACTTCTTTAGCTTATTATCTAATAGTTTATTTACTAATAGTAATAGTAATAGCCTTATATTACTTATAACTCTATCCCTTCCTTTAAATCTTTTATTAATATTAGCTCTATTCCCTTTATTTATATATATCCTTTTTAATATAAAAAGGATAAGTATATAAAACTAATATAAATATTACTTTAATAGATTATACTATAATCTAAAGTCTAGCTATTTATCTAAGTATTTAACTATAAATATACCTTTATATATTAATTACTAATTAATAATAATAACCTATTATATATATTATTTTAATAGTAAGAGAATATATAACTTAGTAAGTTTAAACCTTTTTTATTTTAAAATTATATCTAATTTATTAGATCTTTATATTATTATATAATAACTAAAATAATTTATTTTAGATTTTTTTATATATATATATTTTATACTAACTTAGGGTAGACCTATAAGGTCTTTATAATTCTTTTTTTTATTAAGATATAATAGCTAATCTATTTTTTTTAAATATAATAACTTTTTTAGCTATTAATATAGCTCTTAGGACTTTAATAGGAAATTATTCCTTTATAATATCCTACTATAGTTTAATATAATAACTTAGTAATATAAAGTACTTATAAAAAGTATATATTTTCTTATTTTCTTTATTATAATATAACTAACTTTCTAATAAAACTATTTTATAAAATACTAGGATTTCATTACTTATTATTAGGATTTTTTATTAGTAAGTTTTTAACCTTTTTTATATAATATTATAAGTTTTTTATATTCTTTTTATCTCTTTTTTACTAATATTTATTAAGAATATTACTATATTAAAGGCCTAGGCCTATTATCTAATTCCCTACCTAGTCTTTAAAAATAATAAGTATAATACTTAAATAGGTATTATTTTATATTTTTATAAGGAACTTATAGTAGCTATTTTAATAGATCCTTATAGCTAAGGCCTTTTTAATAAAAATAAGATTACTATTCTAATTCCTATCTAAGAGCTATTTTATTATAATATAATTATTAACTTTTTAGTTAAATTAGTAATATTATAAAAATATATTAAGGTTTTTATTTTTTTAGGTTTATTTTATTTATAATTATTTAGTAATTTATAATTTTTTTACTTTATATTTAATTTTTTCTTTTACTTATAAGAATTTAAAAATTACTTACTTTATTAAAATATTTTTTTTATAAACCTATTTATTATATTCTAATAACTATTTAACTTATTTTATAAGAAAATATTTTTATTTTTTCTAAACTATTTAATCTTAGATTAATTATACTTTTTATTAATCTTCTACCTTATTTAAAGGTAATATTAAAAGTAAATTATTTATATTTTAATACCCTTAATTTTATAATTTTAATAAGCTTATATAAAATATATTATATATTATACTATATTATAATAATAATACTAAGTAATATATTTATTTTCTTACCTTTTATAGTATTTTTAATAGCTTAATATATTATAATATAAGCTTTTTAATTTTATATATAAATTAAAAATTCTTTATAAATAAAGCTATTAAATTATTAACTTAAAAAGATTAGTTTAAATAATTTTTATTATAATATTTTACTTATCTTTTAGTTATAATAAGCTAATATTTTTTTAATTTTTCTTATACTTTTTATAGCTTTTTAATATATAATTCTATATCTAGGACCTTTCTTAAGGTAATATTATCTTTAATATTATTATAAAAATTAAGTAAATATTCTAATAATATATTAAATAAAGATATTCTTATTATAATATTTTATATTTTATTAAATATATATTATACTATTTATAAAAGTTTTAGTTAATTTTATAAATTTTTATTTAAAAAATATTATAAATATTATTTAATAATTTAATTTATTCTTTTTATTTAATTATTAGTTTATAGGTAAAATATAATTAATAATTATTATTTAACCTTAAAATTAAAATAAAAAGAAAACTAAAATTTACTTATAAATAATAATCCTTTATTTATTACTATTCTTTTTAAACTATTAATATATTAAAGTTTAATTTTATTATAAAAAAGCTTTATAAACTTAATTATTATAATAATATATAATATAAGAAAATAGAATATAAATTTTATAAAATAATTTACTATAATTAAGATAATATTTACTATTTTTTTTAAAAGTGTACTTTTAGTAAACCTTTAATAAAGTTTATAATAAATCTTTTTATAAAACTTTTAAGAATTAATAGTAATTTAAGCTACTTAAATAGCTTATAGTATTTAACTATTTATTTTTAATAAATTTAATAGTTTTTAATATAATTTTTTATATTAAAATATATTCTTTTTTAATAGAACTTTTAAGTAAAAAGTGCTTTTATTTTTCTTTTTTGAAAATAACTAGCTAATAGATTATTATAATATAACTATAATAGTTTATTCTAAAAGTAATTTTTCTTTAATATTATAATTCTTTATTTAAATTATAATAAGTTCTTTATAATATTTTAATTTATATTTAATAAATACTCTTTTATTTACTTTATTTTAGAATCTATATTTTAACTATTTATAATAAGCTAAAGTAATAAACTTTAAACTATTAGATTATAAAGATCTTTTTTTATTATTATTTCTTTAGCTTATTATTTTATAATAATTTAATAATAATCTAATATATTATTTATTTATATTAATAAACCTTAAATATATATTAAAGTTATATATATTTTATAAATAATTTCTATATAAATAGATATACCTTATAATCTATTTACTAACTTAATAAAATATTCTAAATTAGATAATATCTTTATTTTATATTCTAGCCTTTTTAAAAGACTATTTATTAGGTTTAACCTTTAAGGGTAATACTTAATAATAAAGTTATATAATATAAAAAATATATATTATTATATTTATTAACTATTTAATTTTACTTACTTTATAAAGCTTTATAGATTCTAGTAATCTATAAGAACTTTTACTAGTTTACCTATACCTTTAATATAATACCTCTAATATTTAAACGCTTTTACTATAGTTAATATTTTTTAATTTAAGGTTTTATAGTTTAATTTAGCCTTATAAAATACTTATAATTAGAATATAACTAAATACTATTTTCTTTTTTTATTAGATTAGGATAAATAAGCTATTAATATAAATTTTAATATATTTATTTTAATTTATATTAGTTTATTTAGCTTATAATATTAAAGTAAAGGTATATACTAAAAAGTATTAATTAGGCTATAAAATATATACTTTTCTTTATTTTTAAAAGTAACTAATTTTAGCTTTTTTTTATTAATTATTCCTTTTAAAAGTCTATATAATAGTTTTATTATATTTATATACCTTATAATAAACCTTTAATAAAAATTATAAAATCTAAGAAATACCTAGATCTTTTAATAGATTATTAGTTCCTTTTAATTATAAATTATTTTAATTTAACTTAAATTTATTTTTAATCTTTTATTAAAAATAATAAATCCTAAAAATATAACTTTATAGTTAAAAAATAAATATTTATTTAATAAAGTAAAAAGTTTAGCTTTTTATAATTTTTATAAGACTTATTATATATAATTTATATATATTTTTTAGTTATTAAAGAAAATTAATATATTATTTAAATAGGTAATATATATTATATTAAGTAGGTTTTTTAATATAAGATAAATATAATTTTAAAAAGTTATTAAAATATTTATAAGTTTTATTAATAAAATTATAAATTTATAATAACTATATTATATTTAAAAGGCTATTTTTTATTTATCTTTACCTTTAAGTTATATATAATAATATATATTTTTAATATTAATTTTAATAAACTATTAATATCCTTATATTTAATCTATTAATTTTAAAATTAATAGTAATAAATATTAATTTTTAATAATAACTTTATTTAACTTTTAATAATTAATAATAAGTTATAAGCTTTTATTTTTCTTTAATATAAATAAAATTAATATATTTATAGAACTTTTAGAAAGGTATATATATTTATTTATAAGGTTTTTTTTAAAGTATTATTATAAGGTAATTAACTTAGCTAAAGATAATAGATAAATTAGTTTATAAAAAGGAATTTCTCTTTTAATTAACTTAATTAAGTAATTTATACTTTTAATATAAAGTAAAATTTAAGAATTCTTTATAAAAAAGATATTATTAGACTTAGCTAATTTATATAATTAACTTTATTTATTTATAATAATAATAATAATATTATCTTTATTAAAAAGTAAAATTAGGTCTAGATTAATAATAATTATTAAAATAATTATAAATAATTTATATTCCTTTTTAAATTATAACTTTAAAATAATCTTAGCTTTAGTAAAATCTTGTTTAAATTACTAGCTTTAATTATATAAATATAAATAAATTAATTTATTATTTATTATAGCTATTAAAAGTAAAATTAAATTTATATATAAATCTTACTTAATTTTAATATATTTTCTTAAAATTATTTTAATAATACTTTATAAATCTATTAATTTAAAAAGTACTTTTTATATTTTAAATATTTATAAATCTTAATTTAAAATATTATAAAAATATAATAAATTTTTATTAATTCTTTTAAGATTTTATTATTTTATAAAATTAATATTAATTATATTAATTTTTATATTACTATTAAAATTAGCTTTTATAGTAATTTTATAGATATAAAGTAATATAATTAAAATAAAGAAATAAAAGGTAACTTTAAAAAATTAAGCTAAGTTAAAGGATTTTAGCTTAACTTTTTAGATTTTTTCTTTATTTTTTTTATTTTCTTTTATAAATAATAATTTTTAAAATATATTTTACTTTAATATAAAAAATACTTAAGGACTTAATTATTATTTCTAATTAAATTATAATTACTTTATAATTTCTTTTTTTTATTATTAGACTTCTTTTATTTTAAGGATATTACTTTTAATTAGTTATTTTATAGTTTTTTTATAATTAAATTAAAAGTTAACTTATTCTTTTTTTTCTTAGTAATATTAAATATCTTTTAAAATCTATTAGCTAAAGTAACTATTTTTTCTTTATTTAAAGAAAGATAAAATTAATAGATAAATAGCTAATTTTATAAATAAGGCTATAACTTATTAAAAAAGTATAAAGCTTTTTCTTTTTTAGGTTTTTATTAAAAATTCTTTTTTAAGGAATTAAAATAAATATAAAAATCCTATAATAATTAATATTCTTTTTATTTTATTATATTTAATTAAATTATAACTAATAATTCTTTAATTTTAAAGTCTTTAAGTAATAATAAAGTTTATTCTTTAAATTAAAACTAATTATTTTTTAATATAATTTAAAACTTATTTAAATCTTATTTAATTAGATAATAATCTTATCTTACTTTATAATTAAAATCTATATAATTTAAAGTAAAAAGAATCTTCTTTAAGTCTTTATAATATTATATTTTAGCCCTTTTAAAGGCTTATTATAAGTTATTTAACTAATTATCTTACTTATAAAATAATCTACTTAAAGTAAATTCTATAAACTATTCTACTTTAACCTTATTTTAATCTAACTTATTATTTAACTTTATATTAATATATTTAATATTTAAATTAAGAATTTCTTTTTTTATTCTTATAATCTAAATTTATAATTATTATATTTTCTTTTTATAATACTTTTAAGTTTAGTTATTTTTTATTATATTAGTAATTAGATATAAAGTAAGAGTTTTATTACCTTACCTAAAAGATTTACTACCTTTAGTAACTATAAAAAATCCTTATAATCTTATAAAGGATTTATAACCTAATTATATAATAAGTATCTTAAACTTAAATAATAAAAATAAAAGCCTTAAAAATTATAAAAATACTTTAAAAAATATAAATTATTAAGTAAATTATATTATATTAAATTATACTTAATTTATAAATAACCTTATAATAAGTATTATAATAAGACTAAGGCTTAGATTATATAAGTTTAAGTAATATAACCTAAGCTATAGATATACCTAGGCTAGATAACTCAGCTTCACGTGACCACGCACCCATCTGGCGTGCGGTGTCACATATTATCTTCTCTAAGTCTAAGGAGGAACATAAGGCCTATATCTAATAGGTCCTTAACGCGCTTGAAAAACATTAATAATCTTTACTTTAAGCCCTTAAAATACATCTAGGGCGTTAAAGATGTATCTTTCCTAGGACTTACAGTTCTCGCTAGCAAGGGAATCCAGATATTAGATAATAAGGTTAAGGCTATCCGCACACTCCTATCCCCCCGCTCTATTTATAAAGTTCGCAAGGCAATAGGTCTAATTCACTTCTATAGCGGCTTTATCCCCTATTACTTAGACCTGTCTGCCTCTATCAACGCCCTAACTTCAAAGAATGCCAAGTTTAACTACTCCGTAGATGTCCGAACATAAACGAGCCTTCTGCCTCATCCTTGACAAAGTAGGTTACCACGGATATGTTCCTCGCCGCCTTCGACCAAAGGGAGCCTAGCGTATCTTCCTCCGATTTCATCGGATTCCATGCGGGTGAGCGGGGTAGGACTAGCGCGTTCTGCACATTCTGTGGGGTCTTGGCGCCGACCGCCCCTCTCCTCGACGCCGATTCTACCAAAAGCCCCCCCTCCCCCACCCCTCCCAGCCGAAGTTCGTACATACTCGTACTCGTCAAGTTCCAACGCCAGAAACGATGAATCATCCTAGGCCTTGCTCTCCTTGGGCCCCCCCGTCGAAGTTGTGTCCACCACCTTGTCCCCCGGCGCGAACTTGAGGCTGATGCTGTTGACGCAGTGCCTCTCGTCCGTCGGCGTCGGGAAGCCCTCGCCCTTGAACACGTGCCCGAGGTGGCCCCCGCAGTTGGAGCACACAATCTCCGTCCGCGAGACGCCGAAGCTGCGGTCCTCGTGCCGCGTCACGGCCCCCGGGATGCTGTCAAAGTACGCCGGCCAGCCGCACCCGGAGCTGAACTTGTGCGACGCCTTGTACAGCGGCGCGCTGCACCCGGCGCAGCTGTAGACGCCGTCCTGCGGGTAGTGCTTGTCGTACTCCCCGGTGCCCGGGCGCTCCGTGCCCTTTTGCCTCAGGATGCGGAACTGCTCTGTGAAAAACAAAAAGAATGACGAGTCAATATCATACGGGGTACTCGTACTCGTACACATGTACGAGTTGACTGGGGGCTCGATCGTGATGCTCGGTCCTTGGGGCGAACTCACGAGGGTTGAGCACGGCGCGCCACTCCTCATCGCTGCGCTGGTCGGGGTACGACATGCTGGAGGGTTTGGAGGATGAGGATCCGAACAGGGCGCCGAGGAAGGGAATCCCAAACATGGACTGCAGACGGACCCGGGGTTGCAGCGCGCCAGATCGAAGCTGGGGCGGGGGTCGAACTCTGGTGATGTTGGAGGCGAAGAAGAGGATCCTGGAGAAAGCAGGCACGAAACGCATGAGGGACGCACTGCGGGTATTTCTCTGTTTCGACTTGACAATTCAGATTGATCAATTGATGCTTATGGAAAGAGAAAGGACTCTAACGGGGGACGGAGAATTGCTGGTTTAATAGATATAAAGCTTCCATTATACTGATGGCTATCTTATATTACTACCTGTACTAATCACGGAGGCGAAAAGACTCTCCCAGAGGCCATGACAAATCATTAGAGGAAGCACAGCTCCGGCTCTTTTCGGGAGTTTTAAAGTGGTTCGCCTATTCGCCATTTGGAATCCGAGCTTGGAATCATCGATCCAAGAGGGATTGATCAATTGGATGGAAGATCAAGTGGATTGGATTGATTCCATTGATTCCATCGATCAAAGGCCAAGGCCTCTGCGCCACATCCCGCGAGGCTCCCTGTATCGCGGGGTTGCGCCACAATGACATCAACCAAGATGTGGCTTGACTTGGAAGCTGGCTTGAGGCTTGGCTCCAGACGTGGCTTGGCCCCAGACGTGGCTTGGCTTCATGTGGCTTGGGCCCGAGCGTGCGCTCCAACGGTGGCTCAACTCTTCTTTTGGGATTCAACAGTCGGACCAACATGTTTTGAACGTTGCGGAATCTCCCACCGAGTCTACACGTCAATCACTGGCAGTCGACGAGGCCACACACCATCCAGGCTGTCCTTTACGCACACCAAGCACCGAGCCATCTCGATCTCGATCTCGATTCTTGCTCTCAACCCATCATCCTGCCCCAGAAATTGACCGAATCTGAGACAAGAAGGGGGGGAACTTCAAAACATTCAAGTACGGGCATCACACATCGACCATGTCACGGAGGGCTCCCAACCCGGCCGCCGAGCGGGCTGCGCAGAACCAAGCGACGATCAAGAACCTCCTGAAGCTCGAGGCCAACAAGACCTGCGCCGACTGCAAGAGAAACAAGCGTGCGTCCCCGAGGATGCCTCTGAGCCCCATCCCTTCTTCCCTCCCCCCACGCTCTTTTCATCCATCCATGTGGCCTGTCACTCACTGACTTTGGACCACCCAGATCCGCGATGGGCCAGCTGGAATCTCGGCATTTTCATCTGCATTCGATGCTCGGGCATCCACCGCGGCATGGGCACCCACATCAGCAGGGTCAAGTCGGTCGACCTCGACTCCTGGACCGACGAGCAGCTCCAGAGCGTCGTCAACTGGGGCAATGCGCGCGCCAACAAGTACTGGGAGGCCAAGCTCGCCGCCGGCCACGCCCCCTCCGAGGGCAAGATCGAGAACTTCATCCGCACGAAATACGAGCTCAAGCGCTGGACCATGGACGGGCCCATCCCCGACCCCGCCGCCCTCGACGGCGACGACGACATCCTCCCCACACGGGTCAAGGAGAGGCAGGCCGCCGAGCCGACGAGGAGGACCCCCGTCGGGCAGTCCTCCATCTCAAGGCCCCCGGCCGCCGCCGCCCCGGTCGTGGACCTGATCGGCGGTGTCGACCCCCTCCCCCAGCAGCGGACGGGCCCCGCCGCGGCCAAGATACCTCCCAAGGCTGACCCCGCACCGCCCAAGGCGACGGGGACCAAGGACTCGCTGCTCGGCCTCGACTTCTTCGGCCCCGGCAGCGCGCCGCAGCGGCCCGCGAGCACGACGGG
>NQYQ01000036.1:66649-77265 GCA_003055925.1 Escovopsis sp. Ae720 | reverse complement strand
TAGATGTCGATGGTCACGCCGCGCAGGGCGGTGACCTTGGAGGACAGCTCCTCGAGGCGCGCGTTGTTCTGGCGCTCGCGCTCGTAGGCCTCGGACATGGCGGGCTCGGAGGTTGATCGAATCGCGAGGCCTGGGGTCCTGGGTGTGGGGGGGGCTCTTGCAGAATGCGCGTGAGCGGGAATGCGGATGTCGAGGGGGCGCGATGGCGAGATTGAGGCCTCGCGAAGTACGGAGTGTGGAGTAGAGGGCGCTGGGCGGGATGGCTTGGTTGTTGGCGGCTGCGGATCGAGTCTGGAGTGACGGGGCGGGTTGATGCTGCGAGCGCTTGTTGGAGATGATTGAAGGAGGATCAATTCCATAATCATGATTGATGATGGGAGTTGCAGTGGAGACGGCGAGTGTCTGGGGATCGGCGTCGCGCAGGTGGAGGCACATGGATGTACCTATACTTTGCGCATCTTGGCACGGGCTGTCCCCGTCTGCCAGTGTGCGATGGAGGCCGCTCAGCTGTTGTGGTACCAATCGCACCCCGTGATGGCGGCGATGCGCTGCTTGAGGGCTTCGTACCTGTACATAAAATGCACCGTTGCAGCTGGAGGCCCGCGGTGAGGCGGCGGTGCTGCGCCACACTGGCTGTGGTACGCGTACGAGTACGGACTCGAGTCTCTGCACGGCTCGGAATCCAGTGGATGCGAGACTCCGGCGCGCGGGCTGCTTGCCGAGGTTCCTGGATCCGCATGGCTTTGAGATGGATACTCGTAGTACTCCGTAGGATGGTTGATGGTTGATGGATCGATCAACCCATTCAATTGCCCTGTTCAGGCCCGTCAACATGAGTCTCGACAATTGCTCTTTGTCCTGCCAATGACATTGATCCATTGCATTGAGACGACCTCAGCTCCCGAGTCCCTGTGCTAAAGCAGTGATCCTGAAGACACGCTGCAACACTTGAGTCGTTGATCCTCCCAAGACAGCGGTACCTTGGCACCCGCACTTTTCTCATATTGTAGCCTCGACTTCCCGGTAACTCCGTCCGTCTGCAAAGCCCCGCGTCTCCAAGCGGAAGGCAGCACCAGTGCACCACCAGTTCCTGCCGGCTTTGGTACGGAGTACCCGTAGGCTTGGCCCTCCAACTAGCGTTATGCGGGAGCTAACTATAGGCATACCTATAGTTAGCGATAAAATTGTTAGATAAGGATAAAATTATTAGATAAGTAATTATATAGGGAAATATATATAAATTAAGGTATTATAGTTCTAAAGGTATCTTTTCTTATTTTTTATATATATATTTAAAGCTTAAAGAAAGATAAATTTAATAATACTATTTATAATAGGAAATATAGGTATTTAGGCGCTATCTTAGTATTAAGGGCAATCTAAAATACCCTTTTTAATTAGTATTTTTAACCCCTTTCTATACTTTATTTTCCTTATAAGATATCTCTTTTTAAAGCTTTAAAAAGGTAATTATACTTAATATTTATTTTTATTATAAGATTAGGGCTTATAGTATTAAGGGTAGTAATAGTAGCAGTAATAATAGCTAGAGATTATTATTATTATTATTAACTATAAAAGATAGCTTAAAATTATTAAATTTATTATTTAAGCCCTTAAAGTAGCTCTTTTTATAATTAGATTATAATAGCTTAGGCTTAGGGTTAGGGGATAAGTCTTAATATATAATAATATTAACTAATGCTTTATAATTAAATTTAAAGGTAAATAATAGTCTTAGGGCCTATAAAGCCTTTTTAATAGCCTTATAAAAAAGTAGATTATAATTAATATTAAATATAAAGTTTTTTTTTTAAAAAGGCATTTAAATTTAGTATAGGAAGTTAATATATTAAGATATAGGTTAGCCTTTTTAGTATATTTAAGCTATTAGTTAAAATTTAAAACCTTTATTTTCCTATTAATCTCCTGCCTTTTATTTTTAAAATACTTAGCTTTAAAAAGCTTTATCTAATCTATTATAATCTTCTTAATACCTTAAAGCTAATACTATTAACTTATTTCTTTTTTTTTAATTAGGTTATTAGCTACTTATTAATAAATATTATTAAGGCTAACTAAATTTATATAAAAGCGGCCTTTAGGCTTTATAGGCTTCCCTTTAACTTTCTAATTATTATATTACTTAAGCTATTAATTTTAATCTTTAATAAATATTAAAATATTTAATTTTAATATTAAGGCTTTAATTATAATAAATACTATAAAGCAAAGGCTTTAGTAGGTTAAAGAGCTTAGAATATTATAATATTTATTATAAAGGTATATTATTATAGCTAAAGTATTATAAAATTAAAACTCTAAAGGTAAAAGAAACTTATATATTAGGTTAATTATTTAATATTACTTTCTTTAATACTTAATAATTACCTTAACTATAAATTTAAATATAAAGGGATAAATTCCTATCTTTTTAAAGCCTTTAATAATATTATAAGCTATAAAGCCTTTATTATAGGTCTTTTTAAAGGAAAGAAGAAAATTAAGCTATTAAAAGCTAATAAAGCTATATTAAAAGGTATTTTATAAGACCTTCTATTATAAGGCTTTAAAGGGCTAAAATATAGTAATATTAAGAGGCTAAAGGATATATATAGAGTATAAAAGGAAAATAGTAATAAAGATATTAAAAGAAATATAATATTTTATAAATTTAAAGGTTATATACCTTATAAAGCTATTAATAATAAGAAGATAATAAATTTAAAGCTTATAAGGGCTTAGCTTATATTTCTTTAAATAAAGATCTTTTTTTTACTTATTATAGTTAAACTAATTAATTAATAAAACCCTTTAAGCAGCTATTAAAGCTATTTATAATAATCTATTAAAATTATAAAGCTATTTAAATATAATCTTACTATTACTAAAGCCTATATTTATATAGTAGAATTATATCTCTTAATTTAATATCTTAGTCTAATTCTTTATTAGATTTATTTAAAAAATAAGCTAAGGCTTTATTAAGGCCCTAGCTATATTAATAGTAATAATAAGGGTATAGAACTTATAAGAGCCTAGATTAAGAACTAGAAGGTATTTATAATAGATTATATAAGTAATAATAATCTATACCCTCTCTTTAAAAAAGCCTATTTATATACTATACTTATTCTTATTCTAATACTCTAATAGGCTAATATTATAATCTTATATAATTATCTAAAGGTTAAAAAAGAAGGTCTTAATAGCTTTAAAGCTTATAAACTTAAAAGTAAAATAGGTCTTTTTAATAGCTTTAATGCCTAAGACTTAAAGCTATAGATAGGCTTAAAGCTATTATAAATACTATTTTTTAAAGATATAAGGGGCCTTTAGGTCTTAGTAGTAATAAAGGGTATTTATAGTATCTTTAACCTAGCTTTTTAAGGCTAAGAAGCTAGATCTTTATATCTAATATATAAAAGTAATAAGGGTATTATCTTTATATTTATTAAAGATTAAGGGCTAGCCTAAAGGTATAATAAGAGCTAGATTATTTTAAAGTATTTTAATTACCTTTTTAATTTAATATCTTAGAATACTATATCTCTTAGTAATAGCTTTTATAGTTAAAGGTAATAATAGTAGTAGGCTATACCTTTATAATTATCTTTTAATATTATTATAAGATCTTAAGATTAAGGCTATAGCTTTTAAAGGGATAGTTTAGTTAGCTATTATAAAATTATTATAATATTTAAGCTTCTTAGTATAACTAATAAAAATATAATTTTAATATAAAAATAAGGTATTAAAAGTATAAAGGTAAAGTATCTTTATCTAATAATTTTATCCTTATCTAACAATTTTATTACCAACTATAAATATACCCATAGTTAGCTCCCACATAACACTAGTTGGAGGGCCAAGCCTACGGGTACATGTACTGGAATCGAGCCATTCACGGGCAGCTTCCAAGGCTGCACCTTCCAAGGTTGTTGTTTTCCATCTGATTGCGTCAGCAAATCCCAAATCCAACATACTCCATTACTACATCCATCAATCCATCTACCTTATACATTAATACCTACACAGCCTCTCTTTTTCGTCCCGTCCATATATTGATCCCCTTGAGATCTCCTCTTTCAACCTTCCATCCATCTTCCATCCATCCATCCACCTAACCATCTCCCACTCTCGCTTCGTGCCAGTATTGTTCCCGGCCCCCGCCGAATCCAGCAACCATGGGTATCAACAACCCTCTCCCGTCGTCTATGGCGTGTAAGCTTTCCCCCCCCCCCCCTTCCTCCAGTCTCCCTTGTGATGCACACACATCAATAGCACGATCAATGTCCCTTGGAAGTTTGCGCCGCGCCTCTGATCAACGTGTCGCGCATCGTCGCCGCCCTCGCCCGCACACAAGACTTACTGACGTGTCCCCCCCCCCCCAACCCCAGCGGAATGCAAGAAATGCGGCAAGATCCTCTCGTCCTTCATCAACCCCCGCCAGGCCTTCGGCCCTGACAAGATCATCCCGCCGTCCGTCCTCTCCAACGCAAAGGGCCTCGCCATCATCACCGTCCTCAAGGCCGGTTTCCTCGGCTCGGGCCGCTTCGGCAGCGGCCTCGTCGTCGCCCGCCTGCCCGACGGCTCCTGGAGCGCCCCGAGCGCCATCGCCACCCTCGGCGGCGGCTTCGGCGGCCAGATCGGCTTCGAGCTCACAGACTTCGTCTTCATCCTCAACGACGCCTCCGCCGTAAAGACCTTCGCGCAGGCAGGATCCGTCACCCTCGGCGGAAACGTCTCCCTCGCCGCGGGGCCCGTCGGCCGCAACGCGGAGGCCGCCGGCGCAGCCTCCCTCCGCTCCGTCTCCGGCATCTTCAGCTACTCCAAGACAAAGGGCCTCTTCGCGGGCGTCTCCCTCGAGGGCTCCGCCATCATCGAGCGCCGCGACGCAAACGAGAAGCTCTACGGCACCCGCTACACCGCGCAGCAGCTCCTCACGGGATCCGTGGCCCCGCCCCCGCAGGCCGCGCCCCTCATGAACATCCTCAACACCGGCGTCTTCCGCGGCGCCAGGGCCAGCGCCGGCGCTGACGACTCCATGTACAACGACCAGCCCGTCTACGACGACCACCACGACGACGTCGTCTGGGAGGGCCGCCGCGGCTCCTCCCCCGGCAACGCATCCCCGGCCGGCGTCGGCGTCTCGCGATCCAACACCTGGCGCGACGACGTCTACGACCGCCACCCCTCCGCCTCCTCCTCCACCCAGAGGGACTTCTCGTCCCCCACGCGCTCCCACACCTTCCACTCGCCCGGGGGCCTGCAGGCCAATAAGAAGCCTGCGCCGGGGAGGCCCACGGGGCCCAAGCCCGCGTTCGCGACGAGGTCGGCGCCCGCCAAGCCAGAGGCCATAGCCATGTACAACTTCGACCCGGACCAGCCGGGCGACCTCGGCTTCAGGAAGGGCGATATCATCACAATAGTCAAGAAGACGGATAGCGAAAACGACTGGTGGTGAGTCTCTCTCCTCTCTCCAGGCCCCCATCTCACTGTCCACTTTCCCATTTTCCCTTCAAACGACCGACGAGACTGACATCGCGCAGGACCGGCAGGATCGGAGAGCGGGAGGGCGTGTTCCCCAGCAATTACGTGAAGATGAGAGTCTGACGCGCGGCCTGATACCCACTTGACTTGATGCTCTTCCTCTTCATATGTCTGCTCTGCCTTTTTTTTTTTTTTTTTTTTTTCTTTTTTGCCTGTCAATGTATTCTCCATTTCTTTCTCCTCTTTGCTCTCTCCCGTCTTCTTTCTCTCCTTCCTGGGTTCTATAGGGGTCTTTCTTCTCTCTCACGGGCTCGTTTCTGGCTTTCCTCTTCTTCTCTTCTCTTTTCCTCATTGATATTGCAGGAACGGGTCCTGCGTCACCTATCGCGTTGCGTATCAGAGCTTGATACTTCCTTGGGATCAGTTGTATAAGTATAGCCTTTTTTCTTCTAGAGCGGGATCTCGTCCCCAATCAGTCAGTCAGTCTGGAAACATGTAGTCAAAAAGATGATGAATCACGAATGGTGTTGACTATCAGGCCTGTAGCACGAGGAAAACATCAACGGGACTGGCATTGGGGTCTTCGTTCTTTCCTTACATTTGTAGACTCTCCCGCATGGACAGAATGTCGGTGGCATCAAACCCCGCAAAGGGGAGCTGACGACGCCGGAACAACCACGAGAGTAGCAATCGCACACTCGCAACATGGACTCACAAGGAATCACTCACATACCCCTACTTGCATACACGTGCTCAGACAGACACAAACAAAACTACCTAGCCTTTGTTCATGTCGACAACGCAAAGAAATAAGAGAATAACAAGAATCAACATCCCCCCGAATCAACAGCCCTGAACATTCATCACCTCCCTTAAAACGCCAGTCCTTGAGCACGCATGCCATCGCTGTCGAGCCATGCTGCTCTATTGCCTTTTCTTCTTCATCTTCTTCTTCCTTCTCCACAGTCGGCCCTACCATACGCATTAAAAAATCGTCAAAATCAGCCCAACTCCAATGGTGCCCCTTTTTTCCTTTCACGCTGTTCTTTTCTCGTCCTCATCCGCCGCCCCCTCCTTTCTATCGATCACGCTCATCGTCGATGTTTACACGGATGAGCTCCAAAAGGGACGCGATGTAGGGGCTCTGTTGTCGGATTGTGGTTAGCCATGGACCTTTCATTTATCCTGAAAGCACCCCAAATGGGAGCACCCCAAAACACACAAAAAAAAAACGACAAAAAAAAACGTACCATTGCCAAGTTCTCGGCCAGGATCTCGTACAGCTTCGGCAGGTAGGGCCGGAACAGCCGCTCGTTCCAGCCGCCCCTCTCCGGGCTCTTGGTCTTGTCCTGGGTCTTGACCAGCTCGTCCTCGGCCTCCGTCTTGACCACGTTGCGCGCGACGTTGCGCAGGACGAGGACCGCGCTGAGCGGGATCCCGGCGGCCTGCGGGGCCGCCTCGGGGGTGCGCTCGTCGCGGAAGGTGGGCGTCTCGGAGAAGCTGACGGTCATGGTCTCGGCGGGGATGACCCAGGGGTTGCGCGCGCGCCTGGCGCTGTTCTTCTGGAGGCTGGGCAGCATGGCGGAGATGTGGGTGTTGATGTGGCGCGCGAACTCCTGGAGGTGCAGCGGGGTGGGCCGCTCGTACTTGAAGCACTCGCCCCACGTGCAGCGGAACGCCTTGTGCGCGTTGCCGTAGCGCCCGTCGTCGCCCTTCTTCTCGTGGAGGTGCGCCGTGAGGATGTGGTTCCACATCTGCTCCTGCTTGAGGAAGAAGTGCCCGCACTTCTCGTTCTTGCGCTCGGGGTTCGTCGCCCACAGGCAGCGCCCGTACTCGATGCCGTCGAAGCTGAGCGGCCGCGGCCGCGCGCGGATGCCGTGGATGATGAACTTCTGCTGCGGGTCGCCCGGCTCCCTAAGCACCTGCGCGTTCGAGTCCTTATACACCGACGTGCTGCTGCGGATGAAGTCCGCGGGCGTGATCATGGCCTGCCCGATCGTCTTGAGCGGCGTCGCGAAGGCCGACTGGTACGCCTGCCACGCGGCCAGCTGCGTGATGAAGGAGCGCTGGTCCTCCTCGAAGAAGCACTTGACCCACTGGTGCACCCGCTCGGGCTCCTCCAGCTTGAGCATGTCCTCGAGCAGGTCCTCCGGCATGGGCGCGATCTCGTCGCGGGCGGGCAGCCTCTGCTCCGGCACCAGGGTGTATTCTCGCGTCACCCTGCGCGCCCCGTGCGCCAGGAGGCGGATGAGCTGCTCGACGAGGTTTTCCGGGATCGTGGTCCGCAGGAAGTGGTCCACGTTGGCCACGACAGCGGTGTACTGGTAGAGGAAATCGAGGCACGCGTCCAGGAGCTCGTCGTCGTTCAGTAGGAGCCAGCTCATGATCCGCTGGAGGACCGGTCCGGGAATGTCGCCCAGGTTGTTGGTGGCCTCCAGGTTCATGGAGATTCTCGCGAGGGCCCGCAGCGCAGTGAGGATGGTGCCCCGATCGTCAGACGTCATTTGTGCGAGCAGCGTCTTGTAAAGGGGGTCGTCCGAGTCCAGGACCATGAAGGGCGTAAGCGACTCCGCAATGTCCAAGCCGAGGTGTTTGATCTCCGCGAGCGAATCTCTGACGGGTAGATTCAAAATGATACACACGAGGTCCTTGATCGGTGGGAAGTCGGCCATGTTATGTGCGTTCTCCGGAAGCGTCAGCATATTCCGTATGGTCAAGATCGCTTCTGTTATAAGGACCATCTCGTCGGCGAAGCTTTCTGTCTGAAGCGCGTCCGGCGCGTCCCTCTCCACCAGGTTCTGGATTCTCTCGAGGATGTTTGGTGTCCCATAGTTGCCATCCAGGCTACCAATGTCACTGGAGTCTGTCCAGTCCCAGGACACTGTCCAGTTGATGTGGTAGAACAGGCTGCCAATCTGAAGCGCCTTTTCTACAAGGCCCTCGGCCAGTCCCGGGAAAGCGTCAAATTTGTACTTGTCACCCCGTTCAAATGATATCTTTACAAGGTGATTCAGCGCAAAAGCCTGCTCTGCCGGGAGACCAGATCGAAGTGCATTGAGACAGCGCGTATAGATGTTTGGGCCGTCAAATCCGGCTGGTGAGAAAAAAAAAAGTTGTCAGCCACGAACAGGAAAAAAAAAAAAAGTACTTGCGCTCTCACGCGTTTCTGATTTCACTTGAAACAAGATATTTCAGTTTGACTTACTTCCAGGCTGTAAAGGTTGGCGGGTAGCAGGGTCTGGAGCGAAGCGATGGGGGAGGCGCACTTTTTGAAACTCGTTCGGCGCATTGCTAGGAGTCGCGACGGCGATGAGCTGAAGAGGCTTCAAGTGTTTTGGTTGGTAAGACGTGACCAGGTGTGAGGTGTTCTCTGAATTCGGCGGGTGATGCATGATCGACGGTCCTCCTCTATTCCCATGCAGGGACGCCGGGGGCATCGGCGCCATGTTCATGTTGTGAGCGCCCTGCGGCATGTGGTTCGTCATTGAGGGAGCTATGTATTTGTTAGTCTTCATGTTGTTCAGGCCCACGCTGCTCTTGTTGGTAGTACTGTTGTAATTAATACTGCTGCTGCTGGGGTTTGCGACGGCGCCGGACGTGCTGGAAGGGTTGCTATTGTTGATATTGCTGCTGCTGCTGCTGCTGTTGTTGTTGTTGTTGTTTTGGTTATGATTGTTGCTGTTGTTGTTGTTGTTGTTATGGTTGTGGTTGTGACTGTTTTGCTGACTGGTGCTTTGTCTCGTTGCGCGAGACGAGGTCGTGTCTGGTTGAAAGAGAACTCTTTGGGGTGGAGCTTCGCGAAGGCCTCTAGAAGCACGTGCACTGGCGGCAGCATCGATAGCCGGCCTCTCTCGAACAGGCGTGCCGTCGTCTCCCGAAGCTGCGGAATCTGTCGCGCCGACGTTGCTCTCGCGCTTGCCTCTGAAATTCTCTCGTGTGCGGGTCAAGAGGCCGGCGCCCTTTGCCGTGACGTCTTCGAGGATGTCCTTGGGCGGGGGCTCCTTGCCGTGGACCGAGCTGATCTCGTATGCAGCCAGGTTCTTGTAGAACTTCTCCTTGAGCGCAAAGGCCGTCGACGCCTCGTTGTTGGAGATGACGCCGAGCTCCGATGCCATGCGCCGCCAGGCCAGCTTCTCCTCGGACACCTTGTCGTAGCCGCCGTTTGCAACGATGTGGTTGAAGACCTTGAGCAGGTCCAGATGGATCATGCCCACCTTGGGCTCTGTGTCAAGGACGGTTCCTCGTTTCGCGTGGTAGTCTTTCAATTTGGTCATAAACTCCTCGTACTCCGGCGTACGATCAATGGTGTGCTGTGGCACCTCGGGCAACGAAGGAGCCATGTCTCGCCGAGTGAGGGTCGAAGGGTTATTCAAAGGGCAAGCGCAAGTGCCACGATGCTCAATTGCAGTCCAAGTTCACTTGGAGCGCCAAGCGGGTAGGAGCAATCGATCCGATCGACAGAGGACTGTGATTCGTAATCGAGAGAAAGAATCAAAGCATCAGTCTCGTGTCGTCGTCGTCGCCGTCCGTCGTCGTCGGTTCGTCGGTTTGTCGTCGTTGGCTCGTCGATGTCGTTGTAGTGGTCGCAGCAGCCGTCGATTGTCGTCGTCGTCGTCGTCGTCGTCGTCAGCGTCTTCAGCGTCTTCAGCGTCGTCCCTTGTTATGAATGCTTTCGATATCGTCGTCTTCGATATCGTCGTCGATGTCGTTGTCGTTGCTGATGTCGATATCGATGTCGATGTCAGTCAATGTCGTCGTCAATCTAGACCGCGCCGGTCCAGTCACCGTAGGGGCACCCGACAAGCGCGCAAAGAAACGAGGGCGCAAGTCCCGCCCAGGGTATAAGGGTAGTATCTCCTTCTCTCTCTGTAAAGAGAGCGCGAGTCCTGACCACCAGCTCCAAAGACGATCGACGTCGGACTCAACTCTGTCGCTGCGCCGGCCTGCAAATCGATGCGCATAATTCGACGGCGGTTGGCGCGCCGCGCGACGAGGATGGAATCATGGATGCCAACTCGCAGGCCGCTTATCTTATCTTCACGTGAGCAGGGATATCGATCCTGGTTCGGTGGTGGCTGCCACTTTTAGATGCCTCTGATCCCCCATTTCCCCCCCCCCCCCCA
>NQYQ01000036.1:9506-41561 GCA_003055925.1 Escovopsis sp. Ae720 | reverse complement strand
GGGGAGGATGAAACGGCCGCGGCTCGCGGGTCGGACAGGAGCTCATGTGCGGGTGGGGGAAACTGGAAAGGGACGGGAGCACGGATACGGGAAGGTCTCGGGAGGAACAGGCTGTGTGTCTGACGAGGCAGAAGGCTGTGCTTTCGTCCTGGAGATGCTGTTGCTTGCCAAGGATGCTGACGATTTCTCGCTCGAGGGGGGGGGTTCGATCGATGCAGGGTGTTGGAGTGTGTGTGTGTGTCGAAGCGCGGGGAGCTCCAAGTCTGGTGAGTGCAGCTTACCTGTACGAGTACCGGTAGCTTCTCCATCCAAATCTTCTTGAAGGATCAATCAAGTCATTACGGAGTATGGATTGATTTAATTGATTCATGGATGGATCCAATGGATCAATGGATGGATGGATGGATGGATGGATGGATTCCATTGCAGTTCCCAGCATCACCCGTAGCTCACGTGATGCATCACGCGACATTCAAGCCATCAGTCATCATGGAAAGCACGTGCACGTATCAATCCATCAAGCTCCCAACAGCCTACCCTACAATCTTGAATTGATCTCAACAGCCTCAGGCCAGGTCGGCGCCGCTGAGCTTCGCCGAGCTTCCATCCTATCGGCTTGCTGCCCATCGCAAGGATCAACGATTTGATGGATGGATTGATCAATGGATGGATTGGGATCTGGATGCACGGATTGATCAATTAGATGGATCGATTGGACAATTGGTCAAACGAGCGCTCCCTGACCTGACCTGACCTGACCTGACGTCTTTATCATTGAAATGTTCCCTCAATCCGTTCCGTAGTCGCCCCGATAGCACCGAGTATCACGTATCAATCCATCCATGGATTTGATGGATCCAGGATGGATCAATGCAAATGCAAGTCGGACAGCTGGCCATTCCCAACATCCACCACCTCACCTCACCTCACTCACCCTCATCCATCTTCATCCTCCCCCCCATCCATCCATCCGTCCACCACCATTGCCATCACCTCTTCGCCTCGGCAAGCTGTGAGCAATCTCCCCCCGGGCCTTGCTGTCTCTCTTCTGGTTTCTTCCTCCTGGTCTCCGGTACTCGTCTTCACTCCCGTCTTCTGCATCATGTTCTAGGCTTCCTAGGACCTTCCGGAAAACAAAACACAAATTCGCCCGTCACCCTGCCTCTTTGTCGTCCCAGAACATCTGTAGGATACCGTCGCCCAGGTGAGTCACGGATGCAACACCAGGCCTCGAGGCATGGCATTGATGGCATGGCATGACATCGCTTCCTGCCATCAATACATCGCATCAATCGCATCAATGCTCTCCTGCCTGCCTACGAGGCCCTTCTCCCAAGGGAACGAAGCTCCCCAGCCTGCCTTTCCATCACCATAATCATCATCATCATCATCATCATCCTCCCCCAATGGCTTCTTGCATGAACTTCTGAACCAAACTGACGGCTGGCCATCCAATGCAGTTCGGTGTCTTTCCGGTCCCGCCGCTCGGTCTCCCACCCACCTCTCGTCTCAAAACGCCCCTCCTCCCCTCCGCCCTGCACTTGTCTCAGCATGTCTTCCGCAGACGCCGCCTCGACCTCGGGCGCCGCCAACCCCGGCGACGAGTCCTCTGCCGCCCAGATGCTCCAGCAGCACCACCACGTCACCGTCGAGGACGTCGCGGATGAGGAGGCGCCGGCCTCCGCCGTGAAGCCCGCCCCCGGCGCCGAGAACGCCAGGCCCGCCGCCGCGAGAAAGGAAGCCTCCAAGGCCCTCGACATGGCATCCCACGAGTCCTTCCCCGAGCTCGGCGCCCCGCGCGGCAAGAGCGCAAACGTCGCCCCCGTCTGGGAGGCGAAGAACATCACCAACGGCAGGGCCAACAACGGCGTCTCCTCCAACGGCGCATCGCGGTCCTCCACCCCCGTCGTCTCCGGCACCGCGACCCCGACTAGGGGCGCCGTCCCGTCCATGACCATCCCCGGCCGCAGCGTCGAGACAATCACCCTCGAGCCGCAGTTCATCATGCCGCGCGGCGAGCTCAGGAGGCCCATCCCGGACATCATCAAGGACATCAACCGCAGGTCGCGCGCCATCATCACCATGTCCACCTCCTCCAACGGACGGCTCAACTTCTCCGCTGCCGGGCCCCAGGAGGAGGCTCAGCAGGCGCTCAGGATCCTCGTGCAGCAAATCGGAACAAAGGTACCTTTTTTTTTTTTTTTTTTTTTTTTTTTCGCAACAACCTTCTACATGTCGTGCCCATGTACCCTTCCATTTATGTCAGCTTGTTTTTGATCCCCGGAGCTGATGGATTCATGCTATGGGCCAGACTTCCTTGGGCGTCTCCGTTCCCTCGTCTGTCCGCGCGCACATCATCGGCAAGGGTGGTTCCACCATCAAGGCGCTGCAGGAAAAGACCGGTGCCAGGATCAACTTGCCCAAGGCTGACGAGAACCGGCCCGCCGACGACGACGACGACGACGACGAGTTCAGCGTCGTCGTCCAGATCGAGGGCAACGCGCTCACCGTCGCCTCGGCCCGCGATGCCATCCTCAAGATCGTGGGCGACAAGGCCGCCAACGTTCAGACAAAGGTCCGCGGTATCCCGTCCGCCTTCTACCCCTTCATCGCCGGCCCCCGCAACACGCTCGCGCAGGCCCTGGAGGAGAACCACGGCATCCGCGTCCGCGTCCCTGCCCACCAGTCCTACTCGTCGGCTCCTGCGCCCATCGCCCCCGGCCCCGGTCAGCGGCCCGTCTTCACGGCCGCCGGCCAGGATGACGAGCACATCTCCCTCGCGGGCGACCGTGCCGTCGTCCAAAGGGTCAGGGACGAGATCGAGCGCCAGGCCGCCCAGCTGCGCCGCGAGCTCGAGGTCGAGCAGCTCACCATCCAGCGGGGCAGACACCAGTTCATCATCGGACAGCGCGGAGTGCCCGCCGAGGACTTCTTCGCCGAGACCGGCTGCGTCATCCTGCTGCCCACGGACGAGGACGACGACATGATCACCGTCGTCGGGCCCTCTTCCCGCGTGTCCGGCGGTCTCGACAAGGCCATGGATCTCGCCCTGGGCATGCAGATGTCCAACCTGGACATCTCCAAGAGCCACCGCAACGCGCCGTGCGGCGCCGCGGTCCACGCCGCCAACATCACGCGCTACCTCCGCGACCGCAGGGAGATTGAGCGCCTGGAGAACCTCTACCAGGCGCACATCAACACCCCGCTGTCCCAGGACGGCGCCTTCTTCTGGGAGCTCTACTCCCGCGACGGCAAGAATGCCATCCGCGCGCAGTCGGAGATCCTCTCCATCCTCAACGGCCACCCGCCGTCTCGCGTGTCCACCGTCACCGTCGATCCCTTCTTCCACCAGCACCTGCGCAATAACGTGACCCCGACGGTCAAGAGGGACTTCGGCGTCCACGTCGTCGTCCCGGAGCCCTCGTCGGACGCGACCGCCCCGATCCTGCTCGTCTACGAGGGCGCCCACGACGCCGCCGAGGCTTACCAGCTGCCCCGCGCCAAGCCGACCGAGGCCGAGATCTCCGTCTTCAGGGAGAGCCTCGAGAGCGCCCAGAAGCACATCCTCGACCTCATCAACCAGCAGGAGGCCCTCGACCACGAGACCCTCGAGGTCCCGGCCAAGTTCCACGACAAGCTCAAGCGCTTCATTAAGAAGGAGCAGGAGAGCCGCGCCGCGAACCAGATCCCGATCCGGGTCACCAAGGTCGGCACCGCCATCACCCTGCGGGGCCCCCAGTCCGCCGTCAAGTCCCTCGCGGCCAAGTCGCTCGCCTTCGTCGAGCAGGAGAAGCTGGACGAAAAGGAGCGGGGCTTCACGCTCGTGTTCGACTTCGACCAGAAGTTCGCGCACCACCTCATCGGCAAGGGCGGCAGCAAGATCAAGGAGCTCCGGGACCGGTTCGACGTCGAGATCCAGGTCCAGGACGGCAAGGTGGAGCTCAAGGGCCCGCAGGCCAAGGCCAAGGACGCCAAGACGTACATCCAGAACTTCGGCAAAACGCTGGCCGACGAGACGACGCATGTGCTCAAGATCGACCCCAAGTACCACCGGGAGCTGATCGGCGCCCAGGGCACCCAGATCAACCGCCTCCAGACGCGCTACAACGTCCAGATCAACTTTCCCCGCTCCGGGAAGAACCACCAGGGTGGCGGCGGCGGCGAAGACGATGCCGACGCCGACGCCGCCAGCGACGGGGGCAAGCCCCGCCGGCAGCAAGGCCCCGACGAGGTGTACATCCGAGGCCCCAAGAAGGGCGCCGACCAGGCCCGCGACGAGATCTACTCGCTGCACAAGTACTTCGAGGAGCACTCCGCCACGGCCACCGTGCCCGTGCAGCAGAAGCAGGTCGGCTCGCTGATCGGGCAGGGCGGTGCTGCCCTCGAGGAGCTGCGCCAGGCGACGGGGGCCAAGATCGATGTCCCCGCTGATAGAGACACGGAGATTGTGGAGATCCAGATCAAGGGCACCGCGTCCCAGGTGGCCAAGGCGCGCCAGATCTTGGAGGAGAAGCGCGCGGCTTTCGACGACACCATCGTCGAGACGATCGAGGTCGACAAGAAGCACCACAGAGCGCTCATTGGAGCTAGCGGTAGGCACAACACCCACCTTTTTTTTCTCTCCCTCTTACTTCTGGGCCAATTGAGGGCGGTTTCACTGACTCTTTTTTTTTTATTTTTTTTTTATTTTTTCCTTCCCAGGCTCTACCCTCCGCGACATTGTCGTCGCAGCTGGCGGTTCCGACGACCGGCGCGCGCTTGCCCGGGCCATCCAGTTCCCCAAGCAGGAGGCGGACGGCAGCACGATCAAGGTGGAGGGCCGGTCCGAGGTGGTGCAGAAGATCGTGAAGCGCATCCAGGAGATTGTGGCGGAGCGCGAGAGCCAGGTGACGGAGATGCTGGAGGTGCCCATCGACCAGCACCGGACGCTGATCGGCCGTGGCGGGGAGACGAAGCGGCAGCTGGAGACGAAGCTGGGGGTGTCGATCGACGTGCCGCGGCAGGGGGACGGCAAGACGGGCGTCAAGCTGACGGGCCTCCCCGAGAAGGTGGCCGGCGCCAAGGAGCACATCTCCGGGCTCCTGAAGCAGCAGCAGGGCGAGACGGTGCAGGTCCCGCGGCGGGTGCACCACGCCATCTCGAACAACGGGCAGCTGTTCCGCCAGCTGCGCAGCAGCTGCAAGGTGACGGTGGACCACGCGGGCCACGCGGTGCCCGCGCGGCCCTCTTCTTCTTCTTCTTCTTCTTCGCAGCAGCAGGAGCGGTCGGTGCAGGGCTCGCTGCCGCTGATCACGGACGAGCCGGAGGCGGTGGCGGACGCGCACTCGTGGCGGGTCGTGGCGCTCGCGTCGGCGGACGAGGAGGGGGAGATCCCCTGGGTGCTGCGGGGCCCTGCGGAGGGCGTGGCCAAGGCGCGGGAGATGATCCGCTCGGCGGTGGAGCAGGCCGGGAAGAGCGACACGGCGGGGTACCTCGTGCTCCCGGACGCGCGGACGTATCGGCACGTGATTGGGCCGAACGGGAGCCGGGTGAACGCGATCCGGGCGCAGACCGGGTGCAAGATCAACGTGCCGCGGGAGCATGGCGGGGGGGAGGCGATTGAGATCACGGGAGGGCGGGAGGGCGTCGAGAAGGCGAGGGAGCTGATCCTGGCTGCTGTGCGGGAGGGGACGGCCAAGGGGAGGGAGTAAAAGCTAAGCTGGCAGGGCGAGGAGGCCCCCCCCTTTGAGGTGATCCATATCACAAGTACGGAGTAGTGTGTCCGAGGATGGATATACGAGAAGGGGGTCAATTACATGTACCTATGCATGCATGCCTCAAGCTTAAGGGCATGGAGCGGATATCAGGTGCAGGTGTTCGTTCACACGAGGGGCATGAAGGACCCGAACATGTAGCATGCAGCCATGACCTGTGCTAGTACTCGGAGTACATATACCAGTAGTATTAGTATTGATCGACGAAGCTCGCATGATGACGATGGCGGGGGGGATGAAGATGATGAAGGAGCCGGGTCTTTGCCATTGCCGACTGGTGGTGATTGTGTGGGTGAAGATGGGGAGTGGCTACATATAGAGGTATATATGATGAAGTCTGCCTAATGATGAGGAGCACTTGGGCGGGATGAAGCCTCATGTGCCCACCGGTGACGAGGATATAGTACTATCAATAGTATGAGGAGGCGTCGCAGCAGCCAGACCCCAGAGGATGCATTGATGGTTGTCGTTTGAAGCCCCCTTCCCATTGGCATTTATGTTTACTCCTCCGGAGTTTGACACGCATTGATCAATGGATTGACAGATGTTTGTTGACTGATGATCAGCCCGAAGCCTCATAGGTAGGGAATGGGTAGTAGTAGTAGTAGTAGTAGTAGTAGTAGTAGTACGAGTAGAGGATGGAGGTCGGAGGACAAAGCGGTACTCTGTACTCCGTAAGAACACCTAGTACTAGGTAAGCAGCCACTGAGATGATCAGCCCCTCGGGAATTCGGCACTTCAGTCTCCAAGTATGGATCAATGGAGTTGATTGATCAATGATACGGTATACGGCGGTCCATCTGCTCCTGGACCTCGGCTTCAGCTTCAGGATCAGGATCACCTCCCGGATGAGCGAAAAGTCCCGAACAGAGCCATTGAGGGTGCTCATCTATCATCTATCAATGAATATGGTTCTTATGCATTGCCCAATTTAGCAGTATTTAAACCCTATGAAATCCTACGTCACCTCGAGTGCATCTCTGGCCTCAAGCTCTTATCAGCTTATCGGGATTTTAACTCTCGTGCTGACTGGATCAATCATTAAGTTATGCCTTGTACCTCCATGGATCGACACAGTACGAGTACTACGGAGCACTATTAAGGTACCTAAATCTCAGGCTGCCTGGGGCTACTAAGTTTGTACGAGTACCAGGCACATGTACTGTACTCGTACTGGGAAACAGTTCTTATGGACAGCCAACATCCACCAAAGGACCGTCCTCCTCCGCACCATCCGGACATCCACGAGAGTGAGGCCAACCTCCTCCTCCTACGAATATATAACCCGTGCAGTCTCCAGTCGTTGGCCTCACAGCTTCATGCCGCCCCCCTCCCTTCGACGCATCAATTAACGACCACCATTCACGTCATCAAAGACCCATTGACCCAATTGACCCAATTGATCCATACGTCGCCGACCGCTCGCAACCGCCGCCATCACCATGACGCCCTCCCGCGCGCCCTGGGACGGCGTCCCCCCCGAGGAGCAGCTCTTCATCCTCATCACCGGCGCCAACAGGTATGCCCGGCATCCAACGACCCCCGGCCCCTCTCCTCCGCACCCTTCTCTGTCCTGTTCCCGTGTCCCCTTCGTGACCTGGATCCCAAAGTCGCTGACCATGCATCATCCCATTCCCACCCAGCGGCGTCGGCCTCGCCATCGCCCAGCGCCTCATCGACGACTTCCTCGCAACCCGCCCGCGCACCGCGCACCTCGTGCTCCTCCCCACGACGCGCTCCGCCCAAAAATCCCTCGCCGTCATCTCCACCCTGCGCGCCTACGCCGCCGACGCCCTGGCGCGCACACCCCCCGCCTCCAACAGCTCCAACAACCCCAATAACCCCAACCGCATACACATCATCAGCCTGCCCCTCGACCTCTGCGACGTCCGCGGCGTCTACGCCTTCGCAGACACCCTCGCCCGCCGCACCGTCAGCAACCCCCCGGGCCTCGACGCCGAGTACATCCTCGACGTCGCCCTCCCGCGCCTCGACTCCGTCATCTTCAACGCCGCGTTCGGCGGCTGGGCCGGCCTCAACATCCCAAACTTCATCGTCTCCCTCCTCACAAAGGGGCCCTTCCAGGCCTTCACCTGGCCCACCTACCTGCTCTCCCTCCCCGACCGCTTCCTCAACGACCGCCCGCGGTACGGATACCCGGAAAAGCCCCTCCTCGGAGAGGTCTTCACCGCCTGCGCCTTCGGGCACTACCTCCTCGCAAGGAGGCTGCTCCCGCTGCTGCGCCGCAGCGCCGCAACACGCCACCAGCGCCTGCCCCCCGCCCGCGTCGTCTGGTGCAGCAGCCTCGACGCGTGCAAGGCAAACTTCTCGCCAGACGACCTGCAGTGCTTCCTCCGCCCGGACGCCTACGAGTCCTCCAAGCGCCTCATCGACATCCTCAGCCTCACCGCCGCCCTGCCCGCCGCCCGGCCCCACGTCGCGCGCTACTGGGGGGGCCTCGGGGACCCCTCCTCCTCCGACGACGAGCGCGACGAAAAGAACGACGCCGACGACCACTTCGTGCCCCCGCGCATGTACCTCACCCACCCGGGCGTCGTCGCGAGCACCCTCTTCCCCGTCCCCGCCATCTTCGTCTGGACATACCCCCTCGTCCTCAACATCGTCCGCTGGCTCGGCTCCCCCTGGCACGTCTGCAAGGCCTACCTCGGCGCCTTCTCCGCCGCTTGGATCGCCCTTGCCGCGCAGGACGAGCTCGACCACCAGCGCGCCAACCGCTGCAAGTGGGGCAGCGCCTGCGCCCGCGACATGCTGCCCTACGCCAAGGCCACAGAGGTAGAGGGGTGGGGGTGGGACGGCCGCCCCGAGACCCAGGACGGCGTGGCCGCGGATCCCGCGCCGGGCGGGCGCAGCAAGGCCTGCGGAAGGAAGGCGGACATGCCGGAGACGACGGGCGAGGACATTGTCGGGTTTGAGGAGGAGGGGGCCAGGGCGTGGGCCGCGATGGAGGCGCTGAGGGTGGAGTGCGAGAAGACGCTTGGCATTGGGGACTTTGAGTGATTGGGTAAATTGATCTCTTTCTCCAAACCTTCCCTTCCCCCTTTTTTTCCCTTCTCCTCTTCTTCGACGGACTCTCTCTCCTACCATAGAGCGCAAGAGGTGCTTGTCTTGGGAGACAGAAATCTCTTCACATACAAGACCGCAGGTATAGAAAGTGGTTTCGGGAGACACGACCAGCTCACACGCAAGACCGTGAGGTAGAAAGCTTCAAATCATTATTATTGCAACATCTAAAGAACCTCGGAAACACACATGTTTCAGGGAATGAAGAAAAAGGGGGGGGGGGGAATGCGGGGAGAATGCGGGCAAAGAACACAACATGATTCCTTCCAAGACACTTGGGAGGATTGGGTATATAATGTCATAATCATAATTCGTGGGCAGGACCATTTTCCCACCGTCTTCGTCGCCGTCACGTCCGGGGCGTTGCGTCTGCAAAGCCCGTGCTGTGAACTTGGGCTTTTTCGTCTTCTTCTTTCATTATTTCTTTCTTTCGTCATCATTTCGTCTGGGTGTTTGATGGGTGAGTTCGTCTCTCGTCGTCGATGGTGCGGAGCTTGTCGTGATTCCTTCGACACTCGGTGGTGTATTACTGCGCAGATGCGCCGGTGGACACGGCAGCCTCGGTGGATGGTGGGAACGGCTGCTCGTTGTTGTTGCTGCTGCTGCTGCTGCTGTTGCTGTTGCTGCTGTTGGTCTGGTCGAGGTCCTCCACGATGGTGCTCTGGCTCTGCTGCCCGAACCCCTCGTCGATCTTGACCCTCCGCAGGGCCATCTTGTCCTTGCGGCCAAAGAGGCCGAGGACCATGATGGGCGGGACGGCGCAGAGGGCGAGGACGGCCTGGAAGACGAGCGCCCGCCTCATGCCCTTGGGCGGCTCGCCGTCGTCGCCGTCGGTCAGGGCGCCGCTGATGATGATGAAGATGGCGCCGAAGAGCTGGCCGCCGGCCCAGGCGGTCACGGACGTGATCTCCGGGCTGACGGGGTGGGACAGCTCGGCGAGGAGCTCGACGACGACGGGCACGAGCACGAAGCAGGAGCCGCCGAGGAAGGACAGGATGATGTACGGGCCTACGACGTTGCCGGTGCCGGGCATCCAGACGAAGACGAGGTAGGAGACGGCCATGACGGGGACCATGATCTTGGTGGTGAGGACGAACTGCTTGTTCCTGTCGATGAGGGGCGAGCTGATGGCTGCGCAGATGAGGCCAACGACGATGAGGACTGCGCCCCCTATGCCAGCCTGGTCGTCGGTGAAGTCGTAGGGCGCCATGATCTGGTTCAGCAGGGAGCAGATCGAGTTGAAGAAGCCGACGTAGACGAAGAAGGGGATGAGGATGAGCCACAGCTCGAGCGAGGACACAGCGGTGCGGATCGATTGGCCGAGCGGCAGCTTGCGAGTCGACGAGGAGGGGCCGACAGGAGTGGGAGGATGAGCGGGAACGAAGAATGCCGGCACGGAGCAGATGGTGGACTGAGCATCAGTCAGTCGAAGTCAGCCATCATGGCAGAGCCCCCCCCCCCCCAAAAAAAAAAAAAGAAAAAAAAAAGACAGAAGGTGATAGGTGTCTTTGAAGCATAGAACTCACAATGATGGAGACATAGAGGACCATCTCGGAGATGTCGCTCGGCGCGTTGACCCAGAGCGGGTTGATGAGCTGGCCCAGCGCGGCGCCGAACGGGTTGGCCAAGCTCGCCACGGCGGTTGCGGCCACTCTGCCCCTGTCCGTGAACCACATCTCGGAGTACCTGGTCGGGGCGGCCAGGACAAAGGGCTGCGAGAAGCCGATGATGATCTCGCCGGCCATGGCGTAGGCGAAGTGGCCGCCGTCCTTGCTCGTGGCGCCTGCATAGCGGATCCAGTTCCCGACGAGGAGGAGGACGGCAGCGCAGATGAAGGCGAGCTTGGGGCCGCGGTGGAGGGCGGCGACGGCCAGTGGGAACACGGCGACGAAGGCGAGGAAGAAAGCGGTGGAGATCCAGTTGATGGAGGAGTTGGGGACGTTGTAGTACGCGGCTGCGTTTTCCGTGACGGGAGCAAAGGTGAGCCACTACTGAGGGTCAGTATCACTACTACTTTTTATCAAGTGCGTGGTGGGAGGTGGTGCGAGATGAGTGAGGATGTGAGACTCACGTCCCACGAGACAACCATGTTCATCAGGGCCAGCTGAACGAGTCCGAACCATCTCCTCCTGTAGGTGCGATAGTGAATCGTGGTTGTGGTCCCGGTCTCGATGTCACGGGCGCCACCCCCCCCACGATGGCCGACGTCGACATTTCCGTTGCCCAAGCCGGTCGGCCGCTCTCCCAAGGTGAAGATGGAGGACTTCTCGGCCTTTGTCTTCCAGAACTGGGCACTCAGGATATCCGAGCTGCTCTTGTTCGAGACGGCCATCTTGGTGGAAAGGGCTTGTTGGCCGGGAGTCGCGAATGAATAAATGAGTGAATAGGGTGAGTGAATGGATGATGAAGAAGGGTAGCGGCAGTACGTCTGTTGTATGTATGGATGGGTTTGATGTGATGTCGAGGCCCCCGTTGGCTTTAATTTTTCGGGGGTCTAGGATGGAGTGGAGAAGAGAGGAGGAGGTGGGGGGTCGGAGTGGGTTATTCGAGGTCGATGTGGAGGCGGATGTGGATGTGAATGTGGAGGGGGAGGAAGAGAAGGAGGAGGAGGAGGAGGAGGAGGAGAATGATGATGATGATGATCTTTCTGGGGATATTTTTCTTCCCCTCGCGCACCCTCTGAAAAGGGAAAAGAAGGAAGAGAGAGATTTTTTTTTTTTAAAAAAAGAGAAGAAAAGAAAAGAAGAAAAAGAGAGAGGGAAAGAGAGACGAAGAGGACGATGGATGCCGGGATTAAGAAGAAGAAAGAGCGAGTGAGCAATATTGACCCACCACCTTCTGTTGCTCCCCGTGCGTCGATGGCTCCTTCCTCGATCCAGCCTGCCTGGCAAATGGTGATACTCCGTCGTACCTACTCCGAGTCGATCCGGGCCGGGAAAGTTCAAGTTAAAAAAAAGTCCAGCGGCAAAAGTACATGAACCTGGACCATCAAATCAATGCCAGGTGCCAAGAGGAGGTGTTTCGAGGGCTCGTGTGTGTGTGTGTGTGTGTGCGAGGGCTGGTGATGCACTGGCACAGAAAAGAACCTGAGAAAAAGAAGAAGGAAAACAAGACAAGACAAAACAAAACAAAACAAAACAAATTTCCAGTGTGTAGTCAAGAAAGAAAGAAAGAAAAGAAATTGGCAGAGTCAGGAACCAGATGTGCAGCCCTTGGAGATGGAATCGCTTAACGAGCCTGAAACTGACAAGGTTGAGAGACGACCTGCATCTGGCAGGCGCGAACAGTCTGCACCCCAGAGACTCCGAGTCATTAGTACCAGGAGGTACTTAGGTAGTGGTGGTTAGTAGAGGTACTCGTAGGGCATGTATCAATACATATAATAGACGCCTCAGTGAATCATCGTGAAAAAGCTCGAGCGGGCTGTTGTTACCTCATTTCGAGTCGTGTGTCTGCGAGGAGAAAAAGGTCATCAATCTATTGATCCATGGATCCATATATATCCGGCTTGATTCCTCCTTGATCGGGTGGGATTCTCGGAGAGGCTGCTGTCGGTGTTTGCTCGGCCCGCTACGAGTACATACTACCTAGTATGTACGAGGACTCTGGAAGTTGTTCTGTTGGAATTCCATGCAGCATTCTTCATGGCGTACAAGCTACGTAAAGGAGTTGTCACAGGAGCAGCTCCTGCTGGAGAGCCAAGATCCGCGATTCTAGGTATGGCGTTGATACTACTACTACTACTACTACTACTACTCCGTGCAGGTAGTGGCAACAAATTGAAGGTAACGTGTGAAGAGACAGAAGGGATTAGCATCGGGAATCAGACGCAAAGGCTCGTCGCACACTGGCCGAGAGCGTCACGCCGCAATGCGACTCTGCGTGACCCCCCTCCGCAGTCCGCCTCGGCATTAAGGGGACGATGTCTTGATCAATCCAGCAATAGTCTCTCTGCTGCACACAATCTCGGCCTCTGCAGCCACAATTGCCTGTCAGAGACGTCCCGGACGCCGGACGCCGGACGCCGGACGCCCAGGATCTCGATGGGCAGATGGGTATCTAAAAGAAGAGAGCACAAGCAACAATGAATCAATCAATCAATTAATACTCTTACCTACCTATGCATATGTCACAAGAGATAAAGGCAAAGGTTGGGAGGGGGGGGGAGTTCACGTGCATGTTGCTTGCAGCCGACATGGCCTCGACTGGCCTACTAAGTGCATCCGGGGCAGCTTGGGCGCTACGTCATTTTTGGCGTGTGCCTCGATCTCGAGTCGCTTTAGGCTGAGATTCTCTTCCAGCTCGACTGGTTCGATCAACTAGGTACTAAGGTATGGATGTTTCCCCGTCAAGCTGGATGGGATACTCATACCTTAATACCTTTATACTATACGGGCACTCGAGTCTGGACATCTCGAACTTGCGCTCTCCAAAGTGTCGAGAAGCTGGGGCTGCGTGCCTGGTAAGGATTCTGTTGCAGGTACGAGTACTCGTACGGAGTGCGGAGTACAGGTACAGGCTCAAGTTGGGACTCGCCGGCTGTCAGAACGCGGGCTCACATGATGGCGAGTGGCGGCCGTGGCTTTTGAGGCTCACGCCAAGAACAGACTCCGCAGGGTCTATCGTTCATACCAGTACATGTAATCAACTATTCGTACGAGTAGAGTGAGTTCAAGTTAGTAGTCTCTCGATAGACTCCCGAGTCGTACGAGTACATCTAATAAAGACGCGCGACCAACAGTCCGACGTGCTTCTTTCTGGTCCATCAGTCGTCGAGGCTTTCTATTCTTCCAGACACAGCTCGGCCACTCGTCGAGCGGCGGGAACGCACAGCTCTGCAACATATGAGGATAGTATGTACAGACCCATCCATCATGGATAAAGCCAGGTAAGACATCCTGGATCCTGCGGCGTCCTAGCGCATGCGTTAGGGTCGATCCGAGGCGCGGAACGATTCGGGCAATGGGACCAGATGGGGAAATGCAGCCCTCGCTGGCGACGAGTCGGGACCGTCCATCCATCCATCCAATTCGAGCCATCCATCAATCCATCAATCACTCGCACGAGCCCGGAGTGAGACTCGTAGCAAACAGCCGCAGTGTGAGCATGAGGACAAACACTGGCCGTTTCCCTCGGAATCTCGAGGATCATGATTGATTGATTGCACGATCAGTGATTATTTTCTTTTCTTTTTTTTTTTTTTTAAGAAAAAGAAGGAGAATATGATGGATGAATCGGAAGATCTACGGGTATCCGGTCCATCTCCCGAAGCTTCACCGACGCATGTCAGCACTTGCCCAGCCGTCGATTAGCCGCTTACCGACTCACAAGTGGGACTCCAGGGTAGATGCCTGTCTCGGCCCTGCGAGGCGGCCCTTTTGCAATCATTGATTGAATGCGGGGAAACACCATCACCATTCGAGGAGGTGGGCTCGACTTGCTCACGTGTCGCGGATGCAGGGCGAGCCGGCCAAGGATGGATCATTCAATCTCTCACTCAGGCGCCTGTCTGCGCGCGCCATGTGCTCTGCGAGATTCTCCGTCGCAAGCCGTCGATGGATATCGTACTCGTAAGTTGGGCCCTTCCACCCATCACGCGCGGCTCTCCGTTCATGGCATCGGCAGGGTAAATGGCAACACAGTCTGCAAGCCATGGGTCAAGGCCATGACCATGAGAATCATCATGCTGATTGGATTTGGTGTGCCCAGCTCACTAGACCCTCGAGAGCCAGGTGGTTTATTCCGCATGCTCATATCTACGTATGATCAGCTCCTGCGAGAAGAACTCAGCTGCCCGAGAACCGGCCTCTCTCTTTGTTGTGCCAGAAGCGCGATTGTTGATGATGGCCTCTTGGGCTTGAGCTTGAGCTTGAGCTTGGCCTTGAGCTTGGACAGGCAAGCGGCAGGCTGAAGCAATCAACCGATTGCCCGGGCTCGAACGCGCAACGAGACAAGGGTTTGGAGCATCAGCGCAAAGCCCTCCTTAGTTTTCTCGCAGCGACACCAGAAGCGCTGTGGCGAGCTCTCGGCTGCAGTCAATACTATCGAGGTTCGACAACATGGAGCGTGAAATGAATCCTCCCAATCGCCAATCAACGGGCAATCGATCCTCAATCTGTGAGTACCTATGATCCAGAGGACTCGTACGAGTCATGGATCGCCATCGTCGTTATTCCCGGCCTCATCTCCCGCAAAGTCAGACATCGGAGACAACTCTCAGACACAACCGCGCTAACGAGGCCTCGCCCCCAAGACTGAAACACCCATCACGACTCGTCATCCTCCGACACTCCCATAACACGGGTGAAACATCCAGACCGTGGAGTCTTCAACTGCCGAGCACCTCCCATCGTTTCAAGATCAAGATCAACCTCAGTACCGGATTCTCGACGAGCCTCACCACCGCTTTGAGGCATCAAGATGGAGCAGCCTGGCACTGGATGACGACGCAGGCCGCGAATGCACGGCTCTTGTCGTCGGCAACTCGAGATCTCTCGATTCCACGCCCCGGCTTCAACGTCTATAAAAGGGAGGCTTGCGGTCCAGGAAACCAGTCCCAGGAACGATCATCCAAGTCCAAACACTTCTTTCTCTGGTTATCTTCAAAGGCCTGGTGCCCCCTTTTTTTCGTCTATTCAACTTTATTCTTTCTCCCGACCTGGTGTCGCATCGAAAGTCTTCTCTTCTCATCTCTCGCCTATCTCAATCCTTATAAAAAAAAACCTTCAAGATGGTCTCCCTTCGTCACACCACGCTCCTCACCCGTATGTATCTCTCAGTCCTTTCCCCTGAGCACCGCATCCAGCTCTCTAACTCCCAACAGTCGCCCTCTCCGCCTACGCTGCGCGTAGCGGCAAGAGCGCACACGGCGACAACGAGCGCTCCATGACCGCGCCCGCCCCGTCCGCCGTGATGCCCTCGGGCGCCCCCGTCGCTGGTCCGATGGGCGGCAACAATGGCCCCGCCCCTCCCCCCATGGGCGGGCCCAGCGACAACGCTACCCACGGCGGCCCCGCTCCCACGGGCCGTCCTAAGCCCGATGACAACGGCCCCGGTGGCAACGACGGCCCGGCTCCTCCTATGGCCAGCGGTCAGGGCCCCATGGGTGGCCCCATGGCTAGCGGTCAGGGCAACGGCGGCAACGCGCCCCCTGCCCCGACGGGCGGTCCTCAGGCTGCCGGAAAGGGCCAGGGTGGCCAGGCTGGTCCTATGTCTGGCCCCGGCAGCAATGGCAACAGCGGCCCGGCTCCCCCCATGGGCGGTCCTCAGTCTGCCGGCCAGGGCCAGAACGGCCCGGCCCCTTCCATGGGCGGCCCCATGGGCGGCCCCGGCCCCATGGCCAGCGGTCAGGGCAACAACAACAACGGTCCTCCCGCCCCGACGGGTGCTCCCCAGGCCGGTCCCCAATCCGGCCCCGGTGGCAACAACGGCCCGGCTGCCCCCGCCCCGACGGACGGTCCCCAGCCCGCCGGCAAGGGCCAGAACGGCCCTGCTCCTCCCAAGGGCGGTCCTCAGTCCGCTGGCCAGGGCCAGAACGGCCCGGCTGCCCCCAGCGGCAAGGGCAACGATGGCCCCGCTCCTCCCATGGCCACCGGCAAGGGCGACGGAAACAACGGCCCTGCTCCTCCCATGGACGGTCCCATGGCGGGCGGCAAGCCCTCGGGCACTGCCGGACCTGCTGGAAACGCCAAGCCCTCCGGCAAGGCCAAGCCCGCTGGCAGTGCCAAGTTCCGCATCTTCCACTCGTAAGAGACCGCTGGAGCTGAACTGCGGGAGTTGATATAGAGATGAGAACTTCACTTCTTTTCGGCCTGGTGCCCCCTTTTTTTCTCTTCTTTTTTTTTTGTTTCTTTTCTTGTCCGGATTAAGGGAATATATAAATAGAAATGTACATATAGATTTGCTCGACAGTATTCAACCGAGCTCTAGATTTTCTAGACGAACGACTTCCATGTCGAACAAATTCAGTCATACCAGATGGCGTTCATGCCGAACCCAGGCTCGGGGACCCTGATCCTCGCAACCCTCGCCAGGAACTCCTCCTTCCATCTATACACCTCCAGCCAGCCCTCCACATCGTCCGTGATGGCGACCCACTCGTCCGTCCAGTCGCTCGGCGCCACGGCGTTGCTGTGCCCGCCGCTCGTCGGGGTCGGGTTGAGGCATATCTGCCGCTCGATCCTCCCGCCGCTCGCCTGGTCGATCTTGAACGCGGCGACGTAGCCCGTCAGGTTGACGTCGTTGGCGCGCGTCGAGGCGAACAGGTACTCCCCCGACGCGGAGAGCGCGCACACGTCTGCGCGGTACTGTGTCCAGCGGTCGCGCTCGGGGATCCCCGGCGGGATGAGGGGAAAGGCGCGGCCTGTGAAGACGGGCATGCGGGCGTCATCGTCGTCGTCGTCCTCGTCGTTGCTGTTGTTGATGGTGTACTCGCAGAGGCGGTTGCCCTTCTCCATGAGGACGTAGAGGTAGCGGCCGGAGGCGGGCATGGCGAGCCAGCGCGGGTGGTCGCGCGGGTCCGGGCACGTTACGGAGCCGACGAGGCGCAGCTCGGGGCGGGCGGGGTCGGGCCGGCGGTGCACCCAGATCTTGTTGGCGCGGAGGTCGGCGGAGTAGAGGAAGATGCCGGTGGGGGGGTCGAAGACCATGCCGTGGATGCCGGAGTCGGGCTGGTACTCGTAGTTCTGGGTGTTGGCGGCGAGGGAGCCCGAGGGGTCGACGGAGAAGACGGAGCCGTGGCCGGCGAAGTCGTAGAAGGGGTTGCAGTAGACGGCGTGGGGGGGTTCTCGGGCGGCGAGGAGGAAGATGGCTCTGGTGTTGGAGTCTGGAGATGATGCGGCGGCTGGGCGGATCGTCGACTGACTTAGTTCAGGCTCTCTCTCTCTCTCTCTCTCTCTCTCTCTCTCTCTCTCTCTCTCTCTCTCTCTCTCTCTCTCCCCATCTCTCTCTCTTGCTCTCGCTCTATTTTGACTTTCAAACGAAAAGGAGATTTTGAGTCTTACGGTGGTGAAGCATTGGATGAGAGGCTTTGTGTGTGATCTCCGTGGGAGACGCTACGGCGAAACTCGACCACTTCTTCATGGCAGCGCCATATATATTCTTCTTCTCATGCTATAAGTAAAAGGGCCCCAAAGTGTCAGTCTCGGACATGTCAGACACCAATGGAGATGGTTTCTTCTCGGAGGAGGCAGATACGAGATCCTACATCGAACGTCATCCATGATATGGGCTCGTCGTGGGGGATCGGGGTGCGTTTGACCAGCTCGAGGGTCAGTTCCTCATCGTCGAAGGCGAAGGTGAAGATGGCGCCGGGAGGGGTCCAGGTCCCGACCATGAGATGGTGGATCGGCATTGCGGAGACTGGGTGAGCCGTCTAACCTCGAGATGCTCTCCACGACGCAGCGTCCGAGGGAAGGGGGAATGACCTGGATGAGGTGCCCGCAATTGATGCGAGACGTGACACCAATTCAATGATTGTGAGGTCGCGACTTTTTGAATTTCCCCGGCTGGATGTACGGCTCGGTCGCGCCTACCCCGTCACTCCCAGGTACCCTCAGCTGTTGCACTGCAGGTACAATACAGGAGTACTTGAATGGCGATGCCGGGTCGCACCTGCCCAGATCTGCCGGTTGCCGGAGCCGGGAAGTTACCCCTCTTGCCTCCCCCGGCCTTGCGCCTTCCCTCCGTGATGCCGACCTGTCGGAACGGAAACGGAGTCGGAAGATTCCGCGCCGAGACAGGCACATGATGCAGTGAGAGTCGTAAAAGGAATTGATGCATCAATGGATGGATCAATGATCCAACTTGATGTGTCTCCTAATCGTAGGTCCTGAATGAGACAGAGAAAAGTGAGCTTCTACTGCTCCAGGTCGCGCTGGGTTCAACAAGCTGGAGGTCCACATAGGAATATGGGGTGCCGAGACGGGGAGGGTGATGGCATTCCCGATTCCAGTCCTCATCGTTCGTGCGGCCTCTGACACAACCCGAATCAATATGTACTGTGCAGGGTAGGGTAAGGTAGATACTAACTCGGAGATCAATTGATGCACGTTCACGATCAATGCACGGCTCCGGCTTGTAATTGATCCATCAATGGATTTCTTATTTATCCCCTCAATGGGGAAACCCTCTTCCCTGGATCCATGTCCATCAACATACCGGTACTCCGTACATATGGACCCATCCGTCCAGCTCCATGCTCCAGCTGTCATACCTGATCAACTCCCGATATCAGCATCCGTGCCGGTTCCAGACTCCAGTCCCTCAGACCCGCGCTTCTCATGCCGTCTGACCTCCAGCGGGATGCACATCATCGTGCGGGGTCTCAAGCTTGTGAGACCGCCCACTCCGGTTCACGGCTTCGGCATCGCAGATCCCACCATCTCGTTTGGCGCATGATTTGCATAAAGTCTGAGGGACATCTCTCCAGGTGGCGCCATGCACCCGCAGATGACAGCTTCAGCCTTCGAGCCCTCATACGGAGTACGGAGTACTACTGGTCTTGTCACTGGTGATTGATGCTTTCTTCTTCTGACCGCGCTACACGTCGCCACAATGTCCGAAAGACAGACCTCAAACTCTCGCTTCGACCCTACATTCACCCAGGGCGTCATCGACGCCATGGGTGACAATGTCACGCCGAGGAACAGATTGCTCTTCAGCTCCCTGATCAAGCACATCCACGACTTCGCGCGCGAGGTCGAGCTCACCCACGACGAGTGGATGACGGGCGTTCGATTCATCAACTCCATCGGCCAGGCCTCGACCGCCATCCGCAATGAAGGGCAGCGAGTCTCCGACGTCCTCGGGCTCGAGAGGTGTGTTGTCTGTCATTTTGGGAAATCCCGCGTGTGCTCCGTACTTCGACGAGTATTGTTGCGTTTGCTGATGGATGGATGGATTCATCGGAAAGCCTCGTCGACGAGATCGCCAACAAGGTCATAGCAGAAGACGGCCACCTCGACCCCACGTCGTCCTCGATCCTCGGCCCCTTCTGGTCCCCCGACGCCCCGTTCCGCCCAAACGGCGCCTCCATCATCCAGGACCCTGCGCCCCCCTCCCAGCGTCCTCGCACGGTTCTCATGCACGGCACAATCACCGATCTGGCCACGGGCAAACCCATCCCCGACGCCGTCTTTGACATCTGGCAGGCCAGCTCCAACGGCAAATACGACTTCCAGGACCCGGACAATCAGTCGCCCAACAATCTGCGGGGCAGGTTCCGCGCCGATTCCGAGGGCAAATACTCGCTCTACTGCTATCGCCCGACGGCGTACTCGCTGCCCTCGGACGGGCCCGCGTATCGACTGCTGGGACAGATGGACAGGCATCCCATGAGGCCCGCGCACATTCATGTCATGGTCACGCATCCGGACTACAAGGGCTGCACGACGCAGCTCTATCCCCGGGACGATCCATGGCTGGCGACGGACACGGTATTCGCCGTCAAGAGTGACCTGGTTGTGGACTTTTTGCCCTCGGAAGATCCGCAGGCCGAGCTGGATCTGGCATTCGATATCATGCTTGCGCCAAAGGGATACAAGGGCAAGCAGTGACCTTTCGACAAGGCTCATACCGGTGGTCGACCTTGTTGGAGGGATTACTGGTATTGGCAGAGGGTCCTGCGAATTGCTGCGAATTGAGTCTCCCGATCCTCCATTTTCGTTTTCTTTTCACTATACATACATACTCGTACCATGTCCTTGTTCCGTGCCCCGTGCGCCGATTCCAACCATCAACCAACCTCCAGACACGCAGAAACGGGCTGTGATGCGCGAGTCCCCTGGCGTCGCCCCGGCAACACAAGCCATTGCGCTACCCCACACCAGATAAACAACGGGCACAAATCAGCCTCGTCATTCCCATCACGTCTCCCCTGACAAATCGCACGCAGTGCCTGGGCCAATTCCTGGCCGTCTGGCTCGCGACCCGGCATGTAAGTACGGAGTACTCCATACGAGTACGAGTACGAGTACTCCGTGCATTGCGAAGACCTGCGGCCCCTGGACCATACTAGTACTAGTAGTAGTATCATCATGTACATACAAGCACAGGCATACTGGTAAATGCTTCACCGAGCGGGCGACCAACCACCGCTTTTAAAGGCCATTGACCCACAAGACCAGGAACATACCAGCTGCGAGCTGTGTCTGCTGGGACCAAGGAGGGAAAAGGGAATCGCTTTTGCGGTCGATCATGATGCAGCACGAGTACTCGTTACACCTCATAAGAAGCGGAAATTATGAAAGGGATGAATCAATAAGCTCAGCTCGAGAAATGTCACCTAAGAAATGTGCATCAACAGGTTGTGTACAGATAATGATCAGGAGTAGTAGTACTCGTACGTAGGGGCTGACCTATAGCGCTCCGCATGTACATGATACTACATGTAGGTACGGAGTACTTAGTACCTGATGCTATCGCATAGAGGTAGTACCTGTATGTACGGAGTACGAGTACAGGTACTACCTCCAGAGTCTACCTCTGAGCACGGAGTTAGAGGCAGCTGATGTTGATCTCAGCTCAGCGCGTCAGTGGCCAAGATCTCTCTCGCAAATTAAGGTCAGCATCAGTATATTCATGCATCCGTACATGTTTGAATGCATACGGCAGTGGAGGCGGGCCCAATGGGCGACGCAATCGATGGATGGAACGACGGATTCGATGGATTCGATGGAGCACTGGTGATTCCATCAACAGCGCCAGGTCTCTGCAGGCGTTTGTACAGCCTCTCTGTCTGTCTGAGCCGGCGCGGCAACCGCAGCGGACGACGGATCCATTGCTCTTGCCTCGTGTCGTTCTCGCCCGCCGCTACCTGCATGCACGTACATACTCCGTACAGGTCGTAATCATTATAGTACCTGCCAGTAGTACGGAGAACTGTAGCAATACTACTCGTACAGGCACCTGTACCTAACTTGAAAAGCAGGTCGCGGATTACGAGGAGCTCCTTCTTTCTTTAGAAACGGGCATTTGATTCGACACAGCCCTTTTCAGGTCTGGCAATACTACTCCGTACCTCCAGTGAGTATGTAGTAGGTAGGTACGAGGCATGCAACATGGAAGGCACTTTCCTCCAAGGGATAGGCCAGTTCCGCACCGGCAAGTGCGACCCCGTCTCCTGAGTCTGCGCCTGAATTTTCTCATTGGCTCCTAAAAGGGGGGGGGGGCGACTGTTTTTTTTTTACTTCCCTTTTCGGCATCGAGGATCCTCACCAGGTCCTACTTTCTCACACCGTGTTGTGCACGGCAACGCAATTCTTCTCTTCCATCTCTTTCGTCTTCAGCTGCTTCTCTTCTATCAATCATTCCCATCTCTGGCATCGTCTCGCTGTTGTTTTGGTATCATGCTGCTTTGGTCCATCCTTAGGTGACACACTCCGCCCTCCACACCAACAGCCTCAGTTCTTCTTCTTTTTTTTTATTTTCCCCCTTCTCCTTCCCCCCTTTATTCTTGTCCCACCCCAGAGTTTCTCTTCGCCCATTCTGTGCTTGTGTTACTGTCGTGAGTGCCATCCAGATGGGAGAGAGTGGAAGCATCATCAGCAGCAGCAGCGGCCGTTCTGCGGCCCGGATTGCGCAGTCCGTGCATGGAAATAACAGTACCCAGGTATTCCAACCGCCGACAACTCGGATCCGAATCGCATACATACCCATTTCATAGAGCTTGGCGAAAGGAGGAATACGGCGTCGATAAGGAACAGCGAGCTGGGAGGCGAAAGAGAGAGAGAGGAAGACAGAGATAGGAACTCGGCCATCTCGAACCCGCCCACGCCCACAACGATATATATACATGAGGGCCAAGAGACGCGAAAATCCCACGCTCCCGACACTTTCTCATTGCTACTGATATATCCATACCTATATATGCATGCCTCGAGGAAAGAGACGCACATCGGCATCGTGCAATGGCATCAAGCAATGGTTTCTATCCCCCGAGTCGAAATCCACCCATGGGGCACCAGCATCAGAGCTCGCCGCAACTCGAAAACCACCACCACCACCACCAACAGCAGCAGCAGCAGCAGCAGCAGCAACAACAACAGCAGCAGCCACAACAACAACAGACGAGGTCTTCCGTATTTCTCAAATCCATCATCCACCGACGGCAGCACTCTGATGGCTCAGCTTTGACGCCCGTCCGACCCATCGAGACCCTACCCAACGGCAACTTTGCGATCGGCAACTACGGAAGGAACAGCAACGGCAACCTCAGCAGCAATGGCAATAACCTCTTTGGCGGCGGGAGTGGTCCCGCGAACGGCGAGGGCCCCATCCCTGGAGCTTTGAGCGAGCTGCAGCAGAATCAGCAAGAGCCCATGCCGCGCTCGCCGCGATTACCGAGAGACGAAGGGTCCTCCCAACAGCAGCAGCCGCTGTCGACCGATCAGCAGCGACGGCGCCGCTTCGACGTGACGGACCGATCACGCTCTCCGACCAAGAGCTCGCTCCTGAGCCTGACAAAGTCTCGCGAGTCGTCGCCCAAGAAGCACAAGGAAGCAAAGTCCGGTCCCACCAATTTCACCGATTTCCTGTCACGACCCAAGTCGCTCAAGAACCTGCACCGCATATTGACCGATGACGAAGTACGATCGAGCAAGGACAAGGAGAACAGGACACCCGACGAGGCCCCCGGGGCGCCGCTACCCATATTCGCCCAGTTTATCCAGGGACAGTCCATGAGCCCCGGTGGCATGGGCGACCGCGCCACGGCGAGCCCGACTTCGAGTCTCGGCAGGGACTCGACCGACTCCCACAGCAAACCCGCAAAGCCGAGGCCGAAGTCCTTCATGTTCCCCTCGAAATCACAGCCAGACGTCAAGTCGGATATCGCCACGAGAAAGGCCCAGTTGGCAAGCCGAGGCCTCAAGACCTCGGACGGCAAATCCACGCAGTCGAATACGCAGAGCCAGACACAACGGAGCAAACATTTCAGCGCTTTTGCGAGTTTTGGTCACGGCCGATCCAAGTCGTCAGCAGCGACCACCACATCGTCAACGACGACAGAAACGCCGACAGAAACGTCAAATGCTAATACCACTACTGCTACAACGATGACGACGACGACAGCGACGACGACAACATCAACGCCAACAAAATCAACAACAAAATCGAGGGCGCCGAAAACCAGCTCCATAGCGTCGGCCAGCTCGACGGAGCTGATCCTCGACCCCAAGGATATTGACAAACAGCTCGAGGCGCTCCTAGATCGCCGCAACATCCCGGAGAATCAGAGGTACAAGATGCGAAATTTGAACGCCACGATCAAAATGGAATTCATCCGGCAAGACTGGGCCGAGATGCAGGCCGCCAAGCTGGATCAGCCCGTGACCAGGGGGAGCATGAGCAACGAAGGGGCCCCCCCACCAACGGCGCCCTCCATGTCCGCGTCTGCTGCTGCGACCTCGGCCGTTTCTGACGCCGAGACGGACGAGAAGCCGAAGCGCATTAGGGGGAGGAGCTTCACATTCTCGAGGGCGAAGAAGGAGAAGGACCGGTCTCCGTCGAAGAAACGAGAAGGGACGCTGGGCCGCCATTTCAGGAGCAAGTCGTCCGAGAGCGTCATCAGCGACCGCCCGGCCTCGAGCGGATCGAGCCCGGGAGCTGCGCTGCTCGCCAAGATCAAGCCGGGCCAGAGACCGGAGGACTACGTAGGGTACCTCAGGAAGGTGCAAAAGCCTCAGTTGGTTGAGGTCGGGAAGCTCCATAAGCTGCGTCTGCTCTTGCGCAACGAAACGGTCGCTTGGATCGAGGAGTTCATCCAACAAGGGGGGATGAGGGAGATTGTTGGACTGCTCAATCGGATCATGGAGGTCGAGTGGAGGTCAGTTTCTCTCCTGGAATTGAATCATTGTGTCAAGCGGAAAGTCGTTGCGAAAGATTGGCGCTCGCTAACTACTACTAATGAGCAGGGAGGAGCATGAGGATGCCCTGCTTCACGAGAACCTCCTGTGCCTGAAAGCCCTCTCGACTACGGCCAAGGCCATGGAGTACCTCCACTCCGTGCAGGCCGATCTCTTCCCGCGCCTGCTGCACATGCTGTTCGACCCCGAGAAGAAGGGCCCCTCCGAGTTCACGACACGCAACATTATCACGTCGGTGCTCTTCACGTACATCGAGTCGGCGCAGCCCGCGGAGCGCGTGTCCAGGGCCAAGATCGTGCTGCGGCACCTGCGCGACCCGGAGCCCGAGGAGGCCGCCCGGCCGCTGCCCTTCGTCATGGAGATGCGGCGCGAGAGGCCCTACCGCGTGTGGTGCAAGGAGGTCGTGAACGTGACCAAGGAGGTGTTTTGGATATTCCTCCACAACCTCAACGTCATCTCCGCGCAGGCCGACCCGGACGGGCTTCACGCCGAAAACGGCGCGGCGCGGCACGGCGCCGACCAGGAGCTCCAGTACGCGTACATGAGGCGCCACTTCCCGCCCGAGAAGCCGCCCGTCGCCGCGGCCCCGTACGTCGGCGGCGTGGAGTGGGACGCGACCAACTACCTCGCCTCGCACCTCGACCTCCTCAACGCCATCCTCGCGTGCACCATGTCGCGCGAGGAGCGCAACGAGCTGCGCGCGCAGTTCCGCATCTCCGGGTGGGAGAGGTGCCTCGGCGGCAGCCTGCGGCTCTGCAAGGAGAAGTTCTACGGCAGCGTGCACACCGGCCTGAGGACCTGGGTCGCCGCCGCCGCCGATGACGAGTGGGACGTGCGCGACGTGAGGTACGGACCGCCCGTCGAGGCCCGGTCGCCCACCAAGACCATCGGCGGAGGTGGTGGTGGAGGTGGTGGGGGCGGCGGAGGCGGGGGCGGGGGCGGGGGCGGCGGGGGCGGCCAGCGGAAGAAGGTCGAGGAGCCTCCCAAGCTGGACATGCCCAAGCTAGACTTTGGGCTGGAGCAGCCGCCGCCGCCGAGGGATGCGTGGCTGTCGTGAAGTCGACATGGGCGGCATGACCGTTAGGCATCTACCTGCTCGAATCGGAATGGGTGACACGAGGACTACCTTTGGCGGTGTTTTTCTGTGATGGATTTCCTTTCCCTTTTTTTTTTCACATCTCCGCCCCTTGTGCCTCTTCGTGATACAAGGGGGAAGCATTGGGTCATTGGAATGGCATCTCTCTATCGGTTTCGTTCTGGGGGGGCGGACATGGGGTAACTCTTTCCTTTCCTCTTTTTTTCTTCTGTTTCACTTCTCTTTTCTACGAGTACGAGTACTTTGCTTCTGTACGATTGCATGCTCATGAATGATGACATCTCGGGAGCCGCCGGCTTCCCGCCTCTTTTCCAAAAAATGAAGAAAGGAAGAGAACATGTTCGTGTGTAACGGGAAGGAGTCTCGAAGCGGAAGCCCTGCTTGGGATGGAATGACATGAGTGCTTGCGTGAGAGGCAGTGTATGCTTCTCCTCTCAGCCACGATGTCGTTTGAATGCGCTGTGGACGGTCATGCCGTTGAGCACGTCCTCTTTGACCCTCGCGTCTGCAGCGACCATGGCGGGCAGCAACTCCAATACCTCGGCCACCTTGCCCCTCGGGATGAAGACGATTCCGTTGGCGGGATCATGGAAGGCGATGTCGCCCGGGTTGAGGGTGATGCCGCCAGCGTCGATGGGCACCTGTGTGGCCCACGCGACACTGCCGGCTGCGGCGCCGACGGTCGAAGTCCCGAGGGCCCATACCTGCAACGCGCTGAGCCGTGAGGGACGATGATGGCAAGCTCGCTACTCTTACCGGCAGACCGGTGGCCTTCAGCTCGTGGACGTCTCTGACGCGCCCGAGGACGACGATGCCGGCGACCTGGCGCATCTTCATGCGGAGGGCCATGATGCCGCCGCACACGGCGTTGGACTGTCCCTGCGGCTGCTTCACGAGGACGAACGTTCGGGGCTCTGTGAGATCGGCCCAGTGGGCATCGCGGGGGATGTTGCTGGCTGGCAGGCCCGGGTCGCCAGCTCCCGTGCCCGGCATCCTTGGCACGAACAGGACGGTGGATATTGGCGCGACGATGACTGCGGCGGCGGCGGCGGCGGCGGCTGCTGGGGTTTCAGGCGCGGGGGGGCTACGAGTGCGAGGAGTGTATGCGACGAGGTCGGGGATGAAGCCGGCCCCGGGGACGGCGAGCTTCGTCAGGGCGTCTGAGATGTCGCAGGCGGAGTAGCGCTGCAGGCGGGCGAGCTGGTCGTGGGACAGAGGCGGAAGCGGGGACGAGGGCTCTGGAAGCTGTTGCTGTTGCTGTTGGCCCGGGGCCGGGGCCGGGTCCGGCCGTGGGGTGCGTGATGGTGAGGTGTTCATCGTTGCTGGGTCCTGAATGCTCGCTTCACATACATACATACGAGTGCATGGTATCCAGGCTGAGACCTTTTCATGTCTCTGGGATGCAGGAATGGCATGAGGCCAAGAGCTGGCCGGGCCGGGCGTGAGGTGGTTTGGAAGTCTATAGCCCGGACGTCAGCCTCGAGACGCAAGCTACATATGAGTGCAATACATACGGATACGTGTGGCCGGGGGGGGGGCTCGTGAACGCAATCGTGTTGTGCTTGGGATGCAGGCGCACGGATGGCGGGTTCCGCTGCGCGTCTGCAATGAGGAGATATCGGTGAGGAGGTCGGCTTTGCTGCATGGATTGGCTGATTGGACAACACGAGAGGATTCAGAGGCGAAGGATCGGAGGCTCCCCGAGGGGGGATGCACAGCCTGCTGAGCTCCCCGCGGAGTTTACCTCGGCTGCGTCAGAGGCGATTGATGTGATCTTGAGCAGGACGGATGGATGAGAGGTACTCGTACTCGAAAGAGTAGGAGAAATGTTTCGGTCACGGCGATGGGATTGTGTTGCGTGAAGCTATTCCCAAGTTGAGCAGCGGAGGATCGGCATGAAGTCATTGAGGGAACTTGGATCAATGATGTCTGATCGAGGTATGTGCTCCGTGCTACTATTAGTACTGTGCTGAGAGAAGAGAAGGAAGGACCGGTGCTTGGTCCTTCTACAGGTACAGGTATCATGAGTTTGAGCGCAGCTTCTTTGGCAACAGCGAAGCTGGACCGATGTCTTCGGACAAGGAAGGAATGACTTGCATGGAAGCTCCCCGGAGTGTACTATGCGTGGGGCAGGCGCTACAAACTCGTACAGGTACTCGTACTGGTATGTACGAGTACTCGTAACTGCCAGATACTCAGTGCCTGCCTACCTGTACATCTAGTGGAGCGGGCCACAAGCAGTCACTTGTCCTAAATCGGCATCTGTCGATGATGTCTCACCACCGATGACATTTGGATCGACACGGAGTACATAGTACGAGTACTCGTACGAGTACTTGGACTTTGGAGAATGACTCGGGAGTCTTCGGTTATCTAGGACGTGGCAGCGGTGGGCTTTCGCCAGAGAGCATCGATTGATTCCTGCCCGATTGAAATGTCATGCGGCGAGGAGTATCAATCAGGTACTAGTATGTACCCCTTCATTGAGTTCTTTCTCGTTGAGTCCTCGTTGAGTCCTTCCTCCCGAGCCTGAAGTTCAATGATGGCAATAGCTCCCGAGTCGTGGCAAGGTCCTGGGCAGGTACGACCAAGGTGAGTGGAGGTGAGGGACCCTGGAAAAAGCAGCTGAGGTACTCGTAGGTACTACTAACCTACCTACCTCGTACGAGTACAGATCGAGGGCAGGCATAGGCTGACCTTGAACCCGCACAAAAATCCCATCCCCTCATCTTCTCCCGATCAGCCCCTGGCGAGACGGCCACGACCTTTGACCATCGACGGAGCACAGGAGAGGCCTTGATCAATTTCTTACGCGTATATCGACTGATTGATATTGATTCGGATCCAGCTCTTTAGGCGGCTGCGATGATGCTCCGCTCTGGGCTCCAATGGCTGATTGGCTCAAGCATCCTCCAGTGACTGGAGGTTGCGGCACGACATCGATTCTCTGCAGTGCAGACGGGGCTCTCGCTGTCACGTCGCGGACCCGTGTCCCGGGACCGTCGAGGTACGAGTGCGAGTAAGTTGTTCTTCTCCAGCTCCCCTCCGACAGCCGAAGACTGATGAAAGCGGCAGATCATGCTTCTCCGGTCCTGTGCGGTGTTGCGTTGGGCATCGAGCGCTCTCGAAATCTACAAGGGGCGCTAGGGGAGCGTGCGCGGCATAAGCCCCTTGCTCGCGACCAAGAAGTAGCAACTCCTCACCTTGATGCGTGCATATCTCGACATACATACATACATCAATACATACGAGTATACACGCATACACACACATCCACTCATCGCCTTGGCTACAACTGGCTCAAAGCATGAATTATGTCGACGCTCCAGGGTCATTAATTTGATGCATCCAGGTACAATCATTCTCCTGCTTGTTGCGCCGCGATCGAGTTGCAGCACGGCAGCCCCAGCGATGGATCGCTTACGCTGACGACCAATTCTCGTCGATGTGCGGCTCACGACCGACTCGCGGAAGGAGGGGCGTTCCATCGCCATGTTGACGAACATCGAAGCAAGGGGAAGAGGTGGACAAGGAACAGCAAAGAGGAGACATTGGCAGGATTAGCCCTCCTCCCTTTCACCCCCCAGCCACTGCATGATCAAGCGACTGCGTGCGGGCAGGCGGCCTCTCGATCCGGTGTCAACCGAATTCCACGTCAGACCCTCGGCCCGGCTCGGCAGGAAATCAACGCCTTTTGCTGAGATGTGCTGTCAGACTCATCTTGCGGCACGGCGCTCCCGACAATGGGTACGCTGCCAGCTATCTGTCCATCTTCCCGACGACAAGGACAATTTGCCATGGCGCCGAGCATCTGAAGGAGGCCACGCATTGTCGATCTGACTGATGTGTTGGCCTTTTCCTCCGCCCTTCCTCGGTTCCCGCCTACGCGCCCGTGGTCGACGTGTTTGACGTGGACAATGCCTGTGGCTGTGGAGGCGGTATAGCTCGCGTGGTCGAAGTCTCAACGAACCTGCTGCATACGAGTATAATCTGCTCCATGCGTGTCAACTCAAAGATTTGGGGAGGCTTTCTCTGGTCGGAAGACTTGTCGGAATCTTGACGACCTCCGACGCGCTGGGGCAGTGGCCTCGATGACCCATCACGCTCGATCCCGGGAAGAATCAGGCACGAAGCATGCAAAGCTGTGGGGAGTGAAAGGATCTAAGGGGTAAGCGTGATGAGATTTTTCTACGATTCGCAGGCTAAATTGGCTCCAGATGCGCTTGGGCGTGTTTACTCTGCAGGGTCGGCCGCTTCCAGCAGGTGTCCATCCGGGTCTGGCATCAACAGCGTTATACATACGGAGCCGTCCGTCCGTGGAGATACGCACGGCAAGGGGTGGGATGCCCACTTGTACGGAGTACATTGCGCTGCTCAGAACATTGGAGGGAAGGGGAGGTTGTCGTACAAGTGAGCCGGAGGAAGAGGGACTACCCCGACAGGCAGTATCTGGGCCGTTGCGATTGCCATTGGAAGGCGTTGTGAGCCAGCAGGTCGGGCTCTGCCGAGCCATCACGCCAACCAAGCTACACCTGCTACAGCCCCTTTTCCCGTCACGAGTGCGGAGCACTATTGGCACGCCCCCTTTGTCTCTGCAAAGACCTCGCGACCACGACCAGAAGGAGACACGGAATTGCTGGGTCGATCGGATGCTGTTCTCCAGGTGTGTCGGAATCGGTATTCTTGCCGCAATGCCTACCTGTTTATGGAGAAGATGACCGACGTGGCCAACGAGGCAGGCAGCCTCTTATGCGGTTGACGCTGTGGTGGCGACGCCGAGTCAGCGAATCCGCCGTCCAGTGGACACAACACATCCAGAACCGATTCAGTCTTTTGTTGACGCCCATACCTCGTATGTGCGTGAGAAGCTGAGAATCAAGAAAAAATTGCATGTTGTCACGACACGGCTTGTTGAGACGCCACGATGGCTGTGGCTACTAGGTAGTACGAGTACTGAAGCTGTGATTCAGGGGCGGCGTCCATCACACTGTTGCTCTACGTCAGTGCTCGGAGCTTGAACGCTGTAAGCGATGACGTGAAGGGGCCACAGGACAGCACGGAGTTTGAGGGCCTGATTGTGGAATTCGCGACCCCTTTTGCTTACCGTCGTTCTCATGATACGAGTATTGATGGGATCGATGGCATCCCCATCTCTGACTGCCATGCATTGATACCTACTACCTGTACTACTACTGCTAGTATACTACTACCTTAGTACGGTCGGTGTTGAGCGAGAGCGCCGAATCTGCTCTGTGGAGCCTCGGTGGTCGGTACATCAATGTATCGTAAATGGTGATGTTTCTTCGGTACTACCAGTACGGAGTACAGATTGTATTGATCGAGTACCTACGGAGTACAGCCAGAGGTTGAAGGGCTCGAGTGCGGGCAACCGGGAGTCCGTACTCGTGCTCCGTACTCGTACAGTGTACAGTACGAGTGCGCCTTCCCACAGCACGAGGATGACTGCGTCGTTGCCATTGATCGATCGATCCATCCTTCCCTTCTGCGCGCGATGCCCCGCGGTGGCGCCTTCCGACCTTCTAGCCCGCCGTGCCGTGGGTCGTTCCTGACGTCTCGGCCGTGCCTGTATAAGGATAAACTTCAACTTGGGTACTACTCTGTACTAGTACTCCGTACTCCATGGTTGTACGTCACCTTGCCAGTGTATTCTTTCTTTCAAACGAGGCTCGTATTCTTTATTCCTCGTACAGGTACGGAGTACTACGGAAGACGGAAGACTACGGAGTACATAGTACCTGGTATGATTGAAAGGGTCCGACTGAAGGCTGGAAGGATCAAATCAATTTGATGGATCAATCCCATGATGCGCGCTCGTCATCGCCTCGTCACGGGCACTTGGACTGATGGACTGTCTGCCTGAGTCCGAGCCCGAGTCGAGTCGTGTCGTGCTCTTGAACAAAAAAACAAGTTGCAACTTCTAGCTTCCAAACTTCCAGCCTTGGGTGGCGCTAGGAGTGTGATTCATTGATTGATGGATTCCATCCACGTTCTCCTTCTTAGTATCCATCGTACCAGCACGTCTTCTTCTTCTCATTCTTCAGCTCACTACTACTACCTACCTCTTACTACTACTACCACTAGAGACCATCATCCTACTACAACCTTCTAGCAGCTTCAACTTCCAATCTTCCCTTTACATCCACCATCAACAACACCTGCTGCGCCTTCGCTCCCGAGCCGCGCGTACGCACTAATCTGATCCATTCTCTCTCCTTTTTTTTTTTTTTTTTTTTTTTTTTTT
>NQYQ01000035.1:192010-203883 GCA_003055925.1 Escovopsis sp. Ae720 | reverse complement strand
CCCCCGCCCGCCCCCATCCCCGACTCCGTCCGCACCCTGCTCCCCTTCCTCGCCGCCCAGCCCGGCCACTACATCACCGTCCACATCCACGGCTTCCCCTATCTCGTCCAGGAGGGCGACCAGGTCCGCCTGCCCTTCCGCATGCCCGGCGTCCAGCCCGGCGACGTCCTGCGCCTCGACCGCGCAAGCGTCCTCGGCAGCCGCGACTACACCATGAAGGGCGCGCCCCACATCGACGACAGGGTCTTCGAGTGCCGCGCCGTCGTCCTCGGGACCGAGTCCGAGCCCATGCGCATCAAGATCAAGAAGAAGCGGAGGCAGAGGCGCAAGAAGCAGGCAAAGAGCAAGCACAGGTACACCATCCTGCGCATCTCCGAGCTGCTCGTCAAGACGCCAGAGGATGTCGAGGGAGTCGCGGCGTGAGCGGCAAGGGAAGGAAAAGGCAGAGGGCAGAGGGCCAACGAACATGGGCAATGAAAAAAAAAAATTGAAAGCATTTGTATATCATCTATCATGTTTACTAGCATAGCTGGGCTGTATAATAACGAAGGGGAAAAAAAAGCACGATGATCATCGACAAGCAAGGCCATTACGAAGCAATGACAGAGCATATCAAACAACAGAGCACGCCGAATCATCACAGGAAGAACGCACATATTCGACGCAGACACGCAATATCGCAATGTAAAGTATGATCCATCACAAGTCGAGAGGAAGTCGAACTGGTCAACAACAGAGCACGCGGAATCAATTCCCCGACCCCCTTTCGATTCCCAAGCATTACCCAAATGCCACCCCTACCACCGCTTCAAGGGCCCATCATCCCTCCTATGCTAATTCCCACCATGTCCCAAGTCAAAAAGCCCCCCCCTCCCCACTTTTCTCATCCAGAATCCAAAAAGAAGAAAGTAGTAAGAAGAAGAAGAAGAAGAAGCAAATCATACAACGTCAAGTTTGTACAGGCTCAGAGGGCCAAAGAAGTATAGAAAAAAACATGGTTGAGAAAGATAAGAAGAGAGAAAGAAGAGGAAGAAGAAGAAGAAGAAGAAGCAGAAGAGAAAGAAAACGCCAAGAACACCAAGCTGGCGATGCCTCATTACATGTATTTTCGAAAAGCTTCGTGACCGCTAAGCAAACAGCAAGGAAGAAAACACCGGAAAGACGGAAAGACAAAATGTGGAAATTGAAGTGCCAGAGTGGGCAGAGGAGGAGAGGGGATGAGGAGGAGAAGGAGGAGGAGGAGAAGAATGAGGATGAGGAGGCAAAGAGAGAGAGAGAAAAAGAAAGAAAAAAAGGTCAGTCCCCTCCGTCACAACCGGTTGGCGGCCTGCTTCTTGATATGCGCCCAGTACGCCTGCGGCCACGAGCCCACCAGCTCGGCCTCGCTCGGGATGCGGTCGCGGCACCGCTGCACGACGTTCTGTATGATCCTGCCGAGCAGCTCCTCGTCGATCGGCAGCGCCCTGTCGCCGACCTCTCGCGGGTACAGCCAGGGGTCCGTCTCGTGGAGCAGCTCCTCGGCGGTGGGCCGCATGTGCTGGTCGCGGTTGAGGCACCTGCGGAGGGTGCGCACGAGCGAGGGGGGCACGGGGGCGCCGCCCATGCCGCGGGAGGGGAAGTCGATGGCGTGGTCCCAGTTGATGATGGCCTGGCAGCGGGCCATCTGGTTGGGGATGTGGCCAAAGGGCGGGACGCCGTAGACCATCTGGTAGAGGATGCAGCCGAGGGACCAGATGTCGCTCGGCTTGCCGAGCTTCATGAGCTTGGGGCGCCCGGGGAGCCGCCCGCCGTGCGGGTTGTTGGAGTCGATGAGCGACTCGGGGGACATATAGTTGGGCGTGCCGATCTGCGTCTCGCGGTGGACGTTGACCGTCTCGTCCGTCTGGATGGCGTTGGCGATCCCGAAGTCGATGAGCTTGAGCTGGCCCTTGACGAGGACAAAGTTGGCCGGCTTCAGGTCCGAGTGGACAATATCGTACTGGTGCACGGCCTGTAGGCACTCGAGCATCTCCTTCCAGTAGAAGCGCACGAAGACGGGGTTGAACCTCGCCGTCTCGGAGTTTTGCTGGCTGGCCAGAACGTTATTCAGATCCCTCTCGCCCATCTCCATGACCTGTTCAAGGTTCTCCAGTCAGCTTTGTCGATCCAAGACGACTTGAGAAGACATGTCTCCCAACGAGGAGCATTTCTTTCCATCTTTTCAACAATGGAGGAAAAAAAAGGGAAAAAAAAAACTCGACAATGATTCTTCAAGCACTCACCAGACTGAGGACCTGCTTCTCGCTGTTCATCTCATACGCGTGGAGGTTGATGACGCGCTCGACCTTGGTGAGCTTGCCCAGCAGGTCAATCTCCCCCCTGTATCCCCTGATCGTCGCCTCGTCCGCGTTCTCCAGCGCCACCCGCTTCAGCGCAAACATCTGCCCGTTCTCCGCCGTCACGCGGTACACCTTGGCGCTCCCGCCGCGCCCGAGGCACTCGAGTCTCTGGTACGACTTGCCATTTACCTTGAGCACGTTCCTCCTCTGCCTCGCGGCGGTCGTCGCGGCGGCGGCGGCGGCGCCCGTCGTGGAGATGGCGGCCTCGAGCACGGAGGACATCTTGGGAGGGGGCGGCGGGGCGGCCCTGTGCGGCGTGTTACGGGCGAGCGAGGCCAGCGGCCGCCTCTCCGGCGTGGTGCTCCGCGCGGGGTCGACCACGTTCGACGGTGCCGGCGGGACCCGTGAGGGCGCCTTTCCTCGCGGGTCCTCGGCGGAGGGTTTGTTGTGGCGCCACTGTCCCGGGCGACCATCGTTTTCCTGGTCGGGAGACCTTGGACGCCCTCCGGATTGCGCTCGCGTACCTGTATGACGATAGGGGATCTCGTGATCCTCGTCGTGCTCTTCATCTCCTGCTTCTTCTATTTCATCACCAGCTTTGCCGGCCCTCTCTCGCGCAAACCCTCTTTGGTCCCGCTGCCGCTGCTCCGATCCTCCTCGGTCGTGTCTCTCGAAGTCCCGTTCATGGTTGAGCTCGGTGTCGCTGCCGGCGGGAGAGCCTTGTCCGGATCCGCTGCGCGCCTCACCGGCGGGCGCGTTCTTCCTGAAAATCGTCCTGGCCGCGGCGGCCCCGCTGACGGGACTCCCTGAGCTGTACTCGCGAATGCCATCGTTGTAGTACGGTTCGGGCGCGTCGTCGAGCTGCCGGTGCTCGTGCTCGAGGCCGCCGATGTTGAAGTGGTGATCGGCCTGCTCGTTGTCCTCGGCATCCTCCTCGCTTTGTCTCCTCCGGCCTCTTCGGGCGGGGCCACTGAGGAAGCTCCCGGGGGTCTTGCCTATGCGCTTGAGCCTCATGGAGCTCTGCAGGTTGACCTCGTCGGAGCGATGTCTCGAAGATGCGTACCGCGACACGCTGCCGACGCCCATGTGATTCCGCGATGCCGTCTCGGGCACCTCTGACTGGTCGTACTCGGCCTCTAGGGCCGATCGATCCGCGGCGGAGCGATCGTGGGAACGATTGGAGAGGGGGCCGGAGGACCCCAGGCGCTCGCGACTCCCGCTGTTGCTGGTCGATATCCTCACGACGCGGGGGCCCGAGGCTGGGGTCTTGAGGTCACCCGATAGCGCGTCCTGTCTGTCGTCTGACGCAGCGGTCCCACTGCTCTCGGGCCTGCTCTGCTGCTGCTGCTGCTGTGTCGACCGTGAAAGGTTGTTGCCCGATAGGGACTGCCGCTTCGACGACGTGGCCTGTTGTATTTGAGACACACTCTGAGCTCCATTGCTAAGACGCACTATCCTCTTGCGCGCCGGGCTCGATGGTCTGTCTGCGGGCGGGGGCGTCGACTGGCCGTCGCTGACAAGCTCGCTACCGGACCTGGAGAATCGTGTGCGCTCCACGGCAGCGGTAGATGTGGAAGCGGAGGCGGAAGACACGACGGCGTTGATGCCGCTGCGCCGCCTCGAGTGGGGGGGCGAGGGCGGCCTCTCGACGGAGGAGGCTGAGGAGGCGGGCTCGCCGTCGTTGAGCAGGGCCTTGGTGAGAGCGCTGAGCTTCATAGGCGCGGGGATCTCGTCCTCGGAGCTATCGTCGTTGTACTGCTTGGCGGGCATCTTGGGCGCGAGGTGAGCGGGGAGGAGGAGGTGGCTGTCGCTTCGGATTGCGGATCGGGGGGAGGACCTTTTGCCTGCGGACTGGCGCTGGGAGGTTCTTCGGGGGAGGCCGTTGGCAGCGACGGGCGAGACGGTCGTCATTGCGCAGACGCGTGTGATTGTACCGGTAGGCGGAGGGCGTGATGGCTCGGGTCGCGGGACCTCCTACTCCGTACTCGTACTGGGGCCGACGGTAGAGGAGAGAGAACGGAGAGGGAAAGAGTGGAAGGAGAGGAAGAGACTGCAGCACGGGGGTGCAGGGATAGAGGAAGTGGCCTCAATGTGGCGCCTCGGCGCACGACCCGGCCGGCGGCGGCAACGGGGACTCTGGGCGGTCCGTCGGGTTCGATTTCGGTGGCTGGGCCAGATGGCGTATAGTGGTACGGAGTAGTACGGAGTGCGGCTCTCTCTCTCTCTCTCTCTCTCTCTGTCTGGCAGTGATGGCTCTCGTGTGCTGTGGTGACCCCGGGTCGTCGTGTCTGAGAGGGTGCTCGTCTGGGGTTGGGGGTGGCTGTACGGAGTAGATGTCGCGGGTGGGATGGGATCGAGGGAGAGGCGTGTGAGTAGTACGGAGTAGTAGTGGTAAAGAGGATGCAGAAGACATGGAGCAGGGACCATGGAGAAGAGACAGCATTGATGGAGAGGAGGAGAAGAAGAAGAAGAGAGAGAGAGAAGAGAGTGAGAGAAGAGAGTGAGAGAAGAGAGTGAGAAGAGAGAGAGAGAGAGAGAGAGAGAGAGAGAGAAATGGCATGGAATATTTTGGGGGGGCTGTGTTTGCCTTGGCGGAGGCAGCCAATCAGGAGCTTGCCGGTTGCTGAGGTAACGCCCACGCATGGGAAGAGGGTCCCCGAGCCTTTGACGGGCTGTGTGATGGGGGGTGGCAGGTGTACGAGTACCGGTATTCCAAGGCATTGGTTGATTGGATTGATTCTTTTCAAAACCCTTGAGCATTTATTTCGATATAGTTTTCAATTCGTGGCAGAAGGTGGTGCTCCTGAGTCTTGAGTCTCGAGTCTTGACACAGGACGAGTCGAAGGTGGCTTCAATTGAGGATGATGTGGGAAAGGTTATAGGGTAGGTGCATGTAGCTGGATTCTCAATGAATGCAATGATGCTGGTGACTGCACCACATGTATCAATGTATGTGATCAGGTACATGTACATGGTCATGACGGGCACTGCAGAAGGTATTCCAGGCACGACTCCTACAAGGTTGAGATGTGAGTCCATGAAGATGAACTTGACTCGAGATGGAGGCAATGAACGTCAATATCAATTCCTACTAGTAGCAAAGTGTCCTCTTTGGCCAGATCTCTCATCGACTGAAGCCCATCATCCATCGAAAGCAACATCTTGAAGTCGCCAGTGCCTCGGCCCACTATACATTACTAAGTACTCGTACTCGTACTACTACTACTAGCCAGGCACCCCAGCATCCATTGATCCATGGATTGATCATTGATCCTTCAACTTCAATGCCATCATCATGGGGAATCTGATGCAGTACCTGTAATGCCAGGCACCAGAATCACTGCATATCGATTGATCCAATGGATTGAAGTTGATGGATCTCATCCAATCCAAAGTACCGGTACATGCATCGCCGGATCCGCAATCCATTTCAATCCAATCGAGCCAATGATAGCACTCGTACCTGTACCTGTACCTGTACCTGTACTCGTACCTGTAGATGATGCCACCCCCTCAACACCATCCAATTGATCCATCCATTGATCAATGGATCCCAACACCATCCATCCCTACATGAACCCGACATCATCTTGAAATTTCATTGTTCTCAATGGACCGAGTATCATCATCATCATCATCATCATCATCATCATCATCAATGCCATCCTCCCCCTCGATCCTCCAGCCCGCGCGCCGTCTTCCATGACGCCCGCCTTCATCGCCACACCCACACCCGGCCTCGCCTTGACACCTTGACCTGGACTTCCATCCATCATCACGCCCCCGGCAATCCTCCCCGAGGCCCCCCTTGCCACCATGATGGCTTCAACAACCTCCGCCCCCCCGCGGCCGCCGCGCTCCCTCCGCTCCATCCTCCCCTTCGCCGTCGCCACCGTCGCCCTCCTCGCCCGCCCAGCACGCGCATCCATCGGCGATCGCCTCGAAGAGTTCACCGAGTGTCTCGAGGTGCGCCGTGCCATTGCCCCATCTACACTTCATGTTGATCATCATTCTCCTTGAAATCCTTGGAGGTCCTCGTCACGAAAGCTCACACACACGCGCACACGCACGCGCGCGCCCCAGGTCTGCGAGACGGAAAACTGCGCGCCCGGCCAGTCTACACCCATCCGTTCGTGAAACCACCCGTCATCCCCACCCCCCCCCCCCCAAGATCTACAAAAAAAAAACAGAGGAACCACCACCACGCTCACACACACATCTTCGCCCAAACAGCCGCCATCCACCGCCTCCTCCTCTGGGACTGCCCCTCCGAATGCGACTACACATGCCAACACATCGTCACGACATCCCGCATCCACTCCGGCCTCCCCGTCGTCCAGTTCCACGGCAAGTGGCCCTTCCACCGCCTCCTCGGCATCCAGGAGCCCTTCTCCGTCCTCTTCTCCCTCGGCAACCTCGCCGCCCACCACCAGGGGCTCCGCAAGATCCGCGCCCGCATCCCAGCCACATACCCCCTCCGCCCCTACTACGAGCTCTTCGCCCTCCTCGGCATCGCCTCATGGGTCTTCTCCTCCGTCTTCCACACCCGCGACTTCCCGGCCACAGAGCAGCTCGACTACTTCGCCGCAGGCGCCTCCGTCCTCTACGGAACCTACTACTCCACCGTCCGCGTCTTCCGCCTCGACAGGCCCACCCCGCGCCGCCGCTCCCTCCTCCGCGCCTGGTCCCTGCTCTGCGCCCTGCTCTACGCCGCCCACGTCGCATACCTCAAGGCCTTCCGATGGGACTACACCTACAACATGGCCGCAAACGTCGCCGTCGGCGTCGTCCACAACGGCCTCTGGTCATGGTTCTCCCTCCACAGGTACCGCCAGTCCAGGAGGCCATGGGCCATGTGGCCCAGCTTCGCCGTCGCCTGGGTCATGTTCGCAATGAGCATGGAGCTCTTCGACTTCCCCCCCTGGCTCGGCTGCATCGACGCCCACAGCCTGTGGCACCTCATGACAATCGCCCCCACCGTACTGTGGTACAAGTGAGTCCTCTGACCGGTCTCTGCAGGCGCCTTCTCCCCCGGAGGCATGCATCGTTTTCGCAGCTAACGACCCTGCAGCTTCTTGGTCAAGGACGCCAACGACGACATTGCCGGCAGCGAGCGATTGAAATCATAGAAGATCAAAAATCATCGGATATGACGATAACCGCCTTGGATCAAAGCACTGCTCCCGGGGTCCCGCAGAATAATTACATCCATCAAATGCCTAGAGAAGATGACACACCATACATTCAGCCCGCACCTTGACCTTCACGTCCATGAAATATAGACATATAGTATACGGGTGTATATCAAGCGAAACATAGACCGAGCTCATACAGGTACTAACATTGGATTCGTTACTATCTTAACACGGCCATCCTGAGAACCCAAGTCTCGGTGGGGAAATATGTAATGAGAAAAGGGGTGAGAGTCCGAAACAAAAAGAACTTCATGTGCAGAAAAAAACAACAAACAATTCAAAAGTACCAACATGCCGCCCAAGAAGAGAAAAAAAGAAGAAGATGAAGTAAAACATCTGAAAAAAAGGTTTGCCCTGTCCCAAAGCCCAGATCCCAAAGCCCAAGTCATGTCTATCCCGCCCCTCCCCCCTTCAAATCCCGAAAACGCCGCAAACGCATTATGCCTCCATCCGTTCCCATGCGTCCAGGACCTCCCAATGCGTCCCCCCAGCAGTTTTCATCAGGCTGGTGCATTGCGAAGTCAAGTATTTATCCTCGTTTCTCATTGTCCTTTTCCAGGCACTCTTTTTCCCGCCTCTCCTTTCTGCGATCTTCTTCTCTGATCTTTTCCGTCAAATAGGAAGATGGGCAAGATGTTGCGAGCAAGGACCCTTCTCATGTACTGAGAAGATCCCGGACTGACAAGCCCCGTCCGTTTCCGTTGGCTCCCGCTGGTGATGGCATGCCTGTCGTCGTGAAGCGTCTGCCACCGTTGAGCATCAGCAGTGCAGCCGTTGCCTCCTGGTCAGGGTCACTCTGAGGATACAGGGCCGGGCTCGTCAAGGTCGAGTCGGACGATCCCGACGTGTACTCCTGAGAGTAGCCCGGGACGTGCTGCTGGGGACCGAAAGCCGGCGAGGTCGACGTCGAGTTGCTGTAACTGTAGTGCCTCTGGTCTGTGGGTGCGGGGGAGTAAGAGTACCGTCGACGGTGTGAGTCCTGAGATTGTAAGGCCGTGGGCGCGGGGCGCTTCTGATGGGTGTATTCTGGCGATGCTGCCTCCGAATCGGTCACCTCGACCTCGGCAGGGCCTTCATTCCGGAGGCAGGGGTGGAACTCTCGAATGGAGGGGAGGGAGTGGCTCTCGGACCGGCTGGACGAAGACTCGACCTCTTGGGCCTTGAGCTTCGCGACGCAGTCCTCGAGGTACCTAATGTATTCAATAGAAGCCTAGAATCGCCATTAGCATGAGGACTCAGGAAGAGCAGGACTAGCAGGACCAGCAGGACAGGCAGGACCAGCAGGACAGGCAGGACAAGCAAAGATACCAGTAGGGTACGCGGGGTGGGCACAGATATATGTTAGGATGAGGGACACGAACCTGGAGAATGGCCAACTTATGCATCTCCCCGGTGCAAGCAGGAATCATGCTCTTCAAGAGAGCAAATTCTTCGTTCATTTTGCTCCGCCTCCTCCGCTCTATCAGGCTGTGTGCCGTTTTCCTCGCAATCTTGCGACCAGCAGCGCTCGTGGCGCTTGGCTGCTTCTTCTTGCTCGGGCTATTGGTCCCGGCGTGAGCGGAGGCGGGAGCGGAAGCGGAGGCGGAGGCGGCGGCGGAGGCAGCCCCATTCGTCTTTGCGGCATCTTTGGATGCTTTACCCGCTCCATTCTTGGCGGATGCCAGAGTTTCCTGGTTGTCCTGCGTCCTTGGTTTCATTTGGATGATCTTTCTCGACCGAGTCGGGGGAGGCGGCAGCGCGAAAGAGATATCTCTCGAGTCCTTGGTTGCTGCAGATGACCGACGTCGGGACTTTACAGCTTCGGCAGCCTGCATAGGGTAGATGTTTCTGAGGGGTGCGCCTGCGCTGGGTGACGTTGGGGAGAGCTTGCCGTGGGCTCTGGGGATGTGAGGAGCATCAGCATCGTGGATGGCAGGCGGCGGTAGTTCAAAGGCCAGCTGCAGCGAGGTCATCTGCTGCAGGCCGTCTTGTCCCTTGATGTCGGAGGAGGATCCGGGGGTGGGTGGCAGGGTCGGCCGAGGCATGATTGTCTCCGGAGATCTCACGTTATATATTGCTCTTTCTGGAAGAGGTACTGGGATGAACCCTAGGCCATCAGCAGGTTGTCTCCAAAAAACAATACTTGTGCGGTATAGTAGGCATGCGTCCGGACCGATGAACGGCGCAGTCAAGAAATAAGAGGTCTTGGACTGTCCCTCTTGCTCCTGGAGAACGTACCGGCAAGAACCCCTTACTGTGAGGGACGGTGGTATGGTGAAGAGAGTGCGCACAAGTGGCACAGGTACAGCACAGTAGCACCAAAGTTCTGAGCTTGTTTGGCGGGCGATGACAGCGCAAGGGCAGGCACCAGCGTCGTCCACTTTCTTCTCCTCCGCGGGTGATCTCTGTGCAGTCAGCTGGAATGGCTCAGTGGCGCCAGTGACTGCTCGTCCTTTTGATGGCGGCTCTCCGATGGCGGCGAGGCGGCCCGGGTTGTTCTGTGAAGGATGCAGCCCTTCCCTAAAGCGTCGAAGAATGTGATACTTTGTCGACTGTCGTGCAATTCGACGCGGCGGCGTAACTATCGTCCTTTTCGGTCTCCCCCCCAAGTCGGCGAGGACCTGTATGAGTGCGCTTTGTCTGCTTGGTGGGCACCTATGCGTGGTGTGATCGACGGGTCCGGCGATTGCGCATGTGAGACCATCCGGGTGTCTTGTTCTCCTTTCCAATTTTTCTTCTCGCTTCTTGCGTGATCGAGATCGTGTATGATTTGATATCTTTTGGGCTCTTGAAATGTTCAATAATCAAGCCGGTGAAGGGTGACAAGGGGTTATGTCCGTCAAGTACTCGAATTGTGCCACGAGCCTGGCAATCGATGATCTCAGGCAAACCCTGGCAAAGTTCTTGAAGACGGAGAAATGTAGAAAGGTAGCACGGGAGCTTTGAGGAGGATAACCCAGTTGTTGATGTCCCTGAGGTACGACAGAGGTGTCGGAAGATGAATTGATGGATAAGCAGGAAGATGGAGACTGATAGTGATGAAGGGAGAGAAAGGAGAAGAAGAAGAGTCGGATCAAGAAGATCGAGGAGGAGAAGGAAGGACAGGAAGGAAGGAAGGGCGAGAAGACGGAGTCAAGAATCGGGAAGTCGAGACTGAGCGAGCGCCTTCTGTATCCGAGTCTGTGCTGTAAGTGGCAGGTGTGCCTCGCAAGTCGTAGTAGAAGAGGCAACTGCCAAAAGTGGGCGTCCAGAGTCGTTCTTTCCTCAAAAAGTGATGCCGTAGAAATCAATTCCACGGAAATAAAAATATAAGGAGAACCACCACGAGAAGGTAGTAGTATTCGGGTTCACGAAAATACACAACACCGATTTCAGCGTCGACGAAATATCTTTAAGATATACCGCAATGCTCTACGGCTCGACGATGATGAAGGAAAGACGGAAGGGAAGCCGAGATCTACCGGTACGAGCACGAGCAGAGGGGGCCCCCATCTCTCCCTCTTCTCATCTCCCGCTGCCTTGCCTCGTTTCTCACCAATGCTCACCATCGTCTCTAGTTCGCACGCGCGCCCATCCGATCGGATCCAGGCCCAGCTCTGCTGCCGACAAAACAAAAGTGCCCCCGAGGCGCACGGGCGCGGGAGCTCACTCGATCGCTCGGAGGCGTGCCTGCCCCCTTTGGCCCCAACGGACCAAGCATCATCGAGAAAATGGTCGCGTGCTTCGCATGGCGTCCCCGTCTGACTGGCAAATCAGCGCCCGCCATTCTCCCATGTGGGAAGTGCCAACGGTGGGCAGCAGCTCGGAGGATCCTGGGGGGGCGCAAGTCTCCTCAACGCCTCTTTTTTTCCGTACAATGGCACGGATACGGAGGACGGATAGGACCAGCCTGGAAGATGCCGTCCATTTCCTTCTTTTCCGGCGACCATGGAAGACATCGATGGGGGTTCTCTGGCCTCCTGGCGCACAATTGCTTCTTCGACCGTTCTGCATATCCTGCCATTCCCCTTGCGCGCGTGTCCTTCTGACACCCCATCGGCACGAGTACGAGACCAAAGCCCCTTGTTCTCCCACAAGTGCCGCAAACATGCTCTGCAAAACAGGATCGAGCAGAGGGCACGAGGTCTGAGGCGGCCGCTCCCGTAGGGCAGTTGGCAACAGGGACATCGAATTGCGGGATCTCGGGGAGGATTTGATGCGTCATCATCGTCCACCTATCGTCCACCCATCGTCAATCTCGCCCTGGTCCCGTTGCATGTGATCAGCTCTTGAAAATTCACGGCCTCCAGTTGTCGCACATTACTCCGTACTTGGGGGGACTCGGTTTCGTCCCGAATCCCGTACTAGGGGGTGCCTAGCTATGGGATTTGGGAGGTGCCTA
>NQYQ01000035.1:149532-176336 GCA_003055925.1 Escovopsis sp. Ae720 | reverse complement strand
CCCCCCTCCCTCTTCCCCAACCTGCGAAGACACCATACCCTACGATACAAAAGGACGACACGGGCAGCTTTGCGGTGGTGGCGCCTGTGTAGCACGGAGTACTGGACGAGTACACAACCTTTGCTGCTACCCCATCGGCAAGTAGTACTTGGTACTCCGTGCGAGCACGACCTTGAAAACCCCCCTCTCGTCAAGGCCGAGCTCTCCCCAAGGGGCGCTCGCGAGAGGGTGTATCTCCTCGGTCTGGGCTGTTGCATCTTGGCCATGCAATGAGTGGAACAACATCCGTGGCTCCGGCCATGGATTCTGCGTTTTCCTCTCGGCGATCCTACTCGTCTCCTGACCTCCTATCGCTGCCGGCTCTCCATACCGGCGCGAGTGAATCACTCTCGCTTAACAAATCCATGTCTCAGCTTCACCTCCTCCTCGACAACGACGACCACCGCACGAGTCCCGGCACCGACACAGAGAGCCTGCCCTCCTTTTCCGACTTCGAGATACCCTCCTTCAACACAGACTTCGAGCTCGGCACCCTCTTTCTGGATGGCCAACGCTCCCAGTCCGACGGGCGCGCGAATCCCGCCGCGCCTGTGAAGGCCTCGCCGACTCAGCGACGAAACACGGCACCGCTCCCCTTCGCCAGACCAACGATCTCGCCGACCAATCTCCACGAAACATGGACGGCAGGCTCTAGGGCCGCGGAAGAATCCTCCGAACGCGGACAGACACGAGCCATCAAGTCCAGCGAGGGCAAACTCCCTGCAGACGGACAATCGAGATTCCAAGATCAGCTACAGCCGCTGCCTCTGAGCCGCAGGCAAAAGTCAATCGATAACCTCAGGAACGCGGCCAAGCTATCATGGATGTCTTCCTCACGGTCATCGTCCCCCAAGAGTCGTCCAGGCTCGCCAGTAGACAAATCCTCCAAGCAGGAAGCCGCCCCAACAATAATACAGGGGAAGATGAAGCAGTCGGTTGCGCCCAGACAGCTCGAGCTCTTGATAGACCAGAGCAAGCAGGACGCCACCTCCCTCGACACGTCCAAGTCCTCCTCCAAGTCCTTCACACGTTATTTCTCGAAAATTAAGGGGAAGTCGACCGGCAGCCCAGCCAGGTCCCAGGAGGCTCTTGCTTCCAACCTGAGCCGCGCCTCTTCCGCCGTCAGCCTGGGCCAGGCCGCCTCCAGCAGCATCGACACGCACGCCTCCCACTCGACATCCAGTGACACCAACCTGTCCACGCCCTCAACCCTCGACGACTACCCAACCGATCTGCTGCCCAGGATGCTCGATCCACTGTGGTCCACCTTCAAGACGCTGGAGATGGAAGTCAAGGGATTCGCCGTCAAAGCGACGCAGGCAAAGATCGCCCAGGTCCAGAACCTGATTCTCCCCTTCGTGAAGAGCCCCGCCGGCCAATCGCCAATCGGGAACCTGCGGCCCGAGGATGTCGATCGCAGGGCCACAGTCCTCAACAAGTGGTGGGGCGCGATCCTCGACGCGCTCGAGGGACAGCACAAGCAGCCGGTGCCCAGCGTAGACCGCCCGATCCTCCTCGAGGCGGTGACACTGATCATGATGCGACCCGAATGGCGGCAGACGACATCATATTTCCTGCCACTGGCAGAACGGTCGCCCAAGGAGCGGGTGCAATCGAGATCGAGAACCTGGACCAACGCGTCCGACACGTCGGAGAGCTCCAGCCAGTCCGCCCTGCTAGCGGAGTCAGCCGAGCACAATGTGCGGACCATGTTTGTCGCGAACCTGATCAGGCAGATGGCGTTCGTGGTCGATAAGATGTCGCTCCGCCACGCCCCCATGAGCATGGTCAACTTCGCGGGCAAGACATGCGCCTACGCCTTCTTCTTCGCGCCGGGGGTGTCCGACATCCTGGTGCGGCTCTGGGCGTTGACCCCCGAATTGATCCGCCGGGCCGGGGAGGCGCTGAAACTCCCCCGCAAGGACTCCGGGGAGAGCGACGACATTGTCGCGCTCTTCCCGCCGAAGCTGGGCGCCCTCGGGTGGTCATCACCCCGGAAGATGTGGGAGACATTGAGGCACATCCCCAAGCTGCCGATGCTCGTCGCGAGGATACCGTGGACGGGTCCGTGGGTCTCTCGCTGGAAAGGGCGGGACACGGACCTCTTCTTCATCTTCTGCAAATACTTCCACTCCCTCGCTGACGAGTTCATCCCGTCCGGTCTGCCCCTGACGGAGAAGGCCAGGGCCCCCGCATTCGTGCTCCTCCACGCACAGCTGCTGTCCACGATCGACACGACCATCCACCGGCCGATGGCGGGCGAGCTTCCCTTCAGCTCTTCCATGGCTGATCTGGCTCAGGGAGCTGATGCTTCGCTGGCCATGCCCCTGCCGCCCGGTCACTTGATCAAGGGCATGTCCGAGAATCGATTGGTCGTTTTACTCAGGGACGTCCTGTCGAATCACTGCCCCCAATATAAGGGAGCGAGGCACACATTTGCGGAGGCGTTCGCGGCCATGCTCAAGGCCGCAGCGGGCAGGACTCCTCGATATAACAGCAACGCCTGCTTCACCCTGTGCGACTTCTTGGAGGAGGTGCTGACGACGTACAGCGACCTGGAGACACCCGAGAGCCCAACCTCGTACATCGACTGGGATTTTTGGGTGGATGTCTGCAAGATGGTGATGACCTCGTACAACACCATGTCCGAGGTCCGCGTGCTGTCGTTCATCTACACGATCTGGGACGCCATGGCCAAGGACCCCCAGAAGAAGCTATCCATATGTCGCGAGTGGCTCTTGAGTGAGGAGACATTCAACGCGCTCTTCAACAACTGGTGCCCCATGGTGAGGTCGTACTACCAGCGTCTGCTCTGCTGGAGAATGTGCCGGGACAAGGGGTCCCCAAACGAGGTCGATGCGTGAGTCACGTCCGAGTAAGAGATGCACAGTTCGATGCTGACGAAATCAACAGGGAGATCTTCTTGCTGGCGACAAAACGACTCAAGACCTCCTGGTCGCACTACCTATACCTGAAGTACAGCGCCGAGGAGACGGGGCGCGCCGCACCCTCGGCTGCGCCCACGTCCCCCACGCTGGGCAAGAAGTTTATCATCATCCGGCAGGAGGTCAACACCCCGCAGCCAGGGCTGCTCATGGGCTTCGACGCGCCCGCGAAAACACTCCAGCAGGGTCCCATCGTCCTCGGCGACGGGACGAGCGACAACGGCGCCTTCAAGAAGGACGACAAAAAACGATGGTCGCTTCTGGGCAGGATGCTGTCCTTTACGGGGGCCGGCAGCCAGAGCTTCTCGGGCGATTCCTACGCGGGGGCGGCCTCCTCGGATGACGATCTTCGCGTTGCGCGACGCGAGGTTGCAGAGTCCCGCCTCAAGCCCGGACCCGCGACCTCAGCCAAGGCACAGAACTCGTTCGACTCGGGCCGTTCGTCCCCCGTGTTTGACGAGCAGAAGTATGTCTTCAAGTTCGTGCTGGGATGGCAGCAGCCGCCGATGCCGCCGCGAGAGCGCGTGCTGGCGCACCCGCGCCTGCCGATGCCGGCGCAGGCGAGGATCAGCGTGCGATCGCCGAACGCGAGTCCGCAGCTGCCGCCGGTGCGAAGGGCGCCGGGGACGTCCGGCGGGCTGGTGCAAGAGGCCAGGAACGCGGGCTTCCTCGACGTGCCCCCGCTGGAGCCTCGGCGGAACACGTCGTCGCTGAGCCTTCATCGCCTGTCGGAGGAGTCAGGCTCGGGGTCGGCGGACGTCAGCGGGACGGTGACGCCCAAGTCGGACAGGCTGCTGAGCCTGTCGAGCGTGAGCAGCTCTGGGATCCTGTTCGAGGCCGGGGAGATTGTGGAGGCAGTGACGCAGCCCGTGCAGCCGGGGGGCATCTACGTCAGGACGAGCGTGTACATTGGGCGGGCGCTAGCGGAATGGAGCCTCGTGGTGGCGGAGTGCAACAACTTTGTGGAGCGGCGACGAGATGAGGGCGCGGCGGGGCTCGGCGACGTGGAGGTGCCCCTGCTGAACGTGGATGGGTTCCGGAGGGCAGTTGGCTAGGCGCCGGGGTTTCTGTTTTCCGCGACCATTCATCCATTGATCGATCCATCCCATCTACTGACTTTCCGCGTTCCATCTCGCCAAGCAAGCAGGATCAACTCACCATGAACTTTCTTTTTTTCCTTCTTTCTTTCGGCTCTTCTCCTTTTCCGGAGAGGCAACAACCTCTAGCATATCATTGGAATATCATCGGCGTTGTGGGAGTTTTGAAGATTCGAGTCGTGTAACCTCATTTGGATCGGAAAGATGAGGAGGAGGAGGAGGAGGAGGAAGAGGGGGGAAATACGGCAAATAATCCGGGTTCACCCTCGTTTGTTTCCTTTTGGAGTTTCGTTCTTGTTGATTCCTACCTATACATGCTGTTTTCTCATTGGGGCCGACTCCTCGTCGAACTTGGGGTTGCTCACTTCTGTCAGTCGGTCCGCTCTCGCGCTGGATCAGGGGTCATGGAGCCCATTGTTGTCTTTCCTTGTAGCGATGGTGAAGGTTGGCATGAGAGCACAGCACTCCTTTTGTATACTCTGCGGGCGTGGAGGTGGAAAATGTTCAATTTTTTTTTTTTTGTTTCTTTGGTATAGTAAGTCGTATCACATATTTATTAGGAATCATTGAGCAGAGAAGAAATACGAGCATGAAGACATCGATACTGTGTATTCCGTATAAGGCTGTGTGCCATGCCGTGAATGAGCAGCACATGCCCTTCTGAAATCGGGGAAAGCTGACATGGGCGAGTGTAGGTATGTCGATGCCTGGAATCCAGATGTTCGGTATGACTCTTCCTCCATACAACCTCCTACCCATCATCAATATTCCTCCGGCACAGCCTCATTCGCTCCACACGCGGGCCGGACGGATGGTGCGACGCTCCAAGATGGGAGTCAAAAGGCGGACTATTTCCAGCGGCCTCAAGAATCCAGACGAGATGGGCGGGAGGATGGTCAGAAAAATGTGAATATTCCCACCACAAGAAAGCAAAGAAAGAAAGGAAGAAGAAAATAAAGAAGAGCCGACAAGATGCCAAACACGGGAAAGCCGAGCCAGGACTGCCATCTGTGCCGCCGGCGCCGCGTCAAGGTGAGTCGCATCGTCCGCAGACGTTCACATCATCGATGGATGGATCAGAGGTAGTCGTACTCCGTACTTCTCGGTGGGTTTGGTATGGAGTATATATAGGCAACATTCGTTCATGGCTGACGCGCCGCATCTCGCGAGCAGTGCGACCTGCAGCGCCCGCAGTGCGCGCGGTGCATCAAGTACGGCGTCGCGTGCCCGGGGTACAGGAACCGGCAGGACCTCGTGTTTCGCAACGCGAGCGCGGACACGATCGAGCTGAAGCGGCAGCGTGGGCCGCGGCGGTCAACGGGACCGTGTCAGCAGCAGCAGCAGCAGGAGGAGGAGGAGGAGGAGGAGGAGGATCAGGAGGAGGAGGAGGGGCGGCAGGGCAGGCTCGTCCTCGCGCGCTCCCTGGCCGAGCATTGGAAGACCCAGTCCATCCCCATCCTGCTCAACATCTACGACATCGGCTTCATCCACGACCTCTTCGCGGCCCACGGGCCCGACGGCCCGCTCGTCTGGGCCGCGCACCTCTTCTCCCGCGCGTACGTCGTCAACGTGCGCAACCCGACGGCCGTGTCGGCGCGCGCGCGGGGCGACGCGCAGCGCGAGCTCGGGGAGTACTTGGGCCGGACGCTGCGGATCGTGAGCGGGCTGCTGGAGACGGGGGAGGGCGCGGGGCGGGATGATGTGCTGGCGACGGTGTGGATTCTTGCGGGATACGAGGTGCGCGATCTCTTTACCTCCCCCCCCCCCCGGAGAGGATCGTGGAAGATGAGGATGAGGACGAGGATGAGGATGATTCCATGGCTGACGTCTTTCGCAGCTGCTCATCGGCACGCAGGGCGTCACGAGGACGCGGGGGAATACGTGGCATCTCCACACGAGGGGGCTCTACAGCATTCTCAGATCGAGGGCCTCGGGGCACATCCGCACGCCTGCCGGGCACATGTCCTTCTGGCCGGCCTTTACCATGATTGTGAGTTATCGTCGTCACACGTCTCTCTTGTCCAGTATTCTCTTCCCGAGGAGACAGTCATTCTGACAAGGCCAGCAAACCGAGGCCCTCGCCACGGGCACGCCCTGCCCGCCCGAGTCGACGGCCTGGCTCGACGCCATCCACGACACCCTCATCCCCGGCGAGGCCCTCGCGCTCGCCATCTCGCGCTTCGTCGTGCTCCTCGCCGCCGCGCAGCACGAGATGCTCGCGGTCCTGCACGCGCGCGACTTCCCCGCCGCGGCCGCCGTCCTGCCGCGCGTGCTGGCGGGCATGGCGGCCGCGCGGGCGCGCCTGCGGGAGGCGTACGCGGCGAACACGGAGCGGCACGAGTCGGACCTGTGCCTGGTGAACCTGGCGCGGTCGGCGTGCGTCAAGGGGTTCCACATCGCGCACCTGCTCATCAACTTCCTGACGCACTGGCCGGGGCTGGGGACGGGGACGGGGACGGGGCCAGGGATGGCTACGGGCGCGAGTCGAGGCGCGGGGACGGGCATGAGCTTGGGCGAGCTGCTGCGGGCGAGGGAGCGCTGTCTGGCGCAGGTGCGCGCCGCGGCGCGCGCGATCCTGGACAGCGTGCCGCAGGCTTTGGACCTCTGGTCGTGGGCCGGCGGCGGCTGCGGGCGAGATGCAACGGCGGGTCAAGATACGCGCAGCGGGGATGATGGAAACGGGAGGGGGAAGGGGGAGAAGGGCAAGGCCAGCGCCAGCGCCAGCGCCAGCGCCAGCCACAAGGTCGTCTTCGACGCGCTGAAGCTGATGTGGCCGCTGATCGCGGTGTGCACGATCCCGTCGACCGGGCAGGAGCAGCGGCTGCGTGCGCGCGCGGTGCTCGAGTTCGTGGGGAGGGATGTGGGCGTGCGGCAGGCGCTCGGGGTGAGGGAGGTGCTGAACCTGAGGGCCGGGGAGGAGAGTCTGCCGGTGGAGGCGGAGAGCCCGCTGCTTGAGGGGTTCGGGCTACTGTCTGTGAGCGAGTAGCGGATATGAAAACTTGCCCTGTGCGTCTTGACGATGATGATGCCATTCTGCTGTCGCTCCTGCTACATATCAATATATTTACGTCGTTGCTGTTGTTGTTTGTGGTGGTGCGATATGAAAAAAAGGGGCGGGGTGGCTAAAAAAAAAAGGGGGGGGGCAACACGAAATGATGATATCATCCATGGGCACGCAGGCTCCGACACGACACCCGCGCTGCGATCCGTGCCCGATGCCAATCCAGCAACTACAAGACCTCTCGCAACGGCCATCATGACGGCCATACCGATCATCGACCTCGCGCCCGTGCAGGCCGGCGCGGAGGACACCGGCGCGATCGCGGGGCAGCTCCTCGACGCCTTCCGCGGCTACGGCTTCGCATACATCAAGAACCACGGCATCCCGCCCGCCATCATCGACGAGGCGTTCCAGAGGGTGCGTGGGGGCCCATCATCATATCCATCCATTCATTGCTTTTTCACACACATTCACGCGCCCACACGCACAGATGCTGACATGGTCTCGAAACACTCCGTTAGAGCCGCGACTTCTTCGCCCTTTCCGCCGCGGCCAAGGCCCAATGCGCCCGCCCCGCCGTGCCCGCCCACCAGCGCGGCTACTCGGGCCCCTCGCGCGAGAAGCTCTCGCAGATACCTGTCTTTGACCGCGCGGCCATCGCGCAGCGGCGCCGCGTGCCGGACGTCAAGGAGAGCTTCGACATTGGGCGCGACGACGACGACGACGACGACGATGGCGCAGGGCACTGCAATGTGTGGCCGGGGGAGGGGCGGGTGCCTGGGTTCCGGGATTTCTGGATGGGGTTCTTCGCGCGGATGGGCGTGCTGGAGGGGCAGGTGCTGAGGCTGGTCGGCGAGGGGCTGCGGCTGCATACGAGTACTCGTACTCGTACTTGTCATGGTGGTGGTGTTGGGGCCGATCCTTCGACGCCGCATGTGGATGGGCGCGCAGGCGGGGATGCATCTACGAGTGCTGCCACGTCTGCAGATGCGGATGCACCAGTAGATGCAGATGCAGATGCAGATGGCAACGCAGTTGCAGATGTGGTTGCATCGATGAGGAATGGAAGACGACGAGAAGAAGCGGATACGGGCTCTCGTGTGGAAGCGGAGACAACCGGGGATACGCCAGGGGGGGGTAAGAAGAACACGAAGAAGCAGGAGGAGGGAGAGGAGGAGGGAGAGGAGGGAGAGGAGGAGGAGGAGGAGGAGGAGTTAGAGGGATATCTGGCCAGGTGCCATTCCCGGATGGACAACCAAATCCGGCTGCTGCACTACCCGCCCGTCGAGGTGGAGACGTTGCAGCAGGGCCGGGCGGAGCGTATCGCGGCGCACACGGACTTCGGCACGCTGACGATGCTGTTCCAGGACGAGGTCGGGGGCCTGGAGGTCGAGCACCCGGACGAGCCCGGGCGGTTCGTCCGCGTGCCGCCCGCCCCGGGGACGGTGGTGGTCAACGTCGGGGACCTCCTGATGCGGTGGAGCAACGACCTGCTCAAGTCGACGATGCACAGGGTCGGGATGCCGTCGTCGTCGTCGTCGTCTTCTTCTTCCGATCCAAACCGGCAAGGCGGGACGGTCGAGGCGAGATACTCGATCGCGTACTTCTGCGCGGCGGATAAAGACCGCGTCGTCGACTGCCTCCCGGGCTGCGTTGGGCCGGCCCGGCCCAGGCGGTACTCGCCTATCAGGAGCGGGGAGTATGTCGACTTGCGCATGGCGGCTATAAGCTGAAGGCTGGAGTCATTTCTGTACTCCGTGAACTTCCTTTTCTAATGCCTGCCTGCCTGCCTCCGGCATTTACGAGTAGCTTCTTGCCGTTGCTATGCAACGTGCGGACTCGTCCTATCACGGTTTCCACATGCAAGTGTCGAGGATGATCGCCGCCGCCGCCGCCGCCGCCGCCTCCGGTCACATGGCGGGATGAGGGGGCGTCTGTGGTCCAGTTGTGCGGAAGCCCGGAGGATCTTCACTTATAGTTTTGGCCGGGCATGCAGCCAAATCATGGATCAGTGTCAATGTCCACAGTCAGCGACTTTCATGATCCACGATTCATCCATCGATGGGCCAAGAAAGATTCGTGGTCCGTGGCCCGTCATCATCGCACACGGCGCTGGGCGGCGCTTGGGCTGACGAGATGCGAGGGGGTCGTACGGAGTAGTCGTACGGGGTACTCCGTGCTTGCCGGATAATTACCCCAGGTTGAACGATATCGTGGGATCCCGCATGTCGCCATCCTCCTTTCCCCCGGTGCTGTGTGCTCGTGCTCGCTCTGTGTACGGATCCTTCCGTGGCACAGGTCCGAGATGTCCAGGTGTCCAGATGTCTCCAGATGCTCCAGATCAAATTCCGTACGGAGTACTCCGTACTCCGAAGCTGTATCCGAACCGGCGAGGGCCTCGGCCCGTCGAGCGTGATGTGTATTCCGTACCGGTGTCGTGAGACGCTGCCTGCCATTGGGGTCTGCCTCTTTGTGTCCCTGTATGGAGTACGGAGTACTCGTACGAGTATTCCCACCGAATCCACCCAAACTTTCCCGATCAGCTCTCCGGTCCAACCACCCGCGCGGCGAGCTCTCACGTTGGCTGACGGCTCCTCCGTACAGTACGGAGTTTGTTGTCCTATGCAATGCTCCGTGCTCGACCTATTCATTGCAGCAGCGACATTGGGGGGTTCTGGGCGCGCGGGGAGCTGGAAATTATTGATGGACTCAAGAGCTGGAGTCTCCGGTTGCCCCAAATCTTTGTACATACTCGCGTGTATGTACATAAGAGCATGGTGCACTCCTCCCAAATTGCATGCATATCCGAGATGCAGCGAAGAGGCGAGGAAGGATCCAGTTCGTCCACTCTCGATCACGTATCGATCACGTAAAAGTACTCCGTATCTGCGAGGAGATCTGGACGCTTGATGCTCTGCGCCCGGAAAATAGGTGAGACTTTGGAAGATCCTCTGTGTAGACTTTTCCCCCTCCTCTCTGATACCCATTAATATTGTCGCAAGAATCTTGATTTGGGGTGGAGGATCCATGTCGCACACGAGCGAGGCCACCCGCGCTGTACCGGGATGGTATGCAGCGTAGCATTGATCTGTACGGAGGGCGCGAAGGAGTCCTATAGAAGTCCTAGACGGTGCTGTACGGACAAGGTCGCCGGGGGGCAGACTCCAGACTCCACTCGTTTCGGCACCTCTCCCGAAGGAATGAGGGTCAGTTCCAGGCTGTCAGTTACCAGGGCGGCCTCTGGTGGAAGAGAGCCAGGCCATCCCAGCGACGTGGGTGGATCATGGCCTCGGATGACAGAAGATTGATCGATGCTGGTACTCGCACGAGTACGAGTACGTCGGAGTGTCTCTCAACCCGCATCATACCACATAGTACGGAGTGGTGACCGGTCCGTCTCTTCCACTGCACTGTTCTCGGATTGGTTCTCGTATGAGGATGCGATGCGCTCGTACTCGGGTTCCCTGAGTGAAGTCCTGTTAGCCTCGACATCCAGATCGTTCTCGATCGTGAAACGGCCGCGGGGGGGGCTCAGACGACAAGCGGCTGCCGGTCACCTCGAGATGACGTTTTTTTTTTCCTTCCCTTCCTTTCCCCTCTTTCTCTTCTTCTCGGTCTCTCCCTGCCCCCATCGTCATATCATCAGATAATCAGAAGCCATTAGATCCATTTTTGCACGCTTACCGTATCATGACCGGTGATGTCGAGGAGAGCACGGGGCGGTTGATGCCACCGCGAAGGCAGCAGGAGCCATTAATTATTCGGAGCCCGAAGAGATGACGCAAATACAGTGCGTGTATTGTACTGATAATGGATTTTTACACTGTCCAGAATCCCTGATGACTCGTACTCCGTACTCCGTACCTTCTCTAAGTTGCAATCAGGAAGGTACGAGGACAGGATAGTACCTACCTTAGTAATAGTATGCATCAATCGGATTTTATGCATCAATGCAATTCATGGGCAATGCAGTCCATACAATCACAGTGCGCGTCAGCTCAGCTGCTGCCTCCCCCTCCCGCTGACTCGTGATGTCACCACCAAAATAATGGATTTATTTCACCACCAAAAATACCTGCAACTTAACCACCAAAAGAAGAAGAGTAATTCATCCAAAATCGACAGGATCCTGGATCCATTTGACCCATCAATCAATCCATTCATCAATCCATTCATCAATTCTCCCCCCCCCCCTTGCCAGTACGAGTACGAGTACTCGAACCAATGAAATACTCATAACTTATTGAACAATCAACATCAATCACCACTTTTGCACCTCCACCACCCACGCAATCCAATCACGACCACCAGACGCCCTCTCTCTCCCTCTCTCCCTCTTTTTCCCCCCACCGAGAGCCTCCCAGGGTCTCGCCGCCTCAAGCTTCAAGTTCCAAGGTTTTAACTATGTCCGCTTTCCCCCACACCCGTCTGATGCCCTACCCATCGACCGATCCGCCGTCCGACCACCTCTCGTACGAGCACGACTAACCCATACTCCGTACAGTTTAGGATGATCCATCGTCCCTCGCGCCCTATGGGCCCCTGTCTTGCCTTGCATGCCGTAGCGCTCGCTCGGTCCGAACGGAGCGACTTTGGCCTTGCCTTGCCTGCATGAACCTTGCCCGCCTCCGGGAGCCACGACTCGCCCTCTCGATTGGCCCGTATGGCACAGTATGCACGGGATTACGGAGGTACGAGTACCTGTATGGCAGCCATGATCTCTGCCTACTAAGCCTCTTGTTTTTTTTTTCCTTTTTTTTTCCTTTTTTTTTCTTCCTATTGCATTTTCCCGCGAGTCCTGCCGTATTCCCTGCTCGGGAAGGATCCAGGATCCGTCTGTTGTCTGGTGTCTCTGGTGCAGATAACTCGCTACTACTCCGTACTACTCCGTACTACTCGCTACGCTGCTAATATTCTTGCCGAATACGGATTTCGGAGCGTGGACCAGGTGCTCGCTCGTATGTACGAGGTATGTACGAGCTGCCAGTACCAGCATTGCCTCGCATGTAACATGCCCGATCCGTGTCGTCGCGATATTGTCGTATCAATGTATGTATGCCGGATCTAACAATGACTGAATAGGTAGTAGAGGTTACTACCAAGTGAAGAGCAACGAGGAGGGGGGGGGGGGGGGGGCTGTGCGACCCGGATGGGCCTTGCTAGCCCGCAGCTTTTAAAACCCTCGAGGTCTCGGCACTCGGAGCACGTCAACATCCTCATCCCATTCCTCAGCCCTCTCGGCCCTACAGCAAATCAATACATACACCAAAAGGATCCTGTTCCATCAATTCCATCAATACTTCTATCCAGGCCATTCCTCATCGTTCTGCCTCGACATCTCAAGCTGCTTCCTCTCCCACCCAGACAGGAAACGTCAAGCCGTCCACAGCCCAACCACGCACTCTCTGATTCCGTGCGAGCACTTCATCACCAGGACCGTGCCGTCATCAGCACACTTCAACAACAACAACAACAACAACAACAAACCCCCCATCGCCAGCATGACGACCCTCGCCGTCCCCGCCGCCGCCGCCCTCCCCGGCCGCACAGAGCCCAGCATGCCCGTCCCCGTCCCCGTCCGCCCCGCCTTCCACCAGCGCAACACCCAGGACCGCCTGCGCGAGGGCGCCGGCCTCTACATCGCCTTCCTCAAGGGCACCAACAACCTCCAGAAGAACCGCCGGAGCGTCTTCAAGGAGACGGGCCTCGACGACGCCGACGAGCGGGCCTACGTGGCGTGTGCGAAATGAGAAGAAGACTCCGACTCTCTCTACGCCTCTGCCTCTCTACCCCTCTGTCTCCTCACCACTCTCTCTACCGCCCTCTCTACCGCCCTCTCTACCGCCCTCTCTACTACCTACTCTCGCTTCCTCTTCCCCTCTCGTCGGTTGCGAGAATCAAGCGAAACCGAACCTGGAGCACCGACATCTCCAAGGAGGAAAGAGGAGAGAGGGAAAGATAAACAAAAGTTCATCTGCTTCGGACCCGGCGGAATACGGCGCATGATTCATGATCGGCATATATATTTATACCCTTGTTTTTTCTGATTTTTCTGGATTTCTTTTTTGTTTTGATTTATATGGTACGTCCAACGCCCTAGCTGGCAATCGCTGGCCCTCAAGACATTGATCTATTTAAATGATCTTTGCTAACTGGTATTCAGTGGTGCGAGTACGAGTACCCAAGGCCTGGCTGGTGGACCTTTTTTTTTTTGAATGCGTCTTCTCTTTTATTTACTTTCGATACCAAACTCGCGTTTGCTTTTTTGATTCTTTCTCTCCTCATTCTCAAATTCGATGAAAGGGGTATGGGGAGCGGCATGACGAAATCGAAGACCGATTCAAGACCTGAAGCACGCAAAATCACCACTTCGCTTCATCCTGTAAAGTTCCGGGTGGCAATGTTCATGATTTGAAGGAAGCTCGAAAGGAAAAGGATGGGGCAGCGACTGCGCGAGAGATGGACGTTGATTACCTCCCCAATTTTCTAGCCATTTTCATCCGGCATGATGATGGGCCCATTGTATCTCTTGAAAGAGCACAGTTAGGGATCAAGTCTAAATAGGATTCCGTCAATTCATTCCGTAATGCGTCTAATAAGAGATCCATCTATCAACTTTGTCGTTATCAACGTGGCATCATGTATCATCCAATTCAATCGTACAATTTCGACACAGGAAATAGGCACTCCGCGCCGTCCTGTGTCATCCACCCACATATACCTTCATCCAAGCCGGCCAGCCACCGAGTCTGGGGAACGGGTGCCGTCCTGCGGATGATCCCAGAAGAAGAATAAAAACGCCCGCTATGCAAAAGAACATGGGAAACCCGTTCCAACGAATGGGGAAGGTATAGACAGAACAAAGAAGATATGGTATGGACCCAAGAGTAAATAAAGGGTGGCTCGGGGAAGAAAAGCAGAAGAAAAGAGGCAAAAATTGGAGTATAGAGAGGCGGTAAAAGAAAAAGGACGGTAAAGAGGATTCGAGGCTGCTGATGAGAAGACGAGAAGAGAAGAAGACAAGGCAGCTGCATCTACCTGAGTTCGTTCAGGGGAACAGTGCCCACAAATGCTCGCTGCAGAAAGTGCAGCCAGACTTTGTTGCTCTCCTTCTTCTTCTTCTTATTCTTCTTCTTCTTCTTCTTCTTGCCAAGCTCATCAACATCTTCCATATCAGCGCTTTGGTCATCGCCTTCTTGGCGAAGCTCAATGGCTTTCTCGTCTTCAATCGCGGCATCAATCTCATTCTCTTGGCCGTCCTCGCCTTCGAACCAGTCGTCATCAATTTCCGGAGGGGTGATTTCGGCCGCAGTATTCTTGATCTTCTGGCCCATTCGATACGCCAGCTTGAGATAGCTCCGCATCGTGAGATCCGGCAGCTTGTAGAATTTGTCGTTGAAAGTGCTGTATTCGACCTGGTATTCAAATTCCAGGGGCCTGGGCGCCCCGTGCTTGGGCTCCTTGTGGTCGTGCTCTCCTTGACGCCACCCAGCACCATCAACCTCATCGGGAATATCGTCGTTGATGTGCGTCAGGTTGGCAAAGTACTGCGTGTATCCCGTGAGGGTCAGGGACTGGGGAAGATAGGCCGGTCCCGGCGCCGCCTTTTTGGGGGGGCCCTCGGGTATGACGAGGTTGTGATCCCCCGGTGGCTTTCTCCCGGGCTTGCCCTTTCCTTTCTTGTCTTTCTTAAGGTCCTTGATCCGATGGGCATCCAGGTGCTCCAGCTCGACCACGGCGTTCTGGAAAAAGTGTGGAGGCAAGGATACCTGGCTCAAGGAATCCACCCACACGGGAGTGTCTTCGAGGCCTGTCGTGTTGTATTCCATGACCCGTACGGTGGGGAAATAGTTCGGCACGACGCTGGGGCTGATGAGCGTCAACTGGAAGCGCTCCGCGTGCTTGCCTCCGATGTCGTGGTATTCGCCCTTGTGCTTCTTCTTTCCCTTCTTCTTGCCTCCCTTTTGGCTATCTTCCTGTCCGTCGTCTGTTCCCTCGTCATTCTCGGTGCCCTTGGCCCCGTGGATGACAGAGCTGGGCAGGGCGGCCCATCGATCCCGCAATTCCTGAAGGTAGTCCTCCTTGGACTCGATCCACAGCTCGTCTTCCAGATAGTCCCGGGCAGTGAGTTGCTCGGCGCCGAGAGAGGGCTGCAGGTCGGCGGCGTCCTGAAGCAGGAAGTGGTCGATGTTCATGTGACCGTAAAGAGAAGCAGTGACTACATCGCGATACTGCTTCAACCAGAGGGTGTACTTCTGCCAGCATGTCTCGTCCCAAAGCTGCTTGCTCTCGGTCCTCGCTGGGGGCACGTGACCCATGAGGATTGCCTTCATGCCCCTGTCCCGGATGATCTGCAGCTGGACGCGCAACCAGTCGAGCTGCTGATATCCGGGTTCGTCCGGATGCGCGCAGCCGTCCACGGCAGGGTTGCGGTCGAAAAAGAACATGGTGTTGAGGCTGAAGACGGCGAGGTGGTCCGGGATGACTTCGACGGAGAACCATCCGCCAAGACCAAACGTATGACGCTGCTCCTCGGGGATGAAGCGGCGCCAGATGTGGGTGTAGGTCTGAAACCACTTGTTCGGGCCGCCAAACATGACGTTATGGGGCAAGAAATCATTGTTGCCGAATGTCGGAACGACGGGGATGGAGAGCTTGCCGTTGGAAGTAGAAAAGGTGTCGAAGATCTTGTCGGCGATGACTCGATTCGATTTGACGACGTCGGCTTCGTGTCGAGGATGATCCTCGTCGCTATCGTGTCTTGCGGAGTCGCCAGTCCAGATGACGAAGTCGATCTGGTCACGGACGTTGTCCTCGATCCATTTGAGGGTTGCGTTCACGAGGGCATAGGGGGAGTCACAGTCTGTCTTCTCGGCGCCGAATGTTCCAGCCAGTCCTTTGCCTCGATGGCAAGCAACTCCCTCCTCGGTAGATGCGTGTGCTCTGTAGAACTCGTCGGGGTGGAAGTCTGAATGGCAGAGAATTTGGTAAGCGAATCTTCATGTGACACGATGCCAGGGGTGGTGGTGGTGGTGGTGGTGGTGGTCGCGGTCATCTGTCTGTGATGTAACGGTGCAGAACGACGCAATCGCAACACCGGGACCATCATATTCCCTTCTCGGCCACAAACAAAGGAACCCTTTCCAGACAAGGGGGCGAACCATACTTACCCGAGATATGCAAGAAGCGTCCCTGCAGCTTGCGCCTTGGCTGCGGCTGCACTTTCGCATCGACGAGAAGAGGGGCATGGAGTGATTTTTGCGGTTTCAGTATGGATTCGAGCGCCGGAGACACTGGCCAGGCAGAGACACTGGCGATGGATGCGAGCAGCACAAAGCCAAGCATGATCCGGTATTGCAGCGGCCGCGCGCCCTCTGCGGAAGACATCTTGGCGTGATGCCGCTGCTGCTGCAACTGCTGCTGCGGTGGGATGGCAAGAGAACAAAGGAAATGATGGAGAAGAAAGAAAGAAAGAAAGAAACAGGAATTAAAAGATCAAGAGTTCAGGATTACTAGCGCTTCGGGAATTCAAGTCTTCGCCAGAAAAAAAAATGGGTTCGTCCGAAGGCGCGAGCGATTCAATGTCTTAGAGGCCCTGGAACCAGGATGCGCCTGCTTGCGATGAGGTCATCGGCGTTTTCTGATGGGGAAAGCCGCTGACGGTTGTTCAGAACCGGCTTTGCCGCCGGAGAAGCATCATCGATTGATGTCGAATAGGCGTTCCTCTGCACACGAGACTGCGACTGCGTGCAAGACGTTGGAGAGCGAAGCCAAAACACTGGCCGATGGGGGCAAGAATATGAGGATGATGATGATGATGATGATGAAGGGAAAAGAGGAAATGAGAAATAAAGAAGAGAGAAGAAAAGAAAAGAAACGAAAAGAAATGAGAAAAATAAGTGGGAAAAGAATCGGGGGGGGGTGAAGAGGGGGAAGGCGCGATATAGATATGTCTCCCCTTCTCTCTTTCCTCCTAGGACTTGCTTTCAGGACAAGGCAAGAAGCACCGGATTTGCCTTTTCCAAGGGAAGGAGTGACCACAGGACCAGAGAGGAGGCCTCGAGACCCCAAAATATCATCATCATCGTCGTCGTCGTCATCTTTGCTGGCAACACGCCTCCCCCTCTTCACATCCACGTCCACATCCACATCCACATCCACATCCGAAGAGGAGATCCCATCAATCAACGGCTACCGGTACGAGTACGTGAATCTAAACACAGACTACAGACCACAAATGGGAGGTGCCGACTCGTACGAGTACGAGTACTAGTCTACTGCGGGTATTTTTTACAAAACGAGTACTGTGGGAGTCAGACCCGTTATGCGGATTGGGTGGGACGCAAAGATCCAGATCATGGAAGCTGATGATGATGATCAGGTTGATACCTCCTCCCCGCGCCCTCACAGGAGATGCCGGTAATCGTACGAGTCATGCCCGGCTGGGTAGAGGACCCCATCCGTACATCCGTGCGGATATAGGAAGACCCTCCTCCAGACCTCGCGCATGTCGCACTCGTTCGGCGAGTGCGGCACTGGACTTGCAGAAGCCTCGCCTGCACTCGAGACGGAAGATGCCAGTACTCGTACTCGTCGAGCCTGTGAGATGGAGCGTTGGAGGGTTTTAGGTTGTTTCACTATCGCTGCGTCCAGCGTATCATCACCAGATCTCGGTGCAGTCGATGTCGCCAACTGCCCCGGCACAGCCACACGAGCTCTCGCCCAGCGAGCCTGCACCGGTGACATCGATCCGATCCGAGACCGTGAGTCGCTGAGTGAGCATCTGCGATGACCGACGCAAGGGCATGTCCTGCCGAGGTCGACGCCGACAAGGCTCTCTCCCACGTGTGTGCCCGCCATTTTGCGAAGATGCCGAGCCCTGGATGCTCGCAACGACCGAGTCCATGCAAAGCATCACCGCCAGAAAATATGAGGGCAAGAGGAGGTCGCATGGGGCGGGCTGCCGCCCCAACCCACGGAGTGAAGCAGGCTGCACGCTCTCAGACACACGCATCCCTTGCTTGTCATCTGCGTCTGGTCGTGGGTCAATGCGCCCGATGCTTCCTTTTGTAGGGTTACAGAATGACGTCGTCGAAACCTTGACGGCCAAGGTCCGTGATGTTGTCCCCCACCCCCCTTTACAAGATGCGACGTCTCTGCGCATCGCCGGCACAGCAGAGATACCCGCAGGCCAGCATGTATTGGTCCATCTTTGATGAGGACTAACAGAAGCAAACAAGCCCTCGGGTCCAAGCCTCCTCCTCCTCCTCCTCCTCCTCCTCTTCTGACTCTTCCACCCAGCGAGCCAACCTTTATGACTGGAAGTTAATGGGCGCGTGTAGACAGGATTCACAGGCCGTGTTCTGTGGTACAGACGGGCGGAGGGAGTCGAACAATGGCAGCGCGTTACACGATCCACATCTGAAGAGCGCATACAAGTACGGATGAGGCAATTTTGCATGCCAATGCGTCGATCCATGTCAGCCGCACAGCTCGAATTCCGGGAGCCTGGGGATCGACGAAGCTAGATACTCGTATTCCCGGGAACATGATGTCTTCGTGCTTGATTGGAGACCATCCTTCAAGAACCCCATCATCGACGGCATGCACCGGGAGATGGTCCTCGGCAGCCGTTCCGTATTATCGACCAGGGTCAAGCGGGACGGGTACCGGTAAGTCAAGAAGGTTCACGGTCGAGAGTTCTGGTCTGCTAGGTGGGAGATGGATGCAAGGAGGTGCTTGATGCATCGCGGATCTGTGCCCCGGACTTGACGTGCGTGGGGAGAGAGACCACGACCTCCATTCTAAATGATCGACGAATTCCCCCGAACTGGTGTGAAGATCTTGTCGGGCCTTTTCACTCATTGGGAGCATTAATCATCTTGATCGCTCACACTCGGTTTGATCTGGCATTCGAAGCCCACCATTTCTCCAGCTTCATAACAAAGAACACCCACCTATGTAACATCTTGTCGATATTTCGAGGAAAAAAAAAAGGAGGTCTAGTATTGAAAATGATCTCTAGGGTAAGCGTCCAAAGTGATCTCGAGCCATCAATATGTGCACCTCTCAATTTCATAGTAAAATACGCTAGTCCCGATTAGGAACACAGAATTCAACACGCACACCCCAGCTGATCATCACTCACTCCCACGCAGAAAAGAATTTCAACGTCTCGCCCTCCTCGTCCGCCCTCCTTCTCCCTCCTCTTCTCTTCAAGCGCAACATTCGGTCTCCTCACCGCACTCGCGGTACGACATGTTTCTTTCGGCTCCTCCGTAGATGGACGTCACAGAGGATCACGACCGGTTGCCAGACAAACGGGATGATTTCCAATCTATCCAAGCCGCTCGTTTGAGGGGGGTCATAGACTTTACCAAGTGATGGCCTCCTATGGTATTCGTGGCTACATCCAGAGGCAGGCACTGTGCTCCTTGACTTGAACCCATCAATAGACCCATCCCTCGTCCTTTTCTCCAGCCCGTCCATTCTAGAGCGCACATCAACAAACCTATCCGGTCCGACTGAGACCGTTCGGGAATGACCAGATGCGTACTCGTAGGGGACGGCCGCGTGAGGCGAGGGCTGTGTTGCGCGTCACACACACACACACATATTCAGGATGATGGTGGATGCCTTTTTGATGGACTGTTACGAGTACTACGACGGAGTACGAGTGCTGCTGCTGCTGCTGCTACTGTGCCCCGCGCGGGTTGGTCGGCATCCAGGCTCCGTGACAGGTGACCTGGACGCACAGCCATCTGACCACCCGCTGGGGGATATGGAGCGATGCTGCTGCTGCTGCTGCTGCTGCTCCTCTTACTGTGTGTGTTGCCTGTGGGGTGGACGCGGGCTCACATTCAAGCCCACGGGGAGGAAGGGATGGGAAGGGATAGGATAGGATAGGATGACCCGTACTCGTAGGATACTACAGGTACGGAGTAGGAAAGGATGGAGAAGTTGAAGTTGGGGTGCGGATGGGGCCAAAATCGCTCACAGAGGTTCGCTGCGTCGTGACATCCTCGGCCACGGGGATACTGGATGATACCACCCTACGTACTGTACGGAGCACAGAGGACGCCTGCCCTCGGCTTGTCATCAATTGATGGATTGATGGATTGATTTGATTCTATCGTTGCCTACCGGTATTCCCGTGTAATGGGGGTCCCAGCTCTGATGATCTGGCAACCTTGATGGCCTCCATCTCTGACGATTGGGCCGAAGGGGGTGGTCGGCGCATGAGCGTTTGATGGCGAATGAGATCAATTGTCTTGGAAGCGACTCTTCTGGGCTCAGAATCGCACGGAGCACGGAGGTTGAGAAGGCAAGATGAAGGATCTGGATGGATGGATGGATGGATGGGTGTTGACATCATACTCGCACACGACCGAAGAGCTGGAAGTGATGCTTTCCTTGCATAGGACTCTCCACGGGAACATTGATGGATCAATGCTTGATTCAAATGCTATGACAGGTCAAAAAGCTGATGGGGATGCCAGAAATGCTCCGAGTCGCAGGGAGATGAAAGGCAATGCGGTGCCGGAATCACCACGGCTGGACGAGCAACCCCGCTCTAGTATCGCTCCTTCGTGAAGAAGACCACCCACTGCATGATTCCGCCTTGACTCGTAAACTCGTAAGGCCCGCCTCGCCCCTGATGCTGAACCATCTATCTTGGTCAACTTGGCCTGCTCATGCCGGGGCCCTGAAGTAGCTGGGCGTTAGGAAGGGCATCTTGGCCACGACGGCGGGCCTCTTGCGCCCCCGCACCACGACGTCCACCTCGGTCCCGGCCTTGTGCATCCCGTCCTTGACGTACCCCATGGCGATGTTCTTGCCCAGCGACGGGCTCGGGACGCCGCTCGTGATCACGCCGACGTCCTGCCCCTCCTCCTCGCGCGAGACCACGACGGCGCCCTCGCGCGCGGGGGCGCCCTGCACGACGAACCCGACGCGCCTGCGGTCGACGCCGCGCCCGCCCTTGGACCGCGGCGTCAGCTGCGGCAGGATGACCTCGGCGCCGTGGAAGCCGCCGGCGGCGCGCCTGCTCGGCGGGATGATCCAGCTCAGGCCGGCCTCGACGGGCGTCGTGGTGTCGTCGAGGTCGTGCCCGTACAGGCACATGCCGGCCTCGAGGCGCAGCGAGTCCCTGGCGCCCAGGCCGGCCATCTGCACCCGAGCCGGCCCTCCGGCCGCGAGGAGCGCCTCGACCGCGCGGACGGTGCTCTCCCACGCCGACGAGGGGAACTGCTTCCCGTCGAAGGCGATCTCGAAGCCGTCCTCGCCCGTGTACCCGCCGCGGCTGACGAGCACGGGGCACGTGCTCGCGCCGCCGGGGAGCCTGATCTCGGCGCGCACCGCGTGGCCAAAGTACAGCCCGCGCAGGTCCGGGGCGCCCTGCGCGCCGTCGCGGGCGAGCACCTCGTTGAGCACCTCGGCGCTCTGCGGGCCCTGGAGGGCGACGAGCCCGGAGCCGTCGAGGCGGGTCCACTCGACGCCGCCGCCGAAGCGGCCGAGCTGCTCGTCGAGGTAGCGCGTGTCCTTTTCGAGGCAGGCGCCGTTGGTGACGACGTAGAACTCCTCCTCGCCGATGCGCGTGACGACCGTGTCGTCGACGATGCCGCCCGTCTCGGGCCACAGCAGCGTCGTCAGCTTGCTCTGCATGAACCCCTGGTCGCGCCACGACGACGGCGTCACCCGCTCCAGGAACGCCGCCGCCGCGGGGCCACGCAGCGTGTGCTGCACCATGTGGCTGACGTCGAACAGCGACGCGTGCTTGCGCGTGAAGTGGTGCGAGTCCGCGATCGACTGCGACGCGTACTGCACCGGCATGTGGTACCCGGCGAACGGCACGAGCTTGGCCCCGCCGGCGACGTGGAACTCGTACAGCGGCGTCTTCTTGAGCGGCGCCCCGGGCGCGAGGTCGGATGCGTGCCTGGCGCTGCCGGCTCGGACCAGAGCTGCGCGGCGGATCGCGGGGGTCGACGCCGAGGCTGGGGGTGTCGCTCGGAGCGATGCCCCGCGTGCTGAGAGCCTTCCGAGGCTGTTCATCTTGGCTCCTGCGATGCTCTGGATTTCAGCGCTTCTGATGTGACTGAAGGGAGGGAAACGAGAGGAAGGGGGCTATCGGCTATCCGAGATCTCAAAGAGTGACGGAGTTGGGGGATTGGGATCGGGCTCGATCGGAGTCGAGGGGGTCGTTGTGGAGATCCATCCATGCCATTGCGAGGTCTGGGCCAACAGGTATCGTGTCGACCTGATCCGACTCGGATTTCAATTGATCGCCCAAGAATTCAACTCAAGGCGGGGCTTCGGAAAGCGCCGGCCCCCTCCGATGTTCGCTCTTGCCATGTTGCACCGAGGACTCCAACCCTAACCCTGGATAATATCAATCTGGTACTCTTACGGAGTACTACCTCTACCTTCGGTGTTCCACCCCCTAAATTCAATGTTGTCTGCCACGGCCGCTGAGCATCATCAATCCCAATTTCATAGTGCCGAATTCAAATAGAGAGAATAACCATTGACAGTCTAAATTATGTAACTCTGAACTTGAAACAAGAGCTTTTTCTTGCAGCCAAAAAGAAAAGATTCTTTGTTTCCCCAACCGGCCGCTTCCAAGCAAGCAGCGTGCCCGTCTTTCTCTCGTCTACTACCCATTGATGGATTGGAACCTCGAAGCTCCACCCGAAAGAACAGTGACCAGCCGGAAAAAGCAAACGGGAGTTCAAGGCTAACACCTTGCCCAGTGGAAAAACAAAAACAAAACAAAAGCTAGACGAGTATCAGAATAATACTGACAAGGGGGAAAATATATACTACCTGCTGAGCCCGTCTAATTACTCTCGAAACTGTACTTCAACCAGCATCCCAAAGCGCGCAAGCTCTCCCATCGAATGTTTTCGTCGTCTGACTGCATGAGCTCCATGACCTTTCTCTTCAGACCGGCTCTCTCGAGCTGTGATCTCTTCTCGGGCACCTCCTTGACCAGGCATCCAATGTCGTTGCACGCAATGGCGTGGACCTGCCTATCGTTTTCCCAGGGCTGGTCCATGATCTCGGCCAGCTTGCGGAGGATCTCGCCGTCGTTGTAGTCCAGGATCTTGCGGGCATTTTCAGCCCAGAAGACCTGGTTGCGGTGGGGTGGCGACCAGCGCAGGTGGCCGGTCTGGACCTCGGCGACGTACTCGTCAAAGTTGGTCTTGGTCTTCGTGTACTCCTCCAACAGCGTCTTGAGACTCGACAGGTCCTCCAGCAGGTCGGGGTCTGTGTGGTGGCGGCTGCTGGTGTTCTCGAGCACGGCAGGCAGACGCGCGAACATGGCGAGAGGGAGGAGGGACCTTTGGTTCTTCCCCAAGAGGTTGAAGAGAGTCGACACAATCAGTCGTGTGGTCTTCTCCTTCTGAGATAGGCGAAGGAGTTGGGTGTAGAGCACAACAATGTCGTACTCACTATCATCCTGTCAGCGGCCACGAAATTGCAACCAGGGTCCATATTCCTAGCTTGGGATGTGAAGAAAAGAGAAGGAAAGAAAACATACTTGTTCAACTCGTCCCCAATCTGCTCAGCCTCAAAGCTCATCTGCCACATGACCATAAGAACGTGGTACAGTAGCTGGAGGCCAACGCCGCTGCCGAACGAGCCCTCGCCGTAGGAACCGGAAGCGCCGTTCCAGGTGTTAGCCGACGAATCTCCTCCGTTGCTCATGCTAGCGGCCGTTCGAAGGATCTTGATGAGGGGCGCGATGGTCTCGCTCTGCTGGTTCCAGAACTGCCTTCGGGAGGCCCGTCCGAAGAGGAGCGCCGAGTACTCCTGCACGGCAATATCTTGCAAGCCAGCGTCGGTGCTCTCGGCAAGACCCGACAGGTACGAAAATATGATGGGAAGGGCATGCTGGGTCGCCAGCGAAGAGTCGCATGCCCGCGCCATGAGGTCCGACAGGGCGTGAGCGGTAAGTAATGGGATAGGATCCTCGGTATTGTTGTTGTGGAGTAGCGGTAGGAAATGCTCAAACGGGTCGTGGGACTTGAAGATGGCTTTGGCGAGAGGCGGTACGGCTATCGGGCGAGAGAGACGACGTTAGCAGGACATCCACTTCCATGAAACAAGAGGCAGTCGCTCTTGAAGATGATGGGTCAACTCGTCGATGACTCGTTGCTCGAGAGGAGCTGATGGTAAGAAGCAGGGAGGCCGTTTTGGGAGCTGCTTCCCCAAGAAACTCCCACCAAAGCACCGAAGCCGTTGCCGATCCATCAACTCCAGTCGCAACATCGCCTGGTCGCAGAGCTTACCATCGAGCAAATCAGCCAGCAACACGAGGATGTATTGTATCACATTGGCGTTCTTTCCTGCTGTTTCGAGAACGCTCGGGTTGCCGGGGCTTCCGACGAAGAGCGACTGGTAGGCATCGAGGTCCTTCTCGACAATCTCCTTTCTCTGCTCGGGCTTCTTCGCCTTGTCGACGGCTCTGATCTTGGCGTACTGATCCTCGGAGATGTTGTTGGCTCTGACAGCTCCCTCCCATGGAATGGCTCGCTGTCGGATGTTGCTCTGTAGTGATGCAAGATAGGTCGGCGGATCGAGCGACATTGTGAAATAAGTGGCCGGAGCTGTCGGACCGGACGAGATAGAGAAGGAGAGGGATCCAAGGGAGAAGCCAGGCAGAGATGAGAGCGAATTACGTAGTAGAAGGAGGGAGAAGAAGCAGGACGGAGCGATTGCGTATCGTCGGGCCGGCGTCGAGGCTAAGTCGGAGAAGCGATTATAGCTTAGCTTCGTAGCGGCCGGCTGGCAATTAAGGAGCTCGTCGAAGATGGATAGTAGAGGAGGTGTTCGAAGTGGTCGTAGGTAGTACGAGTAAGTTGGTCGGAGTGGATGACGATAGAGGTACGAGTAGTAGTTGATGGGATGGATTGATCAATGCACGAGCGGAATCCGCCAAGTCCAGCTCTGGTGAGCTCCGCTGCAGGTTCCAGCCACATCTTGCCCCACCTTGAGCGGGCGGTGCAACAGCGCGGAGAGCAATTGAGGCTTGACTGAGCCGAAGATGTGCCGCCGTGCCTGATTTCCCACCAGGGCAGCGGGGCTTGGATCAATCAATCAATCAATCAATCAACCAATCAAATGGATTGATCGATCAATCTTGATGCCGTCACTGCCCAGTGCTCAATGATGTTGACGTCTTCCACCCCACCGTCTCCAGCCACAATTTGGAGTTGAGACTTGTGAAGTGGTTTGAACACGGCTGCGCCACAGCGGGCTCAGCTGGATCATGATTTTGATTGATGTTGTCGAGATTGAGCACGATTCTGATCATCTTCTGGGTCCATTTTCTGCTCCAAATCATGCTCGTCATCGATGTCTTCTATCAATCGATAGCAGCACTCATCGGCGCTCAAGCGTCATACAAGGCCTCGATTCGGAAGCTCACAGAGGAGCATATTTCACGCCGCCAATGAGATGACTGGATGCCGACCAGCGCTGCGCCAATATATGAACGACTCGGCCGTCCGAGAGCGAGCACGGCTTCAGGCGACAATCTCAAAGACAGCAAGAAACAGCGGCCATCGAGGCCGCGTGCTGGTCACTGAGGGATAAGTCGCTCAGCGATGACAGGCCGGCGCTGACGCCTGTGGAAGCGCAGCAAATTTTGATTCGTGATCGATTCCCGTATCCTTCGGCCGGTCCTCTCGGTCCTCTCGCATTGTCCCCTCCGAGGACGCACATGCCTTCTCGTTTCATGAAATGGAGGGGCTGGTCGGTGGGAATGGTCTCTGCTGTCATTCCGTTCCTGGTTCCTGTGCTCCACAGCTCAAAGCCATGATTGGTGGTGAGTTGCACATCCGTCATGGCGATTCTCAGGCGCGGCCAGGAAGCCGCTTGAACGGGCTGCCCAGGCCTTCACACACACGCGCATGGGCTTTCCAGTTCTCTACAGTATGAGTGAGATGGAGCAGGAAAAAATCGACCGGCAAAAAAGAGAACGAAAAGTGGGAGGTTGGGACGTGGAAGCCGCGGTGCGAATTCGAGTGCCTCTGAGAAGCCCTCGGGCGGACTTGCATTGATCAATCAATCAATCAACAGTCCTGACCACCACCGCCATCATCTCCATCAGCAGCACTGACTCTGGCACTGGGTCCGACCTGATAGATCGAGTCATACTGCAGACGTTCGCTGACGCTGGAATCGCCCATCCATTGATTGATCAATCAATCATTGAATTGATCTTTTCCCTTTTCCCATTCCTGCCCTCAATTTATCGTCCTTCTACCTACTGTACTCATCTGGCGCCTGCCGATCGTGAGGGCTTATCAAAAAAAGAAAACAGAGAAAGAGAGAAGGAGAGAGTTGATTGATTGGTGCAAGAAGCAAGAGAGACCGGATCGGTCTGGAAGGAGAGACGGAGACACGACGCGGGACAAAGTGTGGAACTTGGAAGGAAGGAACCCTGGGGCTCGAGGGTTGAAGGATCTTCAAAAAAAGGAAGGAAGGGAAGAAAGCACATCGGAAGGCGCGCCCTCGACATCGTCAGCCTCTTGACCCTCGCCATCATCGCCATCTTCGCCGCCGCCGCCGCCGCCGCCGTCTTTCTTTCTTGCTCACATCTTCTCTGCCTCCACTTCTGCCTCGGACACTTTCAGTGCCTTTGTGCTCTGCCGCTTTCTGTGTCACCGCCTTCTGCCTCTGGCCGGATCGTGGAGATCGGATTGCCCTTCCCCCCCC